>CM041057.1:4021902-4338307 GCA_023078785.2 Hyles euphorbiae | reverse complement strand
AGGGGCAGCTGCTAGAGACTTCAGGTTGGATTCCTTACCTTTGTATTGCAACCAGCTGTGCGCACTCACCGCCACCTTCCATCTCAAGATCGAGGGGCAGCTGCTAGAGACTTCAGGTTGGATTCCTTACCTTTGTATTGCAACCAGCTGTGCGCACTCACCGCCACCTTCCATCTCAAGATCGAGGGGCAGCTGCTAGAGACTTCAGGTTGGATTCCTTACCTTTGTATTGCAACCAGCTGTGCGCACTCACCGCCACCTTCCATCTCAAGATCGAGGGGCAGCTGCTAGAGACTTCAGGTTGGATTCCTTACCTTTGTATTGCAACCAGCTGTGCGCACTCACCGCCACCTTCCATCTCAAGATCGAGGGGCAGCTGCTAGAGACTTCAGGTTGGATTCCTTACCTTTGTATTGCAACCAGCTGTGCGCACTCACCGCCACCTTCCATCTCAAGATCGAGGGGCAGCTGCTAGAGACTTCAGGTTGGATTCCTTACCTTTGTATTGCAACCAGCTGTGCGCACTCACCGCCACCTTCCATCTCAAGATCGAGGGGCAGCTGCTAGAGACTTCAGGTTGGATTCCTTACCTTTGTATTGCAACCAGCTGTGCGCACTCACCGCCACCTTCCATCTCAAGATCGAGGGGCAGCTGCTAGAGACTTCAGGTTGGATTCCTTACCTTTGTATTGCAACCAGCTGTGCGCACTCACCGCCACCTTCCATCTCAAGATCGAGGGGCAGCTGCTAGAGACTTCAGGTTGGATTCCTTACCTTTGTATTGCAACCAGCTGTGCGCACTCACCGCCACCTTCCATCTCAAGATCGAGGGGCAGCTGCTAGAGACTTCAGGTTGGATTCCTTACCTTTGTATTGCAACCAGCTGTGCGCACTCACCGCCACCTTCCATCTCAAGATCGAGGGGCAGCTGCTAGAGACTTCAGGTTGGATTCCTTACCTTTGTATTGCAACCAGCTGTGCGCACTCACCGCCACCTTCCATCTCAAGATCGAGGGGCAGCTGCTAGAGACTTCAGGTTGGATTCCTTACCTTTGTATTGCAACCAGCTGTGCGCACTCACCGCCACCTTCCATCTCAAGATCGAGGGGCAGCTGCTAGAGACTTCAGGTTGGATTCCTTACCTTTGTATTGCAACCAGCTGTGCGCACTCACCGCCACCTTCCATCTCAAGATCGAGGGGCAGCTGCTAGAGACTTCAGGTTGGATTCCTTACCTTTGTATTGCAACCAGCTGTGCGCACTCACCGCCACCTTCCATCTCAAGATCGAGGGGCAGCTGCTAGAGACTTCAGGTTGGATTCCTTACCTTTGTATTGCAACCAGCTGTGCGCACTCACCGCCACCTTCCATCTCAAGATCGAGGGGCAGCTGCTAGAGACTTCAGGTTGGATTCCTTACCTTTGTATTGCAACCAGCTGTGCGCACTCACCGCCACCTTCCATCTCAAGATCGAGGGGCAGCTGCTAGAGACTTCAGGTTGGATTCCTTACCTTTGTATTGCAACCAGCTGTGCGCACTCACCGCCACCTTCCATCTCAAGATCGAGGGGCAGCTGCTAGAGACTTCAGGTTGGATTCCTTACCTTTGTATTGCAACCAGCTGTGCGCACTCACCGCCACCTTCCATCTCAAGATCGAGGGGCAGCTGCTAGAGACTTCAGGTTGGATTCCTTACCTTTGTATTGCAACCAGCTGTGCGCACTCACCGCCACCTTCCATCTCAAGATCGAGGGGCAGCTGCTAGAGACTTCAGGTTGGATTCCTTACCTTTGTATTGCAACCAGCTGTGCGCACTCACCGCCACCTTCCATCTCAAGATCGAGGGGCAGCTGCTAGAGACTTCAGGTTGGATTCCTTACCTTTGTATTGCAACCAGCTGTGCGCACTCACCGCCACCTTCCATCTCAAGATCGAGGGGCAGCTGCTAGAGACTTCAGGTTGGATTCCTTACCTTTGTATTGCAACCAGCTGTGCGCACTCACCGCCACCTTCCATCTCAAGATCGAGGGGCAGCTGCTAGAGACTTCAGGTTGGATTCCTTACCTTTGTATTGCAACCAGCTGTGCGCACTCACCGCCACCTTCCATCTCAAGATCGAGGGGCAGCTGCTAGAGACTTCAGGTTGGATTCCTTACCTTTGTATTGCAACCAGCTGTGCGCACTCACCGCCACCTTCCATCTCAAGATCGAGGGGCAGCTGCTAGAGACTTCAGGTTGGATTCCTTACCTTTGTATTGCAACCAGCTGTGCGCACTCACCGCCACCTTCCATCTCAAGATCGAGGGGCAGCTGCTAGAGACTTCAGGTTGGATTCCTTACCTTTGTATTGCAACCAGCTGTGCGCACTCACCGCCACCTTCCATCTCAAGATCGAGGGGCAGCTGCTAGAGACTTCAGGTTGGATTCCTTACCTTTGTATTGCAACCAGCTGTGCGCACTCACCGCCACCTTCCATCTCAAGATCGAGGGGCAGCTGCTAGAGACTTCAGGTTGGATTCCTTACCTTTGTATTGCAACCAGCTGTGCGCACTCACCGCCACCTTCCATCTCAAGATCGAGGGGCAGCTGCTAGAGACTTCAGGTTGGATTCCTTACCTTTGTATTGCAACCAGCTGTGCGCACTCACCGCCACCTTCCATCTCAAGATCGAGGGGCAGCTGCTAGAGACTTCAGGTTGGATTCCTTACCTTTGTATTGCAACCAGCTGTGCGCACTCACCGCCACCTTCCATCTCAAGATCGAGGGGCAGCTGCTAGAGACTTCAGGTTGGATTCCTTACCTTTGTATTGCAACCAGCTGTGCGCACTCACCGCCACCTTCCATCTCAAGATCGAGGGGCAGCTGCTAGAGACTTCAGGTTGGATTCCTTACCTTTGTATTGCAACCAGCTGTGCGCACTCACCGCCACCTTCCATCTCAAGATCGAGGGGCAGCTGCTAGAGACTTCAGGTTGGATTCCTTACCTTTGTATTGCAACCAGCTGTGCGCACTCACCGCCACCTTCCATCTCAAGATCGAGGGGCAGCTGCTAGAGACTTCAGGTTGGATTCCTTACCTTTGTATTGCAACCAGCTGTGCGCACTCACCGCCACCTTCCATCTCAAGATCGAGGGGCAGCTGCTAGAGACTTCAGGTTGGATTCCTTACCTTTGTATTGCAACCAGCTGTGCGCACTCACCGCCACCTTCCATCTCAAGATCGAGGGGCAGCTGCTAGAGACTTCAGGTTGGATTCCTTACCTTTGTATTGCAACCAGCTGTGCGCACTCACCGCCACCTTCCATCTCAAGATCGAGGGGCAGCTGCTAGAGACTTCAGGTTGGATTCCTTACCTTTGTATTGCAACCAGCTGTGCGCACTCACCGCCACCTTCCATCTCAAGATCGAGGGGCAGCTGCTAGAGACTTCAGGTTGGATTCCTTACCTTTGTATTGCAACCAGCTGTGCGCACTCACCGCCACCTTCCATCTCAAGATCGAGGGGCAGCTGCTAGAGACTTCAGGTTGGATTCCTTACCTTTGTATTGCAACCAGCTGTGCGCACTCACCGCCACCTTCCATCTCAAGATCGAGGGGCAGCTGCTAGAGACTTCAGGTTGGATTCCTTACCTTTGTATTGCAACCAGCTGTGCGCACTCACCGCCACCTTCCATCTCAAGATCGAGGGGCAGCTGCTAGAGACTTCAGGTTGGATTCCTTACCTTTGTATTGCAACCAGCTGTGCGCACTCACCGCCACCTTCCATCTCAAGATCGAGGGGCAGCTGCTAGAGACTTCAGGTTGGATTCCTTACCTTTGTATTGCAACCAGCTGTGCGCACTCACCGCCACCTTCCATCTCAAGATCGAGGGGCAGCTGCTAGAGACTTCAGGTTGGATTCCTTACCTTTGTATTGCAACCAGCTGTGCGCACTCACCGCCACCTTCCATCTCAAGATCGAGGGGCAGCTGCTAGAGACTTCAGGTTGGATTCCTTACCTTTGTATTGCAACCAGCTGTGCGCACTCACCGCCACCTTCCATCTCAAGATCGAGGGGCAGCTGCTAGAGACTTCAGGTTGGATTCCTTACCTTTGTATTGCAACCAGCTGTGCGCACTCACCGCCACCTTCCATCTCAAGATCGAGGGGCAGCTGCTAGAGACTTCAGGTTGGATTCCTTACCTTTGTATTGCAACCAGCTGTGCGCACTCACCGCCACCTTCCATCTCAAGATCGAGGGGCAGCTGCTAGAGACTTCAGGTTGGATTCCTTACCTTTGTATTGCAACCAGCTGTGCGCACTCACCGCCACCTTCCATCTCAAGATCGAGGGGCAGCTGCTAGAGACTTCAGGTTGGATTCCTTACCTTTGTATTGCAACCAGCTGTGCGCACTCACCGCCACCTTCCATCTCAAGATCGAGGGGCAGCTGCTAGAGACTTCAGGTTGGATTCCTTACCTTTGTATTGCAACCAGCTGTGCGCACTCACCGCCACCTTCCATCTCAAGATCGAGGGGCAGCTGCTAGAGACTTCAGGTTGGATTCCTTACCTTTGTATTGCAACCAGCTGTGCGCACTCACCGCCACCTTCCATCTCAAGATCGAGGGGCAGCTGCTAGAGACTTCAGGTTGGATTCCTTACCTTTGTATTGCAACCAGCTGTGCGCACTCACCGCCACCTTCCATCTCAAGATCGAGGGGCAGCTGCTAGAGACTTCAGGTTGGATTCCTTACCTTTGTATTGCAACCAGCTGTGCGCACTCACCGCCACCTTCCATCTCAAGATCGAGGGGCAGCTGCTAGAGACTTCAGGTTGGATTCCTTACCTTTGTATTGCAACCAGCTGTGCGCACTCACCGCCACCTTCCATCTCAAGATCGAGGGGCAGCTGCTAGAGACTTCAGGTTGGATTCCTTACCTTTGTATTGCAACCAGCTGTGCGCACTCACCGCCACCTTCCATCTCAAGATCGAGGGGCAGCTGCTAGAGACTTCAGGTTGGATTCCTTACCTTTGTATTGCAACCAGCTGTGCGCACTCACCGCCACCTTCCATCTCAAGATCGAGGGGCAGCTGCTAGAGACTTCAGGTTGGATTCCTTACCTTTGTATTGCAACCAGCTGTGCGCACTCACCGCCACCTTCCATCTCAAGATCGAGGGGCAGCTGCTAGAGACTTCAGGTTGGATTCCTTACCTTTGTATTGCAACCAGCTGTGCGCACTCACCGCCACCTTCCATCTCAAGATCGAGGGGCAGCTGCTAGAGACTTCAGGTTGGATTCCTTACCTTTGTATTGCAACCAGCTGTGCGCACTCACCGCCACCTTCCATCTCAAGATCGAGGGGCAGCTGCTAGAGACTTCAGGTTGGATTCCTTACCTTTGTATTGCAACCAGCTGTGCGCACTCACCGCCACCTTCCATCTCAAGATCGAGGGGCAGCTGCTAGAGACTTCAGGTTGGATTCCTTACCTTTGTATTGCAACCAGCTGTGCGCACTCACCGCCACCTTCCATCTCAAGATCGAGGGGCAGCTGCTAGAGACTTCAGGTTGGATTCCTTACCTTTGTATTGCAACCAGCTGTGCGCACTCACCGCCACCTTCCATCTCAAGATCGAGGGGCAGCTGCTAGAGACTTCAGGTTGGATTCCTTACCTTTGTATTGCAACCAGCTGTGCGCACTCACCGCCACCTTCCATCTCAAGATCGAGGGGCAGCTGCTAGAGACTTCAGGTTGGATTCCTTACCTTTGTATTGCAACCAGCTGTGCGCACTCACCGCCACCTTCCATCTCAAGATCGAGGGGCAGCTGCTAGAGACTTCAGGTTGGATTCCTTACCTTTGTATTGCAACCAGCTGTGCGCACTCACCGCCACCTTCCATCTCAAGATCGAGGGGCAGCTGCTAGAGACTTCAGGTTGGATTCCTTACCTTTGTATTGCAACCAGCTGTGCGCACTCACCGCCACCTTCCATCTCAAGATCGAGGGGCAGCTGCTAGAGACTTCAGGTTGGATTCCTTACCTTTGTATTGCAACCAGCTGTGCGCACTCACCGCCACCTTCCATCTCAAGATCGAGGGGCAGCTGCTAGAGACTTCAGGTTGGATTCCTTACCTTTGTATTGCAACCAGCTGTGCGCACTCACCGCCACCTTCCATCTCAAGATCGAGGGGCAGCTGCTAGAGACTTCAGGTTGGATTCCTTACCTTTGTATTGCAACCAGCTGTGCGCACTCACCGCCACCTTCCATCTCAAGATCGAGGGGCAGCTGCTAGAGACTTCAGGTTGGATTCCTTACCTTTGTATTGCAACCAGCTGTGCGCACTCACCGCCACCTTCCATCTCAAGATCGAGGGGCAGCTGCTAGAGACTTCAGGTTGGATTCCTTACCTTTGTATTGCAACCAGCTGTGCGCACTCACCGCCACCTTCCATCTCAAGATCGAGGGGCAGCTGCTAGAGACTTCAGGTTGGATTCCTTACCTTTGTATTGCAACCAGCTGTGCGCACTCACCGCCACCTTCCATCTCAAGATCGAGGGGCAGCTGCTAGAGACTTCAGGTTGGATTCCTTACCTTTGTATTGCAACCAGCTGTGCGCACTCACCGCCACCTTCCATCTCAAGATCGAGGGGCAGCTGCTAGAGACTTCAGGTTGGATTCCTTACCTTTGTATTGCAACCAGCTGTGCGCACTCACCGCCACCTTCCATCTCAAGATCGAGGGGCAGCTGCTAGAGACTTCAGGTTGGATTCCTTACCTTTGTATTGCAACCAGCTGTGCGCACTCACCGCCACCTTCCATCTCAAGATCGAGGGGCAGCTGCTAGAGACTTCAGGTTGGATTCCTTACCTTTGTATTGCAACCAGCTGTGCGCACTCACCGCCACCTTCCATCTCAAGATCGAGGGGCAGCTGCTAGAGACTTCAGGTTGGATTCCTTACCTTTGTATTGCAACCAGCTGTGCGCACTCACCGCCACCTTCCATCTCAAGATCGAGGGGCAGCTGCTAGAGACTTCAGGTTGGATTCCTTACCTTTGTATTGCAACCAGCTGTGCGCACTCACCGCCACCTTCCATCTCAAGATCGAGGGGCAGCTGCTAGAGACTTCAGGTTGGATTCCTTACCTTTGTATTGCAACCAGCTGTGCGCACTCACCGCCACCTTCCATCTCAAGATCGAGGGGCAGCTGCTAGAGACTTCAGGTTGGATTCCTTACCTTTGTATTGCAACCAGCTGTGCGCACTCACCGCCACCTTCCATCTCAAGATCGAGGGGCAGCTGCTAGAGACTTCAGGTTGGATTCCTTACCTTTGTATTGCAACCAGCTGTGCGCACTCACCGCCACCTTCCATCTCAAGATCGAGGGGCAGCTGCTAGAGACTTCAGGTTGGATTCCTTACCTTTGTATTGCAACCAGCTGTGCGCACTCACCGCCACCTTCCATCTCAAGATCGAGGGGCAGCTGCTAGAGACTTCAGGTTGGATTCCTTACCTTTGTATTGCAACCAGCTGTGCGCACTCACCGCCACCTTCCATCTCAAGATCGAGGGGCAGCTGCTAGAGACTTCAGGTTGGATTCCTTACCTTTGTATTGCAACCAGCTGTGCGCACTCACCGCCACCTTCCATCTCAAGATCGAGGGGCAGCTGCTAGAGACTTCAGGTTGGATTCCTTACCTTTGTATTGCAACCAGCTGTGCGCACTCACCGCCACCTTCCATCTCAAGATCGAGGGGCAGCTGCTAGAGACTTCAGGTTGGATTCCTTACCTTTGTATTGCAACCAGCTGTGCGCACTCACCGCCACCTTCCATCTCAAGATCGAGGGGCAGCTGCTAGAGACTTCAGGTTGGATTCCTTACCTTTGTATTGCAACCAGCTGTGCGCACTCACCGCCACCTTCCATCTCAAGATCGAGGGGCAGCTGCTAGAGACTTCAGGTTGGATTCCTTACCTTTGTATTGCAACCAGCTGTGCGCACTCACCGCCACCTTCCATCTCAAGATCGAGGGGCAGCTGCTAGAGACTTCAGGTTGGATTCCTTACCTTTGTATTGCAACCAGCTGTGCGCACTCACCGCCACCTTCCATCTCAAGATCGAGGGGCAGCTGCTAGAGACTTCAGGTTGGATTCCTTACCTTTGTATTGCAACCAGCTGTGCGCACTCACCGCCACCTTCCATCTCAAGAACGAGGGGCAGCTGCTAGAGACTTCAGGTTGGATTCCTTACCTTTGTATTGCAACCAGCTGTGCGCACTCACCGCCACCTTCCATCTCAAGATCGAGGGGCAGCTGCTAGAGACTTCAGGTTGGATTCCTTACCTTTGTATTGCAACCAGCTGTGCGCACTCACCGCCACCTTCCATCTCAAGATCGAGGGGCAGCTGCTAGAGACTTCAGGTTGGATTCCTTACCTTTGTATTGCAACCAGCTGTGCGCACTCACCGCCACCTTCCATCTCAAGATCGAGGGGCAGCTGCTAGAGACTTCAGGTTGGATTCCTTACCTTTGTATTGCAACCAGCTGTGCGCACTCACCGCCACCTTCCATCTCAAGATCGAGGGGCAGCTGCTAGAGACTTCAGGTTGGATTCCTTACCTTTGTATTGCAACCAGCTGTGCGCACTCACCGCCACCTTCCATCTCAAGATCGAGGGGCAGCTGCTAGAGACTTCAGGTTGGATTCCTTACCTTTGTATTGCAACCAGCTGTGCGCACTCACCGCCACCTTCCATCTCAAGATCGAGGGGCAGCTGCTAGAGACTTCAGGTTGGATTCCTTACCTTTGTATTGCAACCAGCTGTGCGCACTCACCGCCACCTTCCATCTCAAGATCGAGGGGCAGCTGCTAGAGACTTCAGGTTGGATTCCTTACCTTTGTATTGCAACCAGCTGTGCGCACTCACCGCCACCTTCCATCTCAAGATCGAGGGGCAGCTGCTAGAGACTTCAGGTTGGATTCCTTACCTTTGTATTGCAACCAGCTGTGCGCACTCACCGCCACCTTCCATCTCAAGATCGAGGGGCAGCTGCTAGAGACTTCAGGTTGGATTCCTTACCTTTGTATTGCAACCAGCTGTGCGCACTCACCGCCACCTTCCATCTCAAGATCGAGGGGCAGCTGCTAGAGACTTCAGGTTGGATTCCTTACCTTTGTATTGCAACCAGCTGTGCGCACTCACCGCCACCTTCCATCTCAAGATCGAGGGGCAGCTGCTAGAGACTTCAGGTTGGATTCCTTACCTTTGTATTGCAACCAGCTGTGCGCACTCACCGCCACCTTCCATCTCAAGATCGAGGGGCAGCTGCTAGAGACTTCAGGTTGGATTCCTTACCTTTGTATTGCAACCAGCTGTGCGCACTCACCGCCACCTTCCATCTCAAGATCGAGGGGCAGCTGCTAGAGACTTCAGGTTGGATTCCTTACCTTTGTATTGCAACCAGCTGTGCGCACTCACCGCCACCTTCCATCTCAAGAACGAGGGGCAGCTGCTAGAGACTTCAGCCCCTTCCCAACCCAACTTCAACCCCAACATGCGTTTACATAAGCTATTACAAATTAGTTATCCGTACAACTATGGCCCGCCAACTATAGGTAGACGGGCTACCGACCCGCCTGATGGTAAGCGATACGACCGGTCATGAACAGTGGCATGCGCAGGGACAGCTGCTCGAGACTTCAGGTTCGATTCTAATCCGATTCATTTCAGCTTACCTGAGATGTCGCTACGATCCCACTCACAGATTTGTTTGATACACAAATTAATTCGGGTCTTGATCGGCCTACAAGGTGGTCGAACGACCTGCCTAAAGTTGCAGGTATTTGCTGGTTGCAGTTCGCTTGCAACAGGTCGATGTGGAGATCCTTGGGGGAGGCCTATAAATATCAGTAGAGTTCCTGTGACTGAGATGATGATGATGCTAGTCTCAAATGTATTGCGAAGTTAGTCTATGCAACTGAGCCTGGGTATATTGTTGTTACAGGTCTATGTATACCGTCAAACAACACGATATTTATAAAATCGGTGAGCGAGAAACTAGCACATAACGAGCCACATCTCACTCTGGAGTTTCTTGAGGAGTGTATACAGGTAATATATTTTCTATAATTATAAATTGTAAATGTAAAATAAAATTACAACATCCACGAACGGGAGAGTTTGTACAGATTATATAACAGGTCGTTAGAATGTTCTAAATTGTCCTGCTTTCCTTTCAAATGGATCAACACTCTAATGGTTGAAAATTTGAAAAAATCTTAAAAATTTTGATAGTAATCGTTAATTCATCATCATATTCAAATATACACCCAGCACTAAGGCTCCATTCGCATGGGCGTTTGAAAAGCGTCGACTTTGACGGTGTAATACCGTATATATATATTCCCAATATTTATATTCATATGAAGTAAAATTTAACTACCTACGCTCATGAAATGAAATCAAATGAAAATGAAATGAACAACGTAGCAAATCCGACAGCGCCCAATAAAAACGCGTCGTTTACAAATCGTCTTCGTGTGAACAAACTAATGGATTTACATTTATTTCATTGCAAAGTATTTTTGAAATAACGCCCGTACGAACGAATGCCCTGTTTCCACTTTTTATATATATCGGCTTAAGATGTGGGTAGTTTACAAAATTGTACAACAACAAGTGTCTGAGTCATGTTGTTTGTTCAGTACTATAAAAGGAGCGCAAGCAGCTGTCAAGTGAACAGTTCGTTGGCAGTACTACAACTGTGAACAGCTCCGAAATATTGTTATTTCTATATGACCAGTGAAAGTGAATAATAATAATTGCTAGTAATAGATCATTGAGATAATATACTAGAGGGGAGACTGCAATCAAAATGTTTGTAACAAAATGAACGGTACATTCTATTTCTGTCTCTGTCACGCCTACGAAGTGACATTATCTTCCGTCTCGCTTCACTGTGTACGCGTGTGCACGCACCACACGCAGAGATTTTGTTCTCCATGTCCGCTCTAGTAATAAATATATCAGGTGATTGTTTGATTCTCAATTATAAATTTATTGTCATTTAAATAAACAAATATGAGTGAAGAGCGTGGTTTTGATGATCAAACCTCCCCTCCTCTTAAGGAATAGATAAAATGTCGTTTCTTTTAGTGATTGAACATTTTCCCGCAATATTTGGCCCTATTTTTTTTGTTCCGATGTGAATTTCATTGGTATCTATTATCTTTCTTGAAATATTTATACATATAGACTTTTTGTTTATCAGGGTTTCCGAGGGTCAACGATTGAGCTCAAGCATTTGTGTCTCGAATACATGACGCCATGGCTGGCCAATTTAGTCAGGTACGTGTTTATATCATGGTCACAATCTTTCAACGATATTTCCTTTCTTCTAACGAAAAAAAAATATCCCATGATTATAGAGTTTATTGACCACGTTTATCTGCTCAGCTACTTTTAAATTAGTTAAAGTGCGTGGTGGCCTCTTGGTAAACGGACTAGACGCGCCTGCCAACATGTTCACGGGGACACCTCAGACTTTTCGGAGTCATGTGTGTATTGATAGTCAATCACCACGCACTAAAACGGTGAACGAAAACATCGCGAGGAAACCTGCATACCATAGAGATTTTTAAAAATTCTATGGTATGTAAGTCCGCCAACCCGCACCAGGCCAGCGTGGTGGACTATATGGCCTAACCACTCTCAATCAGTATTCAATTGTAGAGGAGGCCCGAGCCCTGCAGTGGGACGCATATGGGCTGATACAGATACAGACTTTGAAATAAAAATACTTTGAAATCATTTGAAATTTATTTATTGGTCATGCAGGCAATTAAAGAACTTTTATAATTAGTCAATATACATAGCAGTTCTATGTACAGAATATTTTCTATTCATAATAATTTCTTATTTTTATTTATTTATTTGGTTTCCTATCAGTATTGTGTTTAAAGTATTCATTTTTATTTTATTCTAATTTGTTTTTCAAAGAAATAAGTAGATAATTTTCAAACCAAATTAAATGGAACTACTACCCAGGTTCTGCAAGCCATCAGACGAGTCGCGACGTCAGAAGCAGGTGGCCCAGATCCTGGAGAAGCTGATAACCCTCACCATCGAGGAGACCGAGATGTACCCATCGGTGCAGGCCAAGATATGGGGCTCTATAGGCCAGGTGCCCGAGCTTATCGACATGGTGCTCGATAGTTTTATACAGAGAAGCGTTAACTCGGGTAAATGTTTTAGATGTAAGGTTGGTGGGATAAAAGAAAGAAAGATATTTACTCCTTTAAAAAAGAGAAAGGAAAAAAAACTGTTTTTTTTTTTAAATGTAAATTGGCTTACAAAGACACAAGCTTTCGGCATTCTCACTTACTGAAATACGATGTTATCACCTCTTATTGCTCTTTTTTTTTGTTAAATAATTATAAATAACACCCAACAGTCACGTACATAGTCCTGATCTCACACTAAGATCGAGTCTTGTGTCGTGTATCAGGAACTACGAGAGACTTTTCGGTCTCACAAACACCGAGACCCGGAAGAAATATTTCTGGGCCACACAAACATTTCTCTCGGTGCAGAGATCGAACCCGCAGCCTCTCGTTTCACAGGCGGCATCTAACCAACTGCGCCACGGAGGCTATCAGATAACGGCGCCATCTCCGTCGAATCCATTTATTGTAGTCTAAAGCAACCACAGTATAAGTCCATTCCTACAGTAGTCCAAGTAAGCTATAGTTAACAGGCGATCCCCGCAGCGAGAGAAACGCTTGTTCAAGTCACAAATATTTCTTTCGAGTGTGGGTGTTGATTAGACCGAAAAAGTCTCCCGTAGTTTTCTAATACAGGACTCAAGACTCGATCTCAGTGTGGAGTCAGGACTATGTATGTGACTGTAAGGTGTTAGTTCTTAATTGTATTTGTATGACTTTTTCACATTCATGTTTTTCCCCATAGGTCTAGGCTCGCCCATGATAGAAATCATGGCGGACACAGCGGTCGCCTTAGCTTCAGCTAACGTGCAACTCGTCTCCAAGAAAGTCATCGGCAGGATGTGTAGGGTGAGTGTAAACATTAGCGTAATGATAATTGAATTACTATGGTTTATTTGAACTGTGGTAGTTATGACGTTGATTAGAAAAAAAAAAGTTTTTTAGTGTTTAGTTAGTGGTACTCGTATGATAGATTTTGACATATCGGTTGTAAAGTTTTGAAGTTTAAAGGATATTTTTTTTCATAAAAAAATATTTTGAATTATTTTATGTTTTTGTCACGTCATTTCTTATGTTGATATTTTATTTGTAGACTAAATGATATTATATGAAAATAATTTGTGTTTTATGGTCTTTGATAGTTTAAAAAAAATATTTTAGTTTTGAATTTTTTGTCTCCTTTGCTCAAGCTTCAAGGGTCGTTGGAAAGGGACAAAATATTCAATACCTAAAATAGATTTTAAAACTGTTTATGAATGAAGCCGTTGGTGTTTAATGTTGTAATACTTTGTGTAACAACTTTACAATAGTTTGTCATATTAGTATCAATAACATTTACTAGTAACGAAATAATCTTCATCATGATTCAATAAATAAATATCGTAGTCTGATCAGGAAAATAAAATCTTTCATTTTTCACATTCGTCTCATGTCATTGGGGTATTATAGTAGAGCGGACATGGCGAACAAAATCCGTGCGCCCGATATGTACCAACATCTTGGTAACTTAGAGTGAGAGGGAACATAGTGATTTGTACAGGAGTAAAAGAGAGAGACAAATGTACAATTACCGCTATTTTGTTACTTATTTCGTGAAAGAGAGGGAAGATAGTGTCTACAAAGGAGTGAAAGAGACACATGTACCCTAATTGTATGATTACTATCTTCCCTCTTTTACATAATGTGCAATAGAAAGAACGGTATGTGTGTGTCTCTTTCACTTCTTTGTAGACACTATCTTTCCTCTCTTTCACAAATCTATAAAAGAGTGAAAGAGACACACATTTACCGATCTCTTCATTCAATTTTGTTCAAGTTGTCCCGTCTAGTATAATACATGTATTTTATTTTCCTGGTCTAAGTATAAGATGAGGGTAAAGTGGATGTGTTCTGCCACAGGCCCTATCCAAACTGCCTAACAATATCCTGGGTCCCGTCACTCCAGCCACTGTGAGTCCATGCATTTTTTTACTTTTTTTTGTTTTTGGATTATTTTTATTTTATCCGCAAAACATGACACTAGTAGTTTTTATCTCACTGCGAATTAGATTTTTTTTGTTTTATTTTATACGTTGAAGCTGAAAAAAATTATGTTTTATCGCGTATTAAACAAAAATAAACTTTAAATCATCAGAAATAGAGTGCATTTTACATTAAGAGACGTAAACGAAATAAATCGAACAGAATACAAATCAATACGTAGTGATGTCCTTCTCTCACACATGGCTTATTTTACTTTTATAGCAAAAATACACTACTTTTGTGAGAAAAGGACATTTATATATGCAACCTACTATTTTTTCGTATATTAAAATTAAGCGATTTATACATGAAACATATTACCTTTTCAATTTATTATCTGTAAATAAGACAATAAATTTCTAGAAAACCAAGTAAACGGTTTTTTTTCAGCATACGAAACATTATAATTCGCCAATAAAAAGAATCTGTATCTGTATCAGCCCATATACGTCCCACTGCAGGGCACGGGCCTCCTCTACAATCAACAGTACATTTAAGAGTGGTTACTGGTTAAGTCATATAGTCCATCACGCTGGCCTAGTACGGGTTGGCGATCTTACATACCATAGAAATTTTTATAAATCGCTATGGTATGCAGGTAGCCTCGCGATGTTTTCCTTCACCGTTTTAGTGCGTGGTGATTGACTATCAATGCACACATGACTCCGAAAAGTCAGAGGTGTGCCCTGGGATTCGAACCCGCGACCACCGTGAACATTTGGGCAGCCGCGTCTAGTCCGTTTACTAACAGGCCACCACGCACTTACCATAATATAATAGTTAAAAAAAACTAAAATACACGCTTTAATAAGATATACAACTAAAAAAGTAAAAATAATTGATACTGAATTTAAGATAAGAAAATGGAGTAAAATACATATATTTTATTGTTACAAAGCGTGGGGTGTTTACAACAATTACTTATCCTCCTGCACCCCACGCTTTGTAACAATAAAATATATGTATTTTACTCCATTTTCTTATCTTAAATTCAGTATCAATTATTTTTACTTTTTTAGTTGTATATCTTATTAAAGCGTGTATTTTAGTTTTTTTTAACTATTATATAATTGTTTTGACTAAAAACATCCATCTACGGCTGTATTTCCAATCAATAACGCCATCTGTTGGTCAGTAGTAACATTTGACACTTGAAGAATACAAGAAGCTTATACCCAAATGGAGATTGCATTCCGTATATAAAAGTGAAGCACAAAAATTTTACCTTGAATGACGTCGCTGATGCCTGCTATCCTTTTCTTTAGCGTAACAATGAATGAACTTCACGTGAACTTCATTCATTGTCACTCTAAAGAAAAGGATAGCAGGCAACAGCGATTGCATTCAAGGTCAAATTTTTGTGCTTCAGTGTTTTATACGGAATGCAATCTCCATTTGGGTATAAGCTTCTTGGAAGAATACAATGTTAACGCCATCTAGCGATGAATGTAGCAATGGTCATCAATTATAAGAATAATTAATCCTGGCGAATCTAATCAGGATAATTATATATTTTAATCGAATTATTGTATTGTCATCGGTCTTTGACAGGTGTGCAAAATTTGAACGAAATCTGGCCGTTTAAAGTGGGTCAAAATCGCGCCCAAAGAAGTCGGTTACAAACAAACATACAAACATACAAATATACAAACATACAAACATACAAGTGAAGCTAATATAAAGCGTGTAAAAAGAATAAAATTACAAATTATATTTGGTTTACATTTTTACTTTTCTTTGTTCATTTATTTTTTTATCATTGGAGAAATATCATTGGCCGATTATCCAAAATTCCAAACCTCCTTCATATTATTTTAATTTAATATAAGTTAGTTAATTTCAACTTTATTTAACCGCAAAATTGCTAGCAAATTATTTGAAACATTATTTTCATTTATAAAATACATATTCTAAGCAAAATGAAAATGCAAAGGACCTTACTCCATTTGGGGACTTACGTAAAATATTTGTATTATTATGCAACAATATTAATTTAGGTATAAAATTACATTATTAATTTTTATAATATTGGAATATATATGAACTTACTTGAGTGGTCATTGCGATCAATTTAATTTTGATATTACGCTTAATCTGTAGGATTTTTAAGTTTTATAAGCTAACGTTAAATTGGCAAACACTTCTTGTATTTTAACCGACTTCAATAAAATGAGGAGGTTGTAATTTTTTATATTTTTACTTAGCTAAAAACCAAATGTCCTTTTATATCTATATATTGATTGAAAATTTCTAATGATGTAATAGCACTGATTACTCATACCAACATTTTAATATTATACATGATACGTTTAAAAATGTTTGCCAGTTTAGCCATTTATACAGGGTATATCAACATTGTTACCGCAAACGAAGTCATGTGGTATTTACAATGATTTCAGACACATGCACTAAAACTTTTGCAAAAAAACGTGACTTCTTTTTTCCTATCATCGTATTTCGGTATTAAATACATAGTTTTTCCTAAAATAATAATGTACACCCTTTCATTTTTAAAGACACTATGGTACGCAAGGGCTAAAATTATTATTTTACCAAAATCTGTCTATTTTACGTAATAATATTTAAAATATAACAAAATAAATTGTCGCATCTTTTTGCGAAATTTTTATTTGTATTGTATCTGTAATCACTACCACCCGGCTACGTTTTCGCTAGTAGTCTTGATGCACCCTGTATAACACTTTGTTGCTGACAGTTTATCTAAATGCGCCATAACAGGTGGTGGACAAGACGTGTCACTCGCCCACCGCTATGCTGGAACAACACATGATGTGGGACGACATAGCAATACTCGCCAGATACTTGGTAAGTTATATGCTATCGTAGAATTAGTAGATCGTATTTCAAATTAAATTACTGACGGAATAAAAACTGACGTAATTCACACTTGTATGCCAATTTGTAGGCAGATCATAGAGCACCTACCTACGTATGTACCAACCCTGTAACCTATGTATCACAAGTGAAATAAATAATTTGATTTGGTAGTATGATGTGTTGTCAGCTAACGAACTGAAGCTGACGTTTTAGCTCACAAACTGTTTATTATAGTCAGCTGATGTTAATACTCAGTTGACGCTTCTTCTTTATATTCAAAGGCCATATTATGTTACGTTACCACCTGATGTCAGTCATTGCTGACGTTTCTGCTCTGACTATTTTATATTGTCAGGTAATGATGTAACACTTTGAAATTTCTCCTTGTATTAATGTGCTGTTTCCTGATATCAGTGTACAGTTGAAATTGCTCTCACTACCCCGCTCTGTACTGTCACTAGATATAAAATAACAGCTGACGCATCATCCCTAGTGTTACAATGTCAGCGTTTTTTTTATTGGTATAATGGGTCGAGATGAACATTTCTGATGGTAAGCGTTACGACCGCTTATGGAATTGTGTCAGCGTTATAGTATAAAAGCTGAATTTTATACAGGGTGATATTGACACATGTTACTTAATTTAACGCACATGTTTCTCATTACCCCTGATGAGGTTGTATGTAATTTGAAAGCAATATGAGATTTTTTGTCATAAATCGTGATTTTCGTTTTCACGATTTTGGGACTTCCCATGTAGATAAGAGTATTTTTGATTTTGTTTGATCAAAAGCCTTGAAACATAAAATCGCGATTTTTGACAAAACTATCAGGCAGTTTTTATTCATATTTGACACAATAGTACCTAGGGGGATTAAGGAACATGTATTTTAAATTAAATTCCATATGTCAATATTACCCTGTATATGTTACTAGCGGCCCAGCCCGGCTTCGCCTGGGTGCAAATACAGATTCCAGTCCATATTTTATTTAAAATCAAAATGACAGCCGTTGTCTAAACTGCTTATCCAATTCCAATCCCATCGTGTACCTATTCTTATGTCCCATTTTATCCCATCTCTCCTGATTCAAATCATTATTTTGCTATGCAAATCTGTCAGCTATCCCAGTCCTCTCCCCGACCTCCCACTCTATCATATCCCGTTTCTCCATATCCAAATAGTGTGGTTTATAAATTGTTGACATTAAACACTTTAGCGATTTTGAATATCCATGCAATATTCCATCCCTTATTTCACCCCCACTATGCTGTTTTCCAAAAATATTACGCCATTACTTTTTGTTAATAATAAAGAGATGAAATATAAATTTTCATAGAAATACACTCACACTCACACACACAATTAATATAGTAACAATTATATTTAACTGGTTTCTCAAGACACAGGCAACGCCTAATTTGAGAATTCCTGCAATATTCTCCATAGTTATATAAAATTGTTGTTTTATTCAGTTCAGTTCAGTTTATATTTTTATGTGTTATTTTATTAAAGATTTTTCATTTTCTAGTGACATTCTATCTTGAAAAGAAGTAAGTGTGAATATTATTTATTTGATTGTCCTATATTTATTTAGCTTCATAATATACTCTTTAGTTTACGCAAAATAAATTTCTGAACGTATGCATAAATATTTGACAACCAATTTAAATGTCAACCACTTTTCATTACTGTCATTAATTTACATCTTTAAAATCTAAAATACGCCATTAATCGAATATTGTGGCTATATGTTGTCGATTCGAAACCTTTATTTAAATACGTTATTTAATTTTAGGGAGGAGTTTACCGTATCGACGCTATGAACATTAAATCTTTGACAGTTACAAACCCATGAACATTTTGTATGGCAAAATTTTTTTTATACTTTCGTCAATTCAATCGAGATGAAAACTATCCCACCTTTAAGTTGGAACAGTTGAATGGTTTAGGAGTCCATCGCGGACAAACAACGTGACACGTGAATTATATATATTAAGATTAAGGTATAAACAAATATTTCCTTAGTATTCAGACACTTTTGATGGGTCTTTCATCTAGCCAGAAACATTGAAGCTCATAACATCCAAAGCAACCACGATCGGAAGTTCGTAATAGCTGATCGTATGATGCCTCTTGCATGCGCAGATCAACTTTCAGCTTTTCAGGCCACGGGCTCTTGATCTAATTGTAACATCCGATATATTATTTCACCAGCTAATGCTATCGTTCAACAACTGCCTGGACGTGGCGCGTCACCTGCCGTACCTGTTCCACACGGTGACGTTCCTAGTGTGCTCCGGTACTGTGTCGATGCGAGCCGCCACGCACGGACTCGTCATCAACATCATACACTCGCTGTGCACATGCACCACGCCCAGTTTCAGTGGTCTGTATACAAATTTGTATGTATAATAATAAGTTTTATTGGCAAAAAGTCAGTTTATACAATAGTAGTAATTATAAGTAGATTTACGTATAGGTGAGAATACAATCAACTTAACCTAAAAATTAACAAATTATTTAATATGCTTACGTGCGTGCATGCATGCGTGCGTGCGTGTGTGTTTGTGCGTATGTGTGTATGTGTATCTCAATCAACCAAGTTTCTCTACAAACGAAACTACTGTTGGGAGTGGTTAGGCAGTTTAATCCACTACGCTTACTTAGTGCGATCACAGAATACTAAATGAGTCAAGCTTGTACTTGCACTACGCTCGGAGTTCGCGCTTGGGTTGTTAACTCTGGCATATGCAAAAACACGTATCGTTTTTTGATAGATTTATAAATACATACATACATACATAAACTCACGCCTTTTTCCCAGAAGGGGTAGGCAGAGGTGCCATTGTATGTACACATTTCGCCTTGTATGTTCCGTCCCATGATGTGATAGGTGGCGAGCCTATCGCCATATCGGGCACAAATTCCTGACTCTGGGCTGATAATGAATAGAAAAATCCAATATCACTTTGCCCAACCCGGGATTCGAAACCGAGACCTCAGCTTTGTAACCGTACCGGAGTACAACTACGCCACCGAGGCAGTCTCAGATTTATAAATAAAAATTATAAAAAACCATAATAAAATACGTACTTTTTAATTTTATTTATCTAGTCGCTGAAAATGTGTATGTCATTATTCTAAGACTTTTTATTGTTTCTGTACAATATGTGTCTATTTAAGAAAATATCTGGAGTTTTATATGCAAGTGCTAATCTTTTATTGTTTGCCCCATCTTTGCACAAAAAATATCAGTAGATGCGTATCCCAAGCGGGTAAAACTCGCGCTCGCACTGATCTCGATCGGTTTCGAATATCGTAACGGTGAACGCTGTGTATTTGTGCGTTGATCTAGCGCACTTTGTATGGAGCTTGACTTCGGATAGTTTAGTATTCTGTGGTGCGGTTAAGCAGACTTTTGTCAACTTTTATTATTTATAGAATTTTTACCGAATCGCTATGGTAATGCAGGTTTTTTCGCAATATTTTCTTCGCTTGATGAAATGAAATTCTTTTATTGAAACATCAGAGGTGTGCCCTGGTATTTGATCACGTGATCAGCGTAAACATATTGACAGCCGCGTCTTTTAATTGCCTGTTTGATAATATTTGTTGAACATCCACAGAGGAGACCCAGCGAGTGCTAATGCTTTCCTTGGACGAGTTCGCCCTGCCCAAATTCTACCAGATGTTCGGAATCTCCAAGGTGAAGTCTGCAGCAGTCACCGCGTTCAGAAGCCCTTATAACAGACACACTAATGATTGGTGAGTTCGTAGATGGTTAGTTAAGTTTACGCGAATGTTACACATTGAAATTAAACTATTATTTGCTCATCCGCCGCCGTCGTTATGTCGGCCCCGTGACCACAAAAGCTGAGGGGTTACTCTATAAAAACAATACGAACTTCGAATTTTCAGATGTCGATTTCCACTTCTAAAACGCCAGCTCTGTGGCGCAGTTGGTAAGACGCCGCCTGTGAAACGAGAGGCCGCGGGTTCGATCCCCGCACCGAGAGAAATGTTTGTGCGGCCCACAAATATTTCTTCCGGGTCTGGGTGTTTGTGAGATCGAAAAGTCTCTCGTAGTTCCTGATACCCACGACACAAGACTCGATCTTAGTGTGGGGTCAGGACTATGTATGTGACTGTTGGGTGTTATTATTATTATTAAAAATCAATACTATTCTCCATTATACTTATCATTGTTTTTGAACTTAGTTTATGGTTGCGACGTACGAAAGAGGAATCGAATTTTTTTAAAGTATCTAGGCACATTAGTGAAGTTTAACGTACGGCGTCGGAACATTCAAAGTTCCTATCATTTTTATAGAGTCCTCCAGAGGACACATTCGAGTATGATTGGTCGATCCTTACAAATGGCCGCTGAACCCCAGTAGAGTTATAAAATTATTTTTTGTTACCCGTGCTATAATAGCAGTATACTCGTCCCCAGGTACTCTGAGCACTCATTCCCCGCGTGCACGGAGTCGAGCTCCTCGGGCAGCGCGGGGTGCTCGGCCCCGCCCCCCGCGCCGCCCGCGCCCCCCGCCACCGCCTCCGACAGGGAGAGACTGCCGCTGCAGTCGCTCGAGACCATCACCGACGCGCTGCTCGAGATCATGGAGGCTTGCATGCGGGATATACCTGACTGCGACTGGTTGGATACTTGGTATGTCGGAATTTGTATATTGTGTTAATTTTGTTTAGTAGGTATTTAGCAGGGGAGTCATCGGAAAGACTTGTCGTAAAGCTTAAGGAAAGATGTAATTTTAGACAACATTCAAATTTTTCTTCAATTTCTTATCACCTAACCTCCCTGTGTTGGTAGAGGAATTTTAGGATTTATCGTATTTTGTTGAATAATTTATAATTTAATTCTATAATTTTGTTATGGTTTTGATTAATTATGACAGATTTGGTCATATGAAATATGAAAAATTATAACATTCCGCTACCAACGTATGGCGACCAGGTGTTAAGAATACTGAAGAAAAATTTGAATTTTGCTTAAATCTTTCCTTTTATTTGAAGAATATCATTACTTCACAGATTTTGATCCCTATTAGCAAAATTATAGAATGATGCATTTTTGAAGTGAAAACTTCTTTAGCGGCGTTGAGCACTTTTCTGTAATGGGTATAAAATCTTAAACTCGCGTCAGGACACGTGACCTGTAGGCCGAGCACGAAAAACTATCGAATTCGTAACGTAAACGTATCGAGTTCTCGATACGTTTACCAGAGTATGTCGATAGTACGTAGCACGAAGCACTTTCTGTCGACTATCGAGAACTCGATACGAATACGTTAGTGACGTCATCCTAATGTAAGCAGTGATGTTGCTTTAAGAGCATAATGAGCGACTTGTTGAATGAATGATGCGTTCGAATACCATATCAAATTTAAAATAGTCTTAAAAACTTGACTCCACCGTTTACTTATAGGACATTTAATTTAGAATATGCATTTACAGTGAATAAATCATTAAAAGCGAGCTATTGGAAATTAAAAAGTGACATTATCGTTGAAGAAATAAATAAGATTTTTAGATAACAAAAAAATATGATACGTGTTCCGAACGACTCCACTTGACATCGACGAGACGCCAAACCAAGGTTGAGTTTGTTTATGTTTCTATAAGTTAACAGCGAAAATGTTCTAGTTTGTTTCTTTCATTAAATAATTAAAATATTTAATATGTATCATATATTTTGCAATACTAAATGATGGTGGAATTCATGAATGCGTGAGTGAAAAGTTCTAATTAGTTTGAACGTTTACTTGAGTGTGCAAGATAATTAATTAATGTGAGTAAAATATAAATAATAAATAATTTTAAATAAAGTAGGTATTTCAATTTAGCAATTTCTATTCCAGAAATGGAGATTTGTCTAAACTCTAAATCTTCTAGCGCCCCGAGAGGTCGCAATAACATTCTAGCAAAATGGAAAGAGTTTACTATAAAAGCATGAAATTAATTTTGTATGTTTCGAAAGTTGATATTATTTATATCCATAGGGTATTTTGTATTTCTTTTTCACTGCAATAAAATATTATAAAGTATATATATTTTTTAATTCATTTTCGAACTTAGTAAATAAATAAATAAACCATGATTTAATTTCTCAAACTCAGTTTCTCTTGATTTATATTCATTTTCAATTGAACTTGCAGCAAGAAATGCATTATAAAGTACTACGTTCATTTAGGGACAATCTTCGCATTATATGTAGGTGTTTTTAAGCACTTGACTGTTTTAATAACTTAAGTATAGTATTAGACCACTTTTCTACACAAAAATCAACTTAAACAAAACTATAATCACGATTAAAACATTATTATAATAAGTTTCGAAACCTTTCTCACCGAAAAAAATTAAGTGAGAAAACTTTCGACAATTCTCGATAGCCAGCCTTCGAAACTTACGATACCGTATGTCAAATCAACGTTCGTGCTCGCAAAATTGTTTATTTAACTCGAGTTTTGTTTACATTACGTCTCGATTTCGATACGAAAGTAAGTTAAAATGCTTCGTGCTCGCAAAATTAGTTCCTTTTACGCACGATAGAGGCGCTGTACAAATCTCATACAAAATTACTCGATTTCGATACGAATACTTTTTCGATAGTAATTCGTGCTCGGGCCACTGATCGAAAAAGCGTAGGACGGCAATGACGTTTGCTTTATAAACATCTTAGTAGGACGGATGGAGAGTAGACAGCTATCCCCTCTCTACAGCGCGGCGAAAATGTATGCCTGGGCCTACTGTTTCGTTTTTTTTTCAGTTTCACCCACTTTTTTCAAAATTGTCCCATAGCCCCCCCCCTGCCTTCCCCCACCCTTATTCCGAAATAGTGCCTATTAGCCTCCCCACGAAACTTACCCCCCCCCCCCCTCCCCTACCCCCACCCCGAAAATTTACCTCACCCCCCCCCAATCCTATCTCGGCCAACATAGGTCGTAGACCCACCGAGTTTGGTATCCTCGGAACCGTCTTGGTGAGGGCTACAAATTGACCCCGCCAGAAATCCCAAATTACGCAAAAAATTACCCCCCCAAAAAAAATATTTTACCTCCAAAAAATTAATTTAAGTTAGCCTCCCCACGAAACCTTCCTCCCCCCCCTCCCTTACCCCCACCCCGAAAATTTACCTCACCCCCCCCCCCCCCCCAATCCTATCTCGGCCAATATAGATCGTAGACCCACCGAGTTTGGTATCGTTGGAACCGGCTCGGTGAGCTCTACAGATTGGCCCCAACCAAATCCCCAAATTCCTCCCTCTCTCCCCTAAAATATTTGTCCAGGCATAACTCCGTCATTTCTTAAAGTAAACCCCCCGTGTTTGGAGTCAGAGGAATCGCCTTGACGAGCTCGACAATCGAGAGCAGGCAAAATACGATTTTTCTTATTTTTACTATGGGATCAGGCTGGGGCAGCAGTCTAAAATTATATGTAATTTGCAATCTGTACCCACGGTCTTCCCCCGGTATTTTTGAAGTGAAAACTTCTTTAGCGGCGTTGAGCACTTTTTCTGTAATGGGTATAAAATCTTAAACTCGCGTCAGGACACGTGACCTGATCGAAAAAGCGTAAGACGGATGGAGAGTAGACAGCTGTCAGTTAGCTGTCAGTTTATAAAGCTTTGATGAATTGCCAATGATTTTGAGTGGAGATTTCAACATAAACTTCGCAGACGATAAAAATCAACTATTAATTGAATTTTTAAATAATGAATTTGGTTTAACTATGTCGAATGATCACAATCTTAGCACAACGAAATACAAAACTACTATTGATGCGGTCTTTATTAGACATTTAAATAGGTTCGAATCAAAACTGTTCGTTTCTTACTTCAGCTACCATAAACCTATCGTATCAGTTTTAGAGATTGGCGATGATAGTTCTGGTAATGATGATGGTGAAAAAGTCGTTGAAATTATGGATGAAAGTTGATTTTTCGGAGAGATAAACTTTTTAATGTAAAATAATTGTAATAGTTTTAAAGTGTTAAATTTTTAATGTAATATAAATTGTCATCTTTGTGTACGATAGCGCAATAAATGAATATTGTATTCTACCACATAAATGATAGTACTTTTATACTGATAAAGCAATTGGTGCAAAATTATTCCCTAACCATTCCAAAATATCAAACATGCTCAACGTTAATAATCAAGTTTTCACTTCTGCCGGCACTCCCGGAGTGCAACCCGTCTTTTTTTTTTTTCTAAACCATTGGGCCCGATTCCTAGCTAGGCATATTATTAAAAATTGGTTTATTAAAAATCTAAGTATGTAGTTTTAGTTTTCCTCAAAATCGGGCTCGTAAGTCCTTTGAGCATTTTTCTCTATTCCTCATAGTTTCGGATTTGGCCATCCACGCCCACTTGAAAAACTCACCCTGTATATTTGATCGATGGGGACTTGTGTTGTCAAGTGGCGTGTTTGTATTCGGTCTTAATATCGATATTTGTCGGCAGGACATCACTAGCGAAGAGCTTCGCGTTTTGTTTCAACCCGGCCCTACAACCGCGAGCTCTCATCGTATTTGGGTGTATCAGTAAGTAAACATCTGCATTAGCCTATATACTGCTGCCCATACACTGCAGGGCGTGGGACTCCTACATAACGGATGTCCATTAGAGTTTAATTAACAAGGCTTAGGCCATAGTACACCACACTGGCTTAAGTGGAATAGGGATGTTGACTGAGCTTTGGAAATGTTTTTTTTTTTTGTAGATATACTCTATACAGGATGATATTGACATATTGTAATTAATTTAAACCGCATCTTTCTCATTACCCCAGGTGACAATGTACTTAATTAGAAAAAAATATGAGAATTTTTTTTGTCATAAATCGTGATTTTAGATTTTACGATTTTTGTTTATCCCATATAGATACATGTTTTTTATCGTATAGCTGACCTTCAGTTCAGTTTGGTAACTTACCGGAGCGGTAAATGACTCGGTATCTATAGGGTTTGATCAAAAGTCTTGAAACCTAAACATGCGATTTTTGACAAAACTATCAGACAGTTTTTGTTCAAACTTGGTACAATTTTACCTAGGGTGGTTAGGAATATGTGGTTTAAGTTAAATACCGTCTGTCAATATCACCCTGTATACACTTGAAAATAATATTTTACGAAAACAATACGACAAAGGAAAATGCGAGCCTGGGTCGCAATTATGTTTACATTTATAGAATATACTTATAATCTTTTTCCTACACAAAAATAATAAGATTTCATGGAGGAACAGAAACGTTCGCAACGTTACTAAGTTTTATAGTAAAATGGGCATAACTATGAAAATAAACGTCTTGTACCGAACTTGGCCCTTTTCCCACTATAATTTTGTTCAACAGGTAAGAACGTGACAGACGATGACATGAAACAGCTACTAAGGATTCTGGTGAAAGCTCTAGAGTCATTCAATGACTTGGCTCTACTCGAGGCTATCATAATGTGCCTCACGAGACTACAGCCACTTTTACACCCGGTAAGTATCAAGGAGGCAAATTGTTATAACTTCTACTGTTATTGTCAAAAATATATCTCTCAACGAACGCCGTGGGGTCGATCCCCGCATTGAAATAAATATCTGCGTGAACGACAGGTATTTGTTTCGGGTCTGGTTATTTGTGAGACCTAAAAGTCAGGAATGTACATACAGGGTATATCAAGACTGCTACCGAAAACGAAGCCGGGTGGTAGTTTAAGCGACTTCAGACACAATGCAACAGAAAAAGTGGCAGAAAAAAGCGACAATTTTTTTTTTGTTATATTTTTCCTATAAGTATATAGTGCATAGCATAAGAAGTGCGTGGTGGCCTGTTGGTAAACGGACTAGACGCGGCTGCCCATATGTTCAGGGTGGTCGCGGGTTCGAATCCCAGGGCACACCTCTGACTTTTCGGAGTCATGTGTGCATTGATAATCAATCACCACGCACTAAAACGGTGAAGGAAAACATCGTGAGGAAACCTGCATACCATAGCGATTCATAAGAATTTCTATGGTATGTAAGTCCGCCAACCCGCACTAGGCCAGCGTGGTGGACTATATGGCCTAACCACTCTCAATCGTATTCTCGATTGTAGAGTAGGCCCGTGCCCTGCAGTGGGACGTATATGGGCTGTCACCATCACCACCACCATTTTTCCTATGACCATATTTGGGTGGTAAATACGTTTTTTCCTAAAATAATAGTGTATACCCTTTTATTTATAAATAATCTAAGGTATAACAGTGTTTAAATTATTATTTTTCCTAAAACTATTGATTTACCACCCAAAAATGACGATATTTAAAAAATCATAAAAAATCATTGTCGCGTTTCTTTGCGAAATTTTTAGTTGTATTGTGTTTGTAGTCACTAAACCTACCACCCGGCTTCGTTTTCGGTAGCAGTCTTGAGATACCCGGTATGTAACTGTTGGGTGTATTTATTATTATTTATTTGTATCCTTTATTGTGCACTGAATAAATTTTATAATAAAACATTACTTTACACAGTACAAAAGACGTTCGTATCGCTCGAGGCAATCTCTTACCGATTACTTTGGGATGGACAGAGACAATATGATTTTATAATTATTTATTTATTTGTTTTTTGGAGTACCTACGCACCTTCGTTCAGTTTAACGTACGACGTTCGAACATATGAATTTCGTTACGGATCATAGAGTAACCCCCTTGATCCCACACTAAGATCGAGTCTGCGTCGTGGGTTTCAATCACTACCAGATACTTTTGGATCCCACAAACACGCAGGACTATGCATGTGACTGTTGTCATAAGAGCTCTTTAATTGCCTACATGACAAATAACTACATTACATTTCACCGTGAGTGTATTTATGGTGCAGGCGTCTCCGATCCACAAGGCGTTGTTCTGGGTGGCTCTATCAGTTCTACAACTGGACGACGCGACCTTGTACGCGGCCGGACTCGCGCTCATGGAACAGAACATACACACTCTCGACTCGCAGGGACACTTCGACCACAAGGTATTAATGTACACGTCATTCTACCCACAGGAAGTCAATTGCTGGACATAGGCCTCCACCAAGGAATTCTACATCGACCTGTTCCATCAAGCCACAAGAAGTCCACTGCTAAACATATACCTCCCCAAGTATCTTCACATCGTCCTTTTCCATCATTTTAGCCGCAGGAAGTCCACTGCTAAACATATGCCTCCCCCAAGGATCTCCACATCAACCTGTTCCATCATTTTAGCCACAGGAAGTCCACTGCTGGACATATGCCTTCCCCAAGGATCTCCACATCGACCTGTTCCTTCACTTTAGCCACAAGAAGTCCACTGCTGGACATAGGCCTCCCCCAAGGAATTCTACATCGACCTGTTCCATCATTTTAGCCACAGGAAGGCCACTGCTGAACATATGCCTCCCCCAAGGATCTCCACATCGACATGTTCCATCATTTTAGCCACAAGAAGTCCACTGCTGAACATATGCCTCCCCCAAGGATCTCCACATCAATCTGTTCCATAATTTTAGCCGCAGGAAGTCCACTGCTGAACATATGCCTCCCCCAGGGATCTCCACATCGATCTGTTTCATTATTTTAGCCGCAGGAAGTCCACTGCTGCCATAATTTTAGCCGCAAGAAGTCCACTGCTGAACATATGGCTCCCCCAAGGATCTCCACATCGATCTGTTCCATCATTTTAGCCACAGGAAGTCCACTGCTGGACATATGCCTCCCCCAAGGATCTCCACATCGACCGGCTTCATCATTTTAGCCATGTGAAGTCCGTTACTAAAAATAGGCCTCTACTACTCTACTCTACTAACTGAATATTTATTTCATAACAGACCCTGGAGCAAGTGATGATGGAAACCAGAGAACCTCTGGAGTGGCACTTCAAACAACTGGATCACGCCGTAGGACTGAGGTAATGATAGTTTTATGTTTTTTCACAAAAAAAATCACCACTTCTTCGATGTCGTAGTTGTACCACGGTACGATTACAAAGCTGAGGTGTCGGGTTCGAACCCCGGATCAAGCAAATCTGGAGTCAGGAATTGGTGTCCTATATGGCGATAGGCTCGCCCGCTATCACATTGTGGGACGGAACTTATAACTTCACATTTCGGTGTCCTGGTAGCACCTCTGTTACCTTTTCTGGGAAAGTCAGCGTCAGTTATAATTGAGTCATATTTAAAACCTTGGACTAAAGTTAATCTCTCACTCATCCGTCATCTATAAGCCCTATATGCTTTGAACTCAAAAACTATACATATATTACATACATTCTGTATATTCAAATTTAGTGTGGGGTCAGGAGTATGTGACTGTTGGGTGTTATTTTTTATTCAGTTTCCGTTCAAACTTCCACTTCGCCCTGGCCGGTCACCTGGTGAAGGGCTACCGCCACCCCGCCGGCGGCACCGTGTCGCGCACCTGCCGCGTGCTCGCCACGCTGCTCGCCATCACGGCGCGCCGACACCGGGACAAGTTCCACGTCACGCACGACACCGTCGCGTATCTCACCGGTGAGTGACAACACTACACCTGCCGCGTGCTCGCCACGCTGCTCGCCATCACGGCGCGCCGACACCGGGACAAGTTCCACGTCACGCACGACACCGTCGCGTATCTCACCGGTGAGTGACAACACTACACCTGCCGCGTGCTCGCCACGCTGCTCGCCATCACGGCGCGCCGACACCGGGACAAGTTCCACGTCACGCACGACACCGTCGCGTATCTCACCGGTGAGTGACAACACTACACCTGCCGCGTGCTCGCCACGCTGCTCGCCATCACGGCGCGCCGACACCGGGACAAGTTCCACGTCACGCACGACACCGTCGCGTATCTCACCGGTGAGTGACAACACTACACCTGCCGCGTGCTCGCCACGCTGCTCGCCATCACGGCGCGCCGACACCGGGACAAGTTCCACGTCACGCACGACACCGTCGCGTATCTCACCGGTGAGTGACAACACTACACCTGCCGCGTGCTCGCCACGCTGCTCGCCATCACGGCGCGCCGACACCGGGACAAGTTCCACGTCACGCACGACACCGTCGCGTATCTCACCGGTGAGTGACAACACTACACCTGCCGCGTGCTCGCCACGCTGCTCGCCATCACGGCGCGCCGACACCGGGACAAGTTCCACGTCACGCACGACACCGTCGCGTATCTCACCGGTGAGTGACAACACTACACCTGCCGCGTGCTCGCCACGCTGCTCGCCATCACGGCGCGCCGACACCGGGACAAGTTCCACGTCACGCACGACACCGTCGCGTATCTCACCGGTGAGTGACAACACTACACCTGCCGCGTGCTCGCCACGCTGCTCGCCATCACGGCGCGCCGACACCGGGACAAGTTCCACGTCACGCACGACACCGTCGCGTATCTCACCGGTGAGTGACAACACTACACCTGCCGCGTGCTCGCCACGCTGCTCGCCATCACGGCGCGCCGACACCGGGACAAGTTCCACGTCACGCACGACACCGTCGCGTATCTCACCGGTGAGTGACAACACTACACCTGCCGCGTGCTCGCCACGCTGCTCGCCATCACGGCGCGCCGACACCGGGACAAGTTCCACGTCACGCACGACACCGTCGCGTATCTCACCGGTGAGTGACAACACTACACCTGCCGCGTGCTCGCCACGCTGCTCGCCATCACGGCGCGCCGACACCGGGACAAGTTCCACGTCACGCACGACACCGTCGCGTATCTCACCGGTGAGTGACAACACTACACCTGCCGCGTGCTCGCCACGCTGCTCGCCATCACGGCGCGCCGACACCGGGACAAGTTCCACGTCACGCACGACACCGTCGCGTATCTCACCGGTGAGTGACAACACGACACCTGCCGCGTGCTCGCCACGCTGCTCGCCATCACGGCGCGCCGACACCGGGACAAGTTCCACGTCACGCACGACACCGTCGCGCATCTCACCGGTGAGTGACAACACTACACCTGCCGCGTGCTCGCCACGCTGCTCGCCATCACGGCGCGCCGACACCGGGACAAGTTCCACGTCACGCACGACACCGTCGCGTATCTCACCGGTGAGTGACAACACTACACCTGCCGCGTGCTCGCCACGCTGCTCGCCATCACGGAGCGCCGACACCGGGACAAGTTCCACGTCACGCACGACACCGTCGCGTATCTCACCGGTGAGTGACAACACTACACCTGCCGCGTGCTCGCCACGCTGCTCGCCATCACGGCGCGCCGACACCGGGACAAGTTCCACGTCACGCACGACACCGTCGCGTATCTCACCGGTGAGTGACAACACTACACCTGCCGCGTGCTCGCCACGCTGCTCGCCATCACGGCGCGCCGACACCGGGACAAGTTCCACGTCACGCACGACACCGTCGCGTATCTCACCGGTGAGTGACAACACTACACCTGCCGCGTGCTCGCCACGCTGCTCGCCATCACGGCGCGCCGACACCGGGACAAGTTCCACGTCACGCACGACACCGTCGCGTATCTCACCGGTGAGTGACAACACTACACCTGCCGCGTGCTCGCCACGCTGCTCGCCATCACGGCGCGCCGACACCGGGACAAGTTCCACGTCACGCACGACACCGTCGCGTATCTCACCGGTGAGTGACAACACTACACCTGCCGCGTGCTCGCCACGCTGCTCGCCATCACGGCGCGCCGACACCGGGACAAGTTCCACGTCACGCACGACACCGTCGCGTATCTCACCGGTGAGTGACAACACTACACCTGCCGCGTGCTCGCCACGCTGCTCGCCATCACGGCGCGCCGACACCGGGACAAGTTCCACGTCACGCACGACACCGTCGCGTATCTCACCGGTGAGTGACAACACTACACCTGCCGCGTGCTCGCCACGCTGCTCGCCATCACGGCGCGCCGACACCGGGACAAGTTCCACGTCACGCACGACACCGTCGCGTATCTCACCGGTGAGTGACAACACTACACCTGCCGCGTGCTCGCCACGCTGCTCGCCATCACGGCGCGCCGACACCGGGACAAGTTCCACGTCACGCACGACACCGTCGCGTATCTCACCGGTGAGTGACAACACTACACCTGCCGCGTGCTCGCCACGCTGCTCGCCATCACGGCGCGCCGACACCGGGACAAGTTCCACGTCACGCACGACACCGTCGCGTATCTCACCGGTGAGTGACAACACTACACCTGCCGCGTGCTCGCCACGCTGCTCGCCATCACGGCGCGCCGACACCGGGACAAGTTCCACGTCACGCACGACACCGTCGCGTATCTCACCGGTGAGTGACAACACAATACAACACAACACCGTCTGCCGTGTGCTCGCCACTCACCGGTAAGTAACAACACTATACAACACGACACCGTTTCCTATCTCAACATTGAACACCACAAAACACGACATGACACGACACAACACAAAATGACACCGTTGCCTACCCCGCCGGTCAGTATCATGGCACACGACTAGAAAAAACTCAGAATGCACTTCAATTATAATCATTCATTTTTACATCCATCCGAATTAGCACACAGTAATATAGTGTGTATGACATACATACACTGCCTATTGTGACAATATATCTAACGGTAGCTAGGATGACTTTTGGGTTATTCCAATGTGCCGATACATTACTATGTAAAATAATAAATATTATGTGAAAGTGTGCATTATATGTAAATTAATTTGCAAAAAAGGTAGCTACCTACCAACCGCGATTTAACTTTCTTTTATTTACGTATTTTAAAAAACGGCAAGAGAAATAAGAGCACAAATAAGCATGTACTCTTATTTGATGTAAGCGTGGTCCAAAACATAATGAATCTTAATATAAAGGAATAAGGTTCAATTCAATTGTTAGCTGAAGTTGTTTATAATTTAAGACTTTGCTACATCTCGTAGTTCGAAGTTCAAATGTATAAGTATAAGCAACCTCGGCCACTTTTGGCGTGTGATTTTGTTCCGGACCCTGTCGAATATTTACTAGTATTTGATCGAAGGCTATAACACTCTATTGAGCAATAATGTTGATTTTTTACAGCCGGATCCTATATTTAGTATATATTTAATCGAAGTATATAAAAGTATAAAATTAATAATAAATATAACTGTTGCTTTTGCAGCGTTAGTGTGTGTGAGCGAAGAAGTCCGTTCCCGATGCCACGTGAAACACTCGCTTCCTAAGTGGTTGCCGGACAACTGCGACCATTACTGTCCCACCACTGACTTGCACCAGGTATGTACTGAACACATGCAAAACAAATATGACGTCACTATCCTTAAGTGCGTTATAGTGTAGGTGTGAAAGAGACGTCAATATTTCTCTAATATGCCCCCACTCTTTCTATTAGGTTAGGTCAGGTTAGATAAACACATTTTCCTGATAATCCTTACAAAACATGTACTTTCAAGGTGTTTCGATTTTTCTAATGAGAAATACATATGTACATATATTATTTTTAAGTATAGCTCCAACACTCGTTTCATTCGGTCGCTGCCATCCCGTGTCACAAATATAATGATATTATTTCAGTCGTCGCTATTGATCCAGCCGTCTACATCTACACAGTCTGCGTGCCAGAGTCGCCGACAGAAGTCCTGGGACGTGCTGGACCAAGCCGCCATATCTTCTGCACATGGAGGTATGTGAACGCCGACTGTGAAACGTGAGATCGTGGGTTCGATCTCCGCACACAAAAAAATATTTTTTTGTTTTTGAGACTCACGATAAAAAATGCGATCTTAGTGTAAGGTGTCAGGGGGTTACTCTATTCTCCGACACAAATTCGAATGGTCGAGGTATGACGCCCATAAGATAAAAGTTATTGGAAAGATACATATAAACATTATTTATTTTCTATAGTTTGACCACGAAAGATGCAAAGTAATCGAACCAAATTCTCAATTAAATTCGAATGTAATTATTTTAATTACCTTTGTTTTGTGTTTCACAGGCAGGTCACCAACAATGCAACAGTCGGGAAGCGGATGTCACAGTCCTCACATGATCACGATGTCGCATCAGGTAACGTCCGCTTATCACCCATCATATATCATATCATGCTGTATCACGCACGTATCATAGAGGGACTTTTCATCATGTGGACTTATTTATTTGTGATACACAAAAACTCAAGCCTTTTTCCCAGAAGGGGTAGACAGAGGTGTCAAGTCACCTATACTTCGCCTTGCATGTTCCGTCCCACAATGTGATAGGTGGCGAGCCTATCGCCATATCGGGCACAAATTCCTGACTCTGGGCTGATAATGAATAGAAAAATCCAATATCACTTTTTATTCGAACCCAGGACCTCAGCTCTGTGACAGGCAGTTATTTGTGAGATTAATTTTAAATTCTGTACCTAAGTATAGTCTATTAATTTTGTTAGTCTGAAAGCAACGTGTGTGTTCAAATTCTGTTTTGGTATTAGACATAATATATTGAAATTGGTACTATTTCTTGTGCTTTCGTGTGCTAGAGAAGGCAATAGAAAATTTAATTTCAGGTTAAATACGATGAAGTTTACATCTTCGATACAATATACAATAATTTATTTAAAAAAAAACGATGCCTTTTCTGGAAAATCAAAGATTTTTGTATTAAATTCCACATTATGATAAGTTCATTACATCATTTTATCGAAAATACCAAAGTGTATAATAATTAGAAATAAAATAACTATAAATATAATAGTAATAAACAAGTTAACTCTAATCACATTTTTTATAGTCTCAAAATTGAAATAAATATGATTATGATATCTTGGCATTAAAAAGAATTGCTTTTTGTACACGATAATATTGCCATTTGATTTTAAACCTTACGCTATTGACATAAGGTATTAAACTGTATAGGCATGTTCAATTATTACAGTTTTGTATAAAATTATCGAAAATACACTTTGGTTTTATCGATATATTTTTTGTCTGTGTTTAGTAGGTACTGCTAATATCATCATTAAATCCACTCCGAAGTACTACATTGTTAAACAAAATAAAAATATATTACACAACTCTCAACGTAAATAGGTTGGGTAGTTTGAGATTCTGGGTTCATTTCCTAGGTTAGGCAAACTTATACATATACCGGGTATATCAAGACTGTTACCGAAAACGAAGCCGGGTGGTAGTTTTAGTGACTACAAACACAATGCAATTAAAAATTTTGCAAAGAAACGCGACATTAATTTTTAATGATTTTTTAAATATCGTAATTTTTGGGTGGTAACTCCATAGTTTTTGCTAAAATAATAATTTAAACTGCTTTATACCTTAGATTATTTATAAATAAAGGGTATACACTATTATTTTAGGAAAACAATGTATTTACCACTCAAATATGGACACAGGAAAAAAAAAACAAAAAAGTTGTCGCTTTTTTTTTGCAAAATTTTCTATTGCATTGAGTCTGAAGTCGCTTAAACAAACACCCGGCTTTGTTTTCGTTAGCAGTCTTGATATACCCTGTATGTATACAAACACACTGCAGGGTTCACTTTCTTCATAAAAAAGTAAAAAATAAGTTCAATACTCACACATAAGTTATATATAATAACACGTAATATTTCGAAATTTAATTTTATAATACTTAATTCGGTTCTACTCCCACATTACAAAATATATATTTTTATGTAAATCTCGACTTTACTGTCATATTATGTCCATAATTTTAGACGTACTTCCTTTATTAATTTATTCCTGTAAATTTTAAAAGCATTATATTTTAATATCGACTATAATTGGCTTCGGAGTGGATTATAATCATAATTTTTATTTCACGTCTGCGTTTGGGAAGGACGAAGCACAAATACATATAGCAGTTTAGCATATAGCAGTTTAGAATTAACCAAAAAATTTGTGCGCCAAAAATATTACTACACTATACTGAAAAATAGCTTTTTGTTTTAATACACTGATTGCCAGTGTAGTTAAAGATTTATTTTTCTTTATAAAATAATAAATACGAATTTTATTCCTTCAATTGCTTATCAAATAAAATAAAATTGAAAGTGCACAAAATTTACATAATAATAGATCGAATTTGCTAATTTCAATGTTATTGGTGTAAAGCGAATTTACAGTTTCGATAATTTACGTAGTGAATGTTGAAATATTATTAATGTCTTCTACGCTCAAATTGAATTCAAAAGTCATTGGAAAAGGTCAAAACATTGGAAAACTAAAATTGGCTTTGAAAACTCTATGAATAAGGCTACAAGTCTGAAAATAATATTCAATTTATTCATACTGTACACGGGTAGAAACGGGCTACTAAAGGCACAAGCATGACTCCACATTACACTTTTGAATAATATATTTTTGTTAACTTATTTTTAAAATATTTTCTCGTTATTTTTAAAGTCCGGATGCCAAATACCCCTAATCTCCTCCCATCACTATTCCTTCCCGCTCCCCTCCGATCGATCTTCCTGCATCACATCCATGTTCTAAGCGTTGTGAATGTTAAGGTGCAGTGATCACTTACCATCAGGTGACCTATATCGACGCAGGAAAGCGATTTTGTCGTATCTCGAAACAAGCAATTTTACACCAGAATAAAAAAAAAAATATTTAAAAAATGAATAATCACTAAACTGGAAAACTTAGCAATATAATAATACCATTTCTTTAATAATAACATTTTATTATAAAACCTTACATTTTCACGAGGAAATTCAATGCGGTATTTTTTTTGCTGAATTAAATAATATACAAAACGCATATACGCATTTTTTGAGATACGACAATATCGCTTTCCTGCGTCGATATGCTCATTTACCAAACCCATGCAATAAAAAAAGTCTAAAATATTTTTAAACATATAATTTCAAATGTTTTACGTTAACATATTCCCATTTATCCTATTTTAAATTTATTTATTTTCATATTGGAACATATTATTTAAAACATTATGTACCCCAAAACACACTAAATTGAAATGCATTTTGTTAAGTGTCCGTCCCACGCAGATTGTATGGCATCAGTAGAAAATCATGACATGAGCTTAATGTTACTTACTTCACTGATTTAGTGGAATATTTTAATGGTAAATATATTGTCAAATTTAATCACAAAAACATATGTTCTTAAAACTAGATTTTTTGGTGTATCTGTGTATTTAATTGCCACAAAAAAACATATTAAAGTAAAACAAAATTACAGGTTTTCAAAATACCATTAAAATATTTCACATTTAAACAAAATACTTTGTGAATGGAAAATAATTATAATTGAAATATGAGCCTTATGTTCTATAATCGAAGGGTCGTATTTGATAAACCACGTACTGTGAATACGACTTTTTGACTATAATCTTTGAGCTACCAATGTGTAATTATTTTCCTAATTGAAATGTTACTTCTCATTAGTAATTGTGACAGTAATATGTGTTTGTACACTATTTCTTGAGGTTGATGGAAGATTTCAATATGAGCATTTCCCGAAAAATAGAACCTTAACATAAGATCGTATTCCCGCCTTAAAGACAAACCGGATGCTCGTTTGCCCTCTATAACATAAAAAAAAGATATTATAAATGCTAATTAATTAATATCTATTTAAAATTATCCATATTTACATTTTGCAGAAAAAATGTTTGTGTTTATTTGTAGTAATTTTAAATGCTATGTGAAATTACCCCATTAGTCAAACTTTGTTCCATCCGCATTAGGCACGCATGATATATGACCCAACCCCTTTCAAACGAACTCTTGGTCGTATATTCCTTCGACAGCCTCTGTGGCGTAGTTGGTTAGATACCGGCTGTGAAACAAGATGCCGCGGGTTCGATCTCCGCACCGAAACAAATATTTGTTAGGTCTACAAATATTTGTCTCGGATCTGAGTGTTTGTGAGACCGTAGTCTCTCGTAGTTTTTGATACTTAATTGATCTTAATATGGGTTACGACTATGTATGTGACTATTGAGTGTATTTATTTATTATTTTTATTCACGTGCCAATCAGTGGCATATTGGGCTGATACAATAATTAATATAACTTCCATTAACCTCTTACATCTAACTGTTCTCTTTCAGTATAAGCCAGTATATTCATGTATCTTTAATCATGTTGTGTTTTTTCCACGCCACTTGTTTCGGATATGTAATATCTTGTATCGTTCGTATTGCATCGTTTTTGTGTCGCTACCACACCTTGTATGTTTTATTTACGTTTTGATTCGTTATAATAAAAAAAAACAATTATATCATGTACAAAATACTGGCATGTAACATAAAATATTTGTTTCAATTTTCTAACGAATATAACGTAAATAAATAACCTATTATAAACAATTGATGTTATTGCGAAATATAACAAACTTGCTATATGAAACGTTATAACGAATAACACATCAATTGTCAATACCCCGTTTGAATTAGCGCTTTGTGCATCGCTTTATAGATTTCTGCTAGAATGCAATTTAAAACTCAGCGATCCTTCTCGGTACCAACTTCTAAAGACTCGATTGGACCTCCTAGGGTAATTATAACAATTTGGGACTGTTATAACGAATAAATTAATCCATTATTCTTATAAATTAACGGTATGATATTGTTTTTCTTTCGAAATTTGATTCGTAAGATAGTGTTGGGTTCAAATACTTTTTTGCCGCTACAGGTTTGAAAATGCTGAATTATCAGTTGCTATAAAATATTCAACATTTCTAATATTAAGAATAAAATTGATAGAAATATAAACTTGTATTTAATAAAAAAACATATTAGATTTTAAGCAATATGTGATTGCAGGATCCTTCACAATCTAAAGACAATTTAAATGCAATATAATTCATAATATGAAATTTGCTACGTAAATTACATTATGTAGCAAAAACTGATGCTGATTTAAAGAAATAAACTATAAGTTGGACCATTGTAGTCAGAGTAAATATGGACATCATGAGACTTAACACCTGTGTCTAAGGATGGCGAGCGTTGAGGAGAGCCAAGCATTGCTTTGTAATCCATGGTTTTATTTGGTTTTTGCGACTGTCCAAAAGCGATCATATTAAATAATGTTATTGTGTACCGAAAATAATTTAACGAATGGTATTTAGCTCCTTAAAACATTAAGTTATTTCCCAAAATTTTTATTGTAATACTATTCTCCATTAATTTAACCCAAAGCTTTTGGTAAATTTAGACATCAATACCTTTAAATTATAAAACCCATTCTCCCCTAAGTAGATATAAAATTAAAATTGCAATCCTTAGTATACCCCGGCACAGCGAAAAACCTGCATGGTTTGACATAGACACTTACAATGCCGGCATTATTGCAACAACTGGTAACAGTTGCTTTTGGTGATCCACTTTATCTATAATTATCTACACTATATATTTATCTACACTTCACCAAAAATCGAATTTAAAAAATCTCATTTTCTCAAACACTTTATTTTGGGTAGAATTCAAAACCACACATTACACGTGCACATTTATATAAAAAATAACACTTAAATAACAAAAAATCTTGGCAACAAGCTGACACAAATCTCAATGCTTAACGCTTAAAATATGATGCTTCTCAAAACTTTTAATAAACCCATATTAGAGGCTTTAGAAGGTACAGTTTTAACATTTACCCCAATACGTATATTTACCCCACGCTCCTAAATAGCTGGTAAAATAACTGCGTGATGCCCGAATTAAAAATATATTGGAATCAATTTATTTTGTTAGTCTATCTACTGTAAAAGTATTTTATATAAATAACTATGTACAATGTTATTTTAGAAAAAACTATGTAGGTTTTTACTACCCAAATACAATGATAGGAAAAAATATCACATAATCGTCGATTTTTTCAAAACATTTAGTTGTATTGTATCTGAAGTTACTAAAACTGCCACCCGGCTTCATTTCCTGTAACAGTCTTTATATAAGTAATGTTTTTTTGCTTGTGTATCCAACACTTGCTTTCGTGTAAAATGAAGTTTAATAAATAAATTGCGAGAGAGAAGTACAGACCAAAAAAATACCCCGAAATATATTTTCGATTGGGGCATCACGCACTACATCGTAAGCTAGTACGAGTAATACAGGGCCGTTTCCGGTGTAGGATGGTGAGGGTCGCGCCCACAGCATGCAGCACGGCGCGGCGGGGGACGCGGCACGACCGGACCTGGTGGGGGACACCGACAGCGGACTCGATGTGAGTCTATATTTTATTATTTTTATAAAATTCTGGAAGTGCGTGGTGGCCTGTTGGTGAAGTGCGTGGTGGCCTGTTGGTAAACGGACTAGACGCGGCTGCCAACATGTTCAAGGTGGTTGCGGGTTCGAATCCCAGGGCACACCTCTGACTTTTCGGAGTCATGTGTGTATTGATAGTCAATCACCACGCACTAAAACGGTGAAGGAAAACATCGTGAGGAAACCTGCATACCATAGCGATTCATAAGAATTTCTATGGTATGTAAGTCTGCCAACCCGCACTAGGCCAGCGTGGTGGACTATATGGCCTAACCACTCTCAATCGTATTCTCGATTGTAGAGTAGGCCCGTGCCCTGCAGTGGGACGTATATGGGCTGATACGTATATGGCGTCAGTAGTTTGGAATCCTCAATATGATACATATATTGACGGTTTAGAACGCATCCAAGATAAATTTATTAAACATCTCGTTTGGCGGAGTCGACATGATGATCAGTTTAAGCATGGTTTATTAAGCCTGAAGGATCGACGGGCCGAACGTGATCTTATGTTCCTGTATAAAATAATTAGGAATCAAATTGACTCCCCTTATTTCGTCAGCAAGATATCGTATGTCTGTCCTCGTCTGTCTGCGCGTAAAAAGGTACTTTTTCACGTTGGTACTTCCAGAACAAACTATGGCATGAATGTGTTTATCAAGAGAACTTGTCGCTCTTATAACAGCATTACAGCTAATAATTGTAATTGTATAGATATATTCCATCTTTCTCCATCTCAATACAAGCAAAAATTGCACTCAATTTATATTGAACGTAGTACTTAAATAATTTGTGATCTTATTTTTAAACTTTTATCTCATGTAACCTGGGTCTGGGTGTGTATCATTGTATAGGTACGCACCAGCTCTTTCTTTTATGTTATTGTTATCTGTGGAAACTGTTGTGGATTATGTATTTCTAGTTGTTGTTGATTCTATGTTATATTGTATCTGTTGTTTCCCAAATAAATAAAAAAAAAAAAAAATAAATAAATAAAAAATAAAATACAGATAAAATTCTGGGGGCTTAGTCTATATACCGACACGGCAACGTATACTCGATGTTCAAACATCGTACGTAAAAATGTATGAATATACCTAAATACTTTAAAATAGTTCGAATCCTCTATGGTATTGTAACTTTAGACTATGTTCTGAGTGAATTATAAGTTTCATAAAGGGTAGTATTCAGTTTTAGAAGTGTAATACTTTTGTCTTGTGTCGTGTCGGAGTATAGAGTAACTCCCCCGGATTTTATCCCCTTTTCAACTTTTTAAAGAGGAACATGATTTTTTTCTTGCTGTTCATTTTTTCTGTACAATGTTTTTTTTTATTTTATGACTCATTATAAATTAAGAACTGGTAGTGATTTAAAATTAATTTTAAACTAGGTAAAAATTAACTTTTTTGTTTTTCACTATAGAAGAATGGGCAAGAAACTCTGGTATTTCTCTTTTCAAAACCAATTTACACTATAAAAACGATTAATTACAAAATTTCCATGTTTTAAATCAGAGCATTTCATTACAGAATACTCTAAAGTCTACAATTTTAATCCTATATCTATATTTGTAACCAGCTTCACCGAATTTTAATATGTTTTATGGTATCACTACATAGTACAAAACAAAGTCGCTTTCTCTGTCCCTATGTCCCTTTGTATGCTTAAATCTTTAAAACTACGAAACGGATTTTGATGGATTTTTTAATAGATAGAGTGATTCAAGAGGAATGTTTATATGTATAATACGTACATATTATTGTACAGAAACTACTTGAACCCGGGCGAAGCTGGGCCAGGCCGCTAGTAAAATATAAAGTATATTAAAAAATTGTGCAATCGATTGTGCTACTGATTCTCAACAAACTTTCACCCATATAGTATACTAAAAATAACTTTGTAGATTGACCAACAGGTGGTAGACGACGACGGCAGAGGATCGCCCGGCAGCACTGATGACACCACCGAGCGACCATCCAGCACCAAGTCTGGAGACAGCGACTACCCTGAAACTTCCACTAAGGTAAGCATTACACGTTTACAGGGACAAATTAATATTATTTCTGTCTGTATCTGTATCAGCCCATATACGTCCCAATGCAGGGCACGGGCCTACTCTACAATCGAGAATACGATTGAGAGTGGTTAGGCCATATAGTCCACCACGCTGGCCTAGTGCGGGTTGGCGGACTTACATACCATAGAAATTCTTATAAATCGCTATGGTATGCAGGTTTCCTCACGATGTTTTCCTTCACCGTTTAATATTATAATATTATTTACTTTATATTGCCTGCGTGGTGGACTATATGGCCTAACCACTGTCAATCGTACTCTCCATTGTAGAGGAGGCCCGTGCCCTTCAGTGGGACGTATATGGGCTTATACAGATACTTTATTATTCTTATTTTTGTTAATCCCTATCTTTTTTTTTTACTTTTTTATGTATTGATAAGTTGTCTTTAATACAAAAGAGGCCTTTAATACGTTTGCCTGTGCTTTTTACACGTTCGTGTATGCGTACTTTTTCGTACCGCTATAAGTTTTGAATAACAATTTTGTATACACACTCAATTTTCCCTGATTTGTGGACCAATTTAGATAATTATATAACGTGTCAATTAGTTTGATCTCAATTAATGTCATTATTATTTTATGGTACTGATTACAAAAATAAGTTCATGAATGTGTTCAACTCGTTACTTTAGGGAAGAATTCAATTACCTTTCCACTGAAAACTCAAAAATCGATAATCGCTGTGAATCGATTGTCTCGACTAATCGATGTACACAATGTTCGAAATTCAACAGCTCTCGCAAAGAATCGATTGTTCCGATTAATCGATTCTTCTTCGATTAATAAATAATCATTAGCAATTGCTTTCCACTCAACAGCAAGCGTCAACGGACAAAGACACAACCTCTACACCGGAAAGCAACTGCCTTCTAGATCCTTCCGTGCTGTCCGACTTCACGACTCAAGCCCTCGTGTTGACAGTGTTGGCAACACTAGTCAAATACACTACAGGTACTGTGCGCGACATGTCTATATATATTTTCTAGTGATGTAGTAGCACGTTCCAAGTAATTTATATCGATATATTTTTTGTAACGCAATGATATAATAGTAAAAAAGTTATGTCAATTTATTATATATTTATAATTATTAATATAATTTACTGTATGCCAAAATATAAACATATTGTGTCTGTAGTCACTAATACTACCACCCGGCTTCGTTTTCGGTAGCAGTCTTGATATACCCGGTATATCAAAAGAAATAAGTAATATTTTTAATTTCAAATAGTTATTTAGCAACTAGTGACTATGTTGTTTGTTTCAGATGAGAACGAAATAAGAATCCTGTACCAGTATTTGGCTGAGGGTTCCGTGGTGTTCCCCAAAGTATTTCCAGTCATGTAAGTATTTTTTATCTACCCTCGAGGACCGAGGATTGTTAAAATATTTTCAGTTACAAAAAGTTATTCGTCTATATCTACGGAATAACTTTGGCACTCGGAGACAATAAATGTCAATTAAGTCGCTCTTTGTGTAAATTTTCCGAATATAATCTTTACTAAAAAAACAATTTAATTGATATTAAACGTCTCTTGAGTGTGGCCATTAGACTCTTAACTATGAACTATGAAGTTAGGTCTATATTTTTTCTGTAGGGTGCCGTATTTATGAAAGACTAGAGACCAGTAACGTAGTAGTTTTTAGGGATAGTTTTTTAGGGTTTCTATTATAGATGATAGTAGGATGATACTTTATCATTTATACAGTCAGGCCGTACGATCTATCGCTTACGGTCGTGAATTGTGCGTAACATCTGCCTATCGTCGATTTTTTGTGAGGCTAACAGTGCATCTCAAAGTTTGTTCTCGGTGTCGATTCTTATAAATAACTATTATAAGATGGAAACCCACACGTGCAACGTTTGCAGTGATAAGTTGTCGGATGGTGTACGCTGTACAGCATGTCATCAATATTTACATTTTCACTGTGCTGGAATTACCGAGGCTGGTTACCGGAAACTGGGCGAAAGAAAACACTCTTGGCGTTGCATGAAATGTAAACAAATAAGTGCACACTCGTCCAGTTCACCAACGTCGCCTAAACCTGCATCTGATTCTGCTGTATTAAATGAAATTCGTGCTCTGTCGGCAAAATTAGCCCCGTTGGAATCACTTAAAGATGACTTTTTAGCATTGAGAAGTGAAATTGCGGACCTAAAGTCCTCTTTCAACAAACAGTTTAATGAGATGTTTAAGGAATTCAGCAGCAGAATCAATGACATGGAACAACGTGTTATACAGGTCGAGAAAGTCCAAGAACAAGTAAATAAGCTGCAATCAAGGCTGGACCAGGTAGAAGAAGATTCACATGAAAAAGATCAGTGGTCTCGCATGAACAATGTAGAAGTAAAAGGGATACCACAAACAAATAAGGAGAATCTATTTGACCTTGTATCTAAGATTAGCGCTAAAATAAACTACCCCGTTTCTAAGAACCAGATCAATTTTATTACTAGAGTACGATCGCAACAAATAGATAATATAAAACCTATAATAATTAGTTTCTGCAACCGTTACATCAAAGAAGATTTTATAGCTGCGTCAAGGTATGAGACGAAGAATACTCCACTTACAACCGGTAGTATTGGTTTATCGGGAAATAAGAAAATATATGTAAATGATCATCTTACCACCAAAAATAAGCACTTGTTATCAAAGACCAAGAAAGTGGCTGCTGAACAGGATTTCCGGTACGTGTGGGTCAAACACTCGAAAATACATGCACGGAAAACGGATACTTCACCTATCATGCTGGTAAAATCGGAGCAAGATTTAGCAAAGTTTGCATGATTATTTCGAAACTGCTACGAAGTCGCTGTCACGATAAAATGATTGTAAAATTCATATTATTTAAAAACTATTATTCAAGTTATTGTACAGTAAATCTACTATTTGAGAACCGCAATCAGCTGCGTGCTGCCTTTGTTTTCCTGTTAGCACTGTGTCTAGTCGCTGTGCATATGATTGTATCTTATAAAAAATGTTTCTGTGTAAAGACATCGTATCACAGTAATTGTAACCTTATTACAAATGGATTAAAGTTTACATTTAAATGTAGTCCATCGTTATATAAGACTAATTGTATTAGAAGTTTATTGACTCGCAACTTGTTATCGCCTTTTGTTTCTATTCATAAATTGTGGTTTTCGGAATTGTTTTGTGTATTACACCGTGTACTGCTGTGCTTGCCGTATTCAACTGAAATGTTGAAGTCTACCTTCGAAACAAATTGTGTATTTAATTTGTTCTTGGTCTATTTTATAAATAAGTGGTTTATTTTATTTGCACATTATAAATTAATAATCAATGTAGTTACATTTAATTATAGGAATGGCTCCGCTTAGATTTTATTACCAAAATGTCCGTGGTTTGCGTACGAAAACGAGCAGTGTATTTCGTAATGTATGTTCTAATGACTACGATCTTATTGTGTTTACAGAAACATGGCTAGACGATAGTATTTATAGTTCTGAAGTGTTAGATAGTCGGTATCTTGTGTGGAGAAGAGATCGCGATTATTCTCGAACTGCCCAAAAGCGCGGTGGTGGTGTTTTAATTGCTGTCAAAAGCGGACTAACAGTTATTGATAGGACTGACTGGTGTAGTTCTGCGGAGGATGTATGGATCTCACTTGTTTTGGAGAGGACCAGACCCAAAGTAAGGTATAGTTTACATATCTGTGCTCTTTACCTATGCAATGAAAACTTAGGACATTCATACAAAACTCAATTAAATAATTTCACGAGTAAACTCCACCGGTTAACTTTAACTCATCCATTGGATAAATTTATAGTTATTGGTGACTTTAATTTTGGAAACGATGTGCTCTGGTCATATAATACAGATAATAATAACACTGAACTAATTCCTCATAACATGTCACGTCCTCATATTAGAGAATTCTTTGACACCGTCCAAACTTCTAATCTTTCCCAGTATAATGGTGTCCGAAATATTAACGGTCGTATATTAGATCTAGTTTTTTCTAATGATCTGGTTACTGTAAGCGAAGGTATAGACCCTCTAGCATTGCCTATAGACCCCCACCACAAGCCTTTGACTATTCATGCTAATTTTGTTGAGATACATAAACTGAGTGAAAAATTATCGCAAAGGTATATTTTCTCTAGGGGAGACTATGACTCTATTAGATCTGAGCTAGACCAAATAAATTGGACTGAGTTTTTGGCAGATGGTCCCTTAGAGAATGCTGTAACAAAATTCTATAATACCATATATAGCCTTCGTGACAAATACATACCATTAAAAACTATAAATCGATCTTATCATCCTGCTTGGTACAGCCCAGCTTTAATTAAAATATTGAAAGAAAAATATAAATACCATAAAAAATTTAAAATATACGGCAATAAAGCGGACTATCACTCCTTCTCAATTCTTCGTAGTAGAGCTAATGATATTGAAAGAATCTGTTTCAATAAGTATATTGAAAGAGTTGAATCTTCTATTGTAGAAAACCCTAAATATTTTTGGTCATACGTAAAAAGTCAACGAAACACGAACGCATTTCCTAATGTAATGCAATACGGTGATACTACAGCGAGTTCTGGAGTTGACATTAGTAACTTGTTTGCCGCTTATTTTCATTCCACTTTTCAGGAACCGGCCTCGGTAGTTTATGGTGAAGCCGCGCCATCTAGTACTGTGCCATTTTCTAGCAATTCAGCAAGTGTCAGCACAATAAATGTAAGTCAATCACAGGTCTTAAAGCTACTCAAGGGATTGGATCTTACAAAGTCTGGGGGACCTGATCATATACCTCCGATATTTATAACTAGTTGTGCCGATAGCATTGTCGTTCCAATATGTATTTTATTTAAGCGATCGCTATCGGAAGGTTTAGTGCCTAATATCTGGAAATCCGCATTTATTACGCCAATATTCAAAAAAGGTAATAAATGTGACGTAACTAATTATCGTCCAATATCCAAGATTTGTTTATTTTCTAAAATCCTTGAGCGAGTGGTACACACCGAATTATACGTGGCACTGCAATCTAATGTCGGTACTGAGCAGCATGGTTTCATTAGAAAACGGTCTACCACTACTAACTTGATCCTATCTCACGACTTTATATCTGAGGGTATGGAACAAGGCGCTCAAGTCGATGTAATATATACCGACTATAGCAAGTGTTTCGATCGTATTGACCATAACCTACTTCTGGAAAAGTTATTAACAGCTGGAATCCACGGTGACCTTTATCGTTGGTTTTCTTCCTATATTGATAAGCGAACACAAGCCGTGGTACTTCATGGGTACACTTCTGGCTGGAGCATTATTCCCTCGGGAGTACCTCAAGGTTCCATATTAGGTCCCCTCTTATTTACCTTATTTATAGCTGATGTTAGATACTGTTTCCAACACTCGTACATTCTGCTTTACGCTGATGACATGAAGGTTCATAAAGTAGTACGGACTATCTCTGATGCACATGAATTACAAGAGGATTTAAACAGATTCGAATTATATTGTATCAAAAATAAACTTCAACTTAACATCTCTAAGTGTTCTCATATAACTTTCACACGTCAGAAATCAATAATAAGTGTAATGTATACATTAAATAACCAACGCATTAATAAAGTAAATTCTATTAAGGATCTAGGTATTACAGTAGACAGCAAACTTTTATTTGATCAACACGTTGAGAATATTGTAAAAAAGGCATCAAAATGTCTTGGATTCATCACTAGAGCAACGGCATCTTTTCATTCTCTTAAGCCAATAAAAATATTATACTGTTCAATCGTACGCAGCCACTTGGAGTACGCATCCCAGGTTTGGAACCCCCAATACGGGATCTATAAGTCTCGTATTGAGGGCGTCCAAAGGAAATTTTTACGTTACCTGGACTTTAAGGCGAAACAATGGTCCGATGATTATGACCATCGTTGCAAAAAGTACCATTTCTTACCCTTGGACTACAGACGGAACATTAATGATCTATGTTTTTTATTAAACATTGCAAACTGTTCGATTGACTGTCCCGATCTTTTGGCAAAGCTCACAATTCGAACTAATCTGGTCGGATTTCGACAAAGACCATTACTACAAGTACCTTTTGCAACAACAAAGTACAGGCGTAACTCTTTTCTACTGCGCAGTGCACATAATTTTAATATAATTTCTCACGAGTCTAATATTGACCTATTTTGTACCAAAGCAAGCACAGCAAGACAACTATTAGCTAAAACCTTTTTTGATAAATGAGTATAGTTAACGGCATTTACTCACAGCTGTACTCAATACCTACACTATATAGTTATTTGTTCAGCTTCAATCTTTTTTTGTGATAATTGTATTTTTTATTTTAACTTTTTATTACATATACTTGTTCTTTATATATATATATATTTTCTTAGCCTTATTTATATTGTTTAATTTTTTCTTTTTTCAATTATGTCGACATTAGTTTATTATTTATATGTGGTGGCTTGTCATTAGCAATTAGACAACTTAGTTGAGTAATTTATAATGTAATTAGTCTGTAAGCCTTCTTAAAATAAATTAAAAAAAAAAAAAAAAAAAAAAAATATGCCCTTCGTGCGCGGGTCCGACTCGAACTTGACCGGTTTTTCAGCAATCATCTCATTATTAGTAATGTTTAGTTTTTGTCATTGTTTGGTAATTTTTAATTAAATTATAATATTTATTATGTTTTATTCGTTTACAGTCACAGTCTGTTGGACATGAAGATCAACCACGTACTGATGCATTGTCACGACCAGGTGATATTGAGCGCAGTGCAGAGCATCATACAGGTAACATTTGCTTTACTATATGGTCTAACTACTCTCAATCGTACTCTCGATTGTAGAGGAGGCCCGTGCCCTGCATTGGGACGTATATGGGCTGATACAGAAAATATTAGGTATCAAATTATAATTATTAGCAGGAAGTACTTTATTCACTCTCAATTTTTTTTTTTTTTACTCTGACCCGCAATAGTGGCCGCATTGCGCCTGATGGTGAGCGCAAATGTCGCCCAGGCAGAGTGTCTACTGGCATCGGACGGCAGTCCCATGTCAATAGACACAATTATGCCGGCCTGCTAAAATGCCTCTTCACACTACAGCGGAAGGACCCATGATTATAGGAAGGAGGGAACACGTGAGACGGATATGATATGATCTCTCTTTCTCTTTGTGCCACAGGAAGTCCACTACTGAAGATTAGCCTCCCCCAATTATTTCCACAGTTCAAACCTCCCCCAATGATCCCCACATTGACCTATATATTGATATAATACTAAAATAAAATTATTCATAACAATTAAATAAGGCTAGTGCATATGCTTTTAAAAATACATTATCAATTATTATACATTATGATAGCTTAAATATCGCAGTAAGATGAAGTCGGCTGTGAAACAAGAGACCGTGGGTTCGACCCCCACGCTGAAACAAATATCTGTGTGATTCCCGGGTATTTGTGTTAGGTCTGGATGTATGTGAGGCATAAAGTTTATCCTTTCTGTTAAACGACACAAAACTCGAGTTTATCGTGGTTTTAGGACTATGTGTGTGACCATTCGGAGTATTTATTTAAGTTAATGTTGTTGCAGAATATGATAGCTTCAGAAGATGCTAGTCAGCAGCAACTTCACTACATGCAGAGTTGTGGCTTCGGCGGCCTGTGGCGCTTCGCAGGACCATTCACTAAGGTACGTTTTAATTACCCTACAATTATTTATATAATGTTTTACTGGTAGTAGGTCTCTCATATTATGTTAGAGGTTGCCTAGGTAGGTACCACCACAATGTCTATTTCTCCTGCCAAACAACAGAGTGAATACACTGTTATGTTTTAGATTGAAGGACATTGTAGTCAGAGTAACTACTGGACATATTGAGACTTAACATCTTATGTCTCGGGATGACGAGCGCAGTGAAATGCCAAGCATTGCTTTGTAACTCATAGTGATGATGGTAGTGATGACGATGCTGATGATTATGATGATGTTGATGGATTTATCGAATCGATTAAAATTCGAAAGAGCGATTTGATCTATTGGAGGAATCGGAGAAGTGCCACTCGCGCTTTGAGGTGGTACCGATACTAATATCCTCGACATAGTTTCCTTACTTTTAAGCATCTACAAAAAAAATTAACAACCTTAAATAAGGAGGTAGCTGCAATAAAAGTAAATTATTAAAACCACGTATTAGCAACGAAAATTTAGAGATAGCTATGTTGACCTATTTTGAATCTTTCTCTTGTGATTCATGATGATGATGGTAGTGATGATAATATTGTTGGCAATTATGTTAATGTTGGTAGTGATGACAATGTTGATGGCAATTATGATAATGTTGGTAGTGATGACGATGTTGATGGCAATGATGATATTGTTGATGGTAGTTACTAGTCATCTACGATGATGATGATGATGATACGATTGCAGAAGCAGTGCACGGCAGAGAGCAGCGAGTTGTTCGTGAACTGCCTGGAGGCGATGGTGGAGACGTGCCTGCCCGGCGCCGACCTGCACCTGCCGCGACACCCGCCGCCCGACCCCGACCACGACCACCGACCTGCTGCAGGTGACTACCACTACACTACACTACACGCTACACTACGCGCTACACTACGCGCTACACTACGCGCTACACTACACGCTACACTACACGCTACATACCATCACTACACACCACCGACTATTCTATGAAATGAAATGAATTTGAAATGAAATGTATTTATTGGTCACGTAGGCAATTAAAAGCTCTTATGAGAAGTCAATACACATAGAACTTAATCTCTATATTACCTACAATATATCTATGCGCTACATATCACCCACTACACTACACGTTACAATATACGCTACAAAAGACAATAAGAAATAGATATACGTGTATAAATAGCAATAGCAATCACAAATAGCAATAGTACCAGAGACCACAACCAAAACCATGTATCTTAGAAAACGATGCTGGGTGGTAGTTTTAGTGACTTCAGACACAATGCAACTAAATTTTGTGCAAATATTGCGAGGTTTTGTTTTTGTTATTTTTTTTTCTGTCGTCGTATTAGGGTGGCAAATGCATAGTTTTTTCTTAAATAATAAAGTACACCCTTTTATTTTTAAAAACTGTATAGTACACAAGAATTTAATTTATTATTTTAGCAAAAACTATGGATTTACTATTGAATCTCGACGATATTTACAAAATAATAAAAAAATATATGTCGCGTTTCTTTGCAAAATGTTTAATTAAATTGTGTTTGTAGTGACTTCAAATAAAAGGGTATATACTATTATTTTAGGAAAAAAATGAATTTACCATCTAAAAACGACCATAGGAAAAAATAACAATAAAAACCGTCGCTTTTTTTTTCAACATTTTCTGTTGCAATGTGTCTGAAGTCACTAAAACTACCACCGGCTTCGTTTTCGGTAGCAGTCTTGAGATACCCTGTATATATATTATATACAATGGGGCTTGTATCCTTTGTATGAGGAATATGAAGATCCGTAGGAAAATGAAAGTACCGACATAGCCTAACGGATTCGGAGGTTATAGTGGCAAATGGGCGGAGCACATAACGCGGAGAACTGATGACCGACGGGGTAGGAAAGTTCTCGAATAGAGGCCACGTAGCGGAAAGGACGTCCACCAATAAGGTGGTCAGACGACCTGGTGTCGGTCGCGGGACATCGCTGGATGCAGGCTGCCTCCAACAGGTCTCTGTGGAAATCATTAGGAGAGGCCTATGTTCAGCAGTGGACTTCCTTTGGCTGATGGATCGGATTACAAAATTCTTGATTTTGGATATGGATAAATACAATAAAAAATCAAGTCAATTACCTAATTATGAAATAACACCATCAGTTTCAGGCGTGCACAGGCAGGCGACGCTGTACTGCGCCGGCCAGGAGACATAACACGAGCGCCGGGAATGAACCCGCGACCCGGCCTCCTGACTCGCGGCCGACGAGGGCGCCCCCGGCCTGTCGCTACTGGCGGCCGTGCGGGCCTGCCACCTCGTCTGACGGAACACCAGCACACAGCAAACCTCAACACAACGAGTCACGTGCAGGCTAATGAGTTAGTAAAGTAGGCAAACAGCACCGCACGGTGCGTTAGACTAGGCTGTATGGCTTAGACCCTTTGCCTTTGCGTGAGGATTAATAGAAAAAAAACAACCGCACGGTGCGCTTCAAACTGACAGCTGTCAAACTGACGTGTCGGAGCGCGCGTCTAGTGAAGTAGGCTCAAAGCATCGCACGGTGCGTTAGATTAGGCTGTATGGCATAGACCTTTGCCTTTCCGTCAGGATCAATAGAAAAAACAAACAACAACCGTACGGTGCGTTTAGCTTATCAAACTGATAGCTGTCAAACTTACGTGTCGGAGTGCGCGTTTAGTAAAGTAGGGCCCACTGTAAACCACGGTGTGTTTAGCTTGACAAACTGACAGCTGTCAAACTGACGTTTCGAAAAGGTACGCCCTTGGGCTGCACTTGGCAGGACCCGAGGGCTACTGTGTTGTTGTTTTGACTGCTGTCAGTTCTATATTAATGAAAGCTTAAAGCTGCAATTGTACAAAGTCGAGTAAGTTTAGTGTATTTTGACAGCTGTCAAATCTACAATGATAGATTTTGCATTATTTGATGTCTAGAATATAATATTTTGACAGCTGTCACCGAGTATCGGCATATATTCGCTGCACTATACATAGGGGGAAAGTGGAGCAACACTTGACAGGTGTCAAGTGAATGACAGGTACGCACAGTATATTTTGACAAGTGACATTGTCAAAAAACGGTAAAAGAATCGCACAATTGTATATAGTTAAACGCTTTATGAATTGAAATATAAATTATTATAAGTACTGCATTTATCAGGTGCAGTAAAGTTAAAAAAAAAACAATGTGTCTACCCCAATGTAGGTACTAGTAGAGGCTAAATTATTGTATTAATATTTTAAGGAAAATATGCGGGTAGATAAATTATTTTAGGCTTTGAAAAATTAGACGATTAAGCCTTTATCGTGTACAACTACACTTTATTAAAATTAGTATTTAACTAAATAGTAATATGACGTTTTAAACCGTTATAAAAAAAGATAAATATGTAACTAAAAAAAAGTAATTTAAACAGTCTACGATATAAAATATTATGCAAAATAGTAGGACCGTAAAATCAACGTTGTAACACGTCGAAGCTGAAGTGACGTTAAAAGGCTTCAATATAATCAATCTGTCAAAATAAGGCGTTATTCATAGACATTTTTAAAAGCTATTTTAGCTATCGTATGTCTTATCTTCTTCTGTCTGTATCTGTATCAACCTATATAAGTCCCACTGCAGGGCACGGGCCTCCTCTAAAATCGAGAGTACGAATGAGAGTGGTTAGTGATTTTCTCTCTCAAATTGAATTCATAAGTAATTCGAAAGGGACAAAAAATTCAATAACTAAAATAACTAAAAACTTTTTATGAATTATTCAGTGAGGCATTAAGTGGACAAGGCGAACAAAATCTTCGCGCAATTTATGTACCCACCAAACGCAAGAACAGAGCGAGAGGAAAGTTAGTGATTGCGTATAAGTGAAAGAGAAAGGTATAGAGGTACATTTTGCTAAACATATTTTGTTCGTGATTTTTCCTTGTAAAATATCTGATTTTTTATGAATATGATAATAATAAAAATAGCATATAAACGGCCCCGATGCATTAAGTGAACCCACCACGCGATAAAAGAGCGAGAGAAAACATAGTGATTGCGCTGAGTGAAAGAGAAACGTGTAGAGGTACATTTCGCTAACACATTTTGTTCGTGTTTTTCCCTTTTAAAATAACATGTTAACACCAAGTGCAGTAGACTGCCAAGCATTGCTTCGTAATTGTATTGCTACTGTTCATGAGCGGTCGTATCGCTTACCATCAGGCGAACGGCTTAAAAATAATCTTCCAACTTAATTATGAATTGTCACCTTGCTAGTTAACAGCTAACTTCATCATGTCACTTTCGGTTATCGATATGCGTTCGCATCGTAAAAAAATAACACATATTTACATCCTAAAGCACCAGAAGAAGTATAACTTCTAACATTTTTTTTTCGGTGTAAATATTTTCCTATCGGCCTCCAATTCATTATTGGTCGGCTGATTTCTTCTGATCGACACAAGACGCGATCTTGATTTAGGACAGTTGGTCAGGACTATGTATGTGACTGTTGGGTGTGTTTATTCAAAATAGTTTTCATCATAAAATGGGGTATAAAATGTGTTTTACTTTAAATGTAATTGTGATTGTCTTTTAATGAGGCTATATTTTAAATTTTATGGTAATTAGGTAGGTAATTTTATGGTTATTAATGTAGAAATTTGATTAAACCTGAATATTTTAGGCCTAGTCAAAGCCAGTAAAAATTTAGGCACTAACATAATCTGCCTCATATGCACTTTAAGTTTTTGCATAACAGTAACACCATATGAGCTACCCCGTATTAGAAGCAAACAGGGTTAAAATGGAGAACAAAATTGATTAAGCAAAAGAAAAAAGAAAATTTGTCGCTTTCTGCCAGGCCGGCATAATTGTGTCGACTTGCATGTTTATTTTATTCATGTAGATAATTTATTTGACGTTCACTACACTTACCTTAAAATGCAATATGGTCGCCATCTTGTATTATATTCGAAAACTTTACGTATACCTACAATCCAACTTAAATAATGTGCACCTATTGACATTTATTACTTTTCAACTTTGTACAGGCGTAACTTACACATTTTTACTTGTGGTCCCATATGCGAAAGTACGTATTTTAAGTTAGATTTTGATATAAATATGCTTACAAAAATGAAAGACGCTTACATAACTCTTGAAACCTAAAGGTATGGTTATGTTAATTTGGTTGGATTGTAGCAATAATTCTTCGACACCATTATGCCAGCCAAAAATGGACAAGGAAATAGAAACCTCATTAGATTACATGCTGTTTCATATGTCTTATTAAATTTTACAAAATTTATTAATAGTTGTAAAGAGTTTATTTTCTAGAAATATTTCGGTTATATAGAATTGTGTTCGTGATTATCATTGATTTATTATCGAACGGACATCGTGAGCAATACCTGGGGTTGTATTATGAAAAACAATATTCAATATATCGAACGAATTTTCGTATTGAAATACACTCCTAGGGCTATATTAATAAAGGACGAGCGATGGATTAACGTTAGTCCAAGGCTTTAGATTCGACAAAATAATCGTATTTTGTTTATACTTTTTACTTTTATTTTAGTGATTTGCCATAACAGGATTAGGCCGAAATTCATTCGTGTTTATCAATAAAGTCGTGAATATCTCGCTATACAAAATAATCGAGTCGATTCTAAAGACTTGGACTAAAGTTAATCCCTGGCTCATCCGTGTTTATTACTAATTTGAATTTTTATGTGATTTTCAAACATGTTTTTCTGTATCCTTTTATTGTAAACCGGTATAACTTAGTTTCTTTGTATCTTTTTTTATATGACCATATGAGTGAAAACGAAAGTATTAGAAGTATCAACACGCTGAACTACACAATATATTGAATACAGTTTATCATAGTACCTCCCCATATACATGAAAGAGCGGCAAGATATTGTTTCCGTAGGAGTGACTGAGATAGTTGTATTATATTTTGTTCCCGATGTCCGTTCATTATTACAATGGATTTTAATGTAACAAATCAGGTGCTTTTAATTGTACAAACTTACATATTCAAAATAAATGTATAGGCCGTATTGATTTTTATATTTATACTTAGAAATAAAAATATAATAGAATATTTTAATAAATCTAATCTAAACTTGCGTCGATTTTTTTTCGCGAATACAGGGTGCTTCCGGAATGGTAAAGAAAACGAAGCCAATGGACTATGTATGTGACTGTTGGGTTTTTTAAAATAGTCTATAATACGGTGTATCCAGTTTCGTCTACATTGCCATTTCGTTGACACTATAAAGTGCTGTTTCACAGGGAGAGTTTCTCGTGACGAAAATCGCGTTCCACTATCGCCTGATAATAAAGGATTATTGTGTTGATAATAACGATCTATAGACCAACTCAAGGATTTGTCTCGGATCTGGGTGTTAGTGGGACCGAAAAGTCTTAGTAGTTCCTGATACTCACGACGCAAGACTTTAAGTTCTAATGTGGGGTCAGGACTATGTATGTGACTGTTGGGTGTATTTATTTATGTATATCTTTATATCGACGCAGGAAAGCGATTTTGTCGTATCTCGAAATAAGCAATTTTACACCAGGATCAGAAAAAAATTAATTAAAAAATGAATAACCACTAACTTGAAAACTTAGGAATACCATTTCTTTATTAATAAAATTTTAAAATAAAACCTTGCATTTTCACAAGGAAATTCAATGCGGTATTTTTTTTATGAATTAAATAAAATACAAAACGCACATATCCATTTTTTGAGATACGACAAAATCGCTTTCCTGCGTCGATATAATCGTATGTTCGAGGCGAGAAACTCACCCCGTGTACTGAGGCTTTAATTTAATAAATGTAAAATATTTCTATACTGTGTACATTTCTGTGTTATTTGTAAATAATTTAGATTACACTGCTGAGTCACTACGAGCGTACAAGCGACCGCTTGCCTACTAGCTCAAAATGATTATACAGGGTATATCAAGACTGCTACCGAAAACGAAACCGGGTGGTAGTTTTAGTGACTTCAGAGACAATGCAAAAAATAATAAAAAAAATTTAGTTGCATTGTTTGTAGTCACTAAAACTACCATCCGGCTTCGTTTTCGGTAGCAGTCTTGATATACCCGGTAGAATAACATGTGACCTGATTAGATCTGATTACTGTGATGCGGATTAAGGGGAGATAGGGGTACTTTCTTCCATAAATAAATTGTGGATAGCCTGCTTGGCGAAATTAGTTGGACTCGAGCTTACTGTGGGATTAGGATTATGTATGTGTGTGTGTGTAAAACTATTATTTACGGATGCTATCGTGGATTTGGTTTTTATTTTTTAATTTACAGCTTTCTTGATAACGGGGTGGACTGAGGTATTAGGAATTAGAATAGTCACTGAGCGGATGACAAAATAATCGAAACGTCGGGAAGTGAAAAAATAAAAACCAAGTCCGCGATAAAATCCAATAGTTTATTTCAATGTGTAACATTCGCGTAAATATAAGAATCCATGTATGTGACTGTTGAATTTTTTTTTTTTTTTGATACGTTAGGGAATTATTATGTACTATTAACAAAATATTAATCTGGTAAATTTCTCATGTTAAATATTATTATAAGGCGATAAGAACTTTAAATAATTTATTGGATTCTACAAACGTATTTGCTAAGAAGACTTTAAGAATTGTGCCGTTGTAATGTATTCAATAAGTAAATTTAAACGTAATTTAAAAATACAAAACCCCTAATTTTTAAGAAATATCTATGTCCTTATTCATGGAAACTTTTAAAACGTATAATAGATATCGAATGTTTTGTCTTATTCACTCAAACTGAATTCAAAAGGCGTTCGAAAGGGACAGAACATTGACAATTAAAAAACGTTTTAAAATGTCTATGAATAAGAACATTAAATAAAGTCAAGTAAAGTCGTAAATACCTCAAATCAGACTATAATATTTCACAGTTGGCCTAATAATTAATTTAACAAGCAATATCCAACGTCATTATACATCCCATTGAGGTTATCTCTCCCATTGAGGTATTATCTCAATGATACACCTTTATTGGTGGCGGATCTTTCATAAATGTAAAAGGTCGCCTGGGTGGGTGGTACCTAGGCATGCTCGTTTTGTCATTAATTGCAATAAAAATAAAAACCGACTTCAAAAAAAAAACCACAAGAAACCAAAAAATAGCAAAATAATAAGTACCACTGCAAAACGAAAAAATAATATTTATTTCATGTAACTAATGTAGGATATAGGTCCTAAGGCATAGGCCTTATATTAATTTAAATATCTATATTTTTGGTACTGGGCGACCCGCCTTCAATATGTTATGCATATATTTTGATTTGTTGGCTAGTCAAGTCATTAAGCAAATTAATCAACAAGCACAAGTTCCATGGGACCAAATGACAAGCACCAGCTTTCAATCAAAGAAAGAATGGTCGAAATCGGTTCACACCATGGACTCGCACAGTACAGAGAAACGAGGTAACAAACATAAAAAAAAAGGATGCAACATACAGACGAATTGAGAACCTCCTTCTTTTTTTTGAAGACGGTTAAAAAAACAGCAATGTCTGGGAATTGCGCATTCCTTTTCAAACAATTTATAACTGAAGTCTTGAACGCTACCCTTTTTATGGTAGCGTGATAGTCTCTTATATTTACGCGAATGATACACTTTGAAAAAAACCTAATTTTAACTGATTTTATCGCGAATGTGGTTTAATTTACATTTTGCGACGCTTCGAATACTTTCCAGCTTTCGTAGTCACAGGGTTGGTCGTGGCAAGATGGAGAATATTCGAACGCTAAAAATAAAATTTCGTGACAAAACCAGCAAACTTATAGCATGTCTGTACCCCGGTCTCCCTTTAATCCGTCACTACTAGCTATAGTAATGTTAGAATTACTATTTTCTATCAAACAATTTGAATGATGACTATGCACACAGAGTAGTAAAAATCAATGATATATTATACAAATACGACGTAGATATCGCACTAGCACTTCAAAAGTGAGGCGTTCAAATTCGGGCAATTGGTGTAATTTCATCTAGTCGCATAGCAACGGCGACTGAGGGAAGACCTCAGTGCTGTCAACATAATTTATTTCGAAAATATGGTCTAAAGTGTCGAATTGTGTGTTTTAAAAGTGTTAAAACAATGGTGCAAAAATATGAAACTAAATTGGACCCACACACCATACGTAAGTATATAAAAACCACACAAAATTTAATTTTTATTTTAAATTAGTAAACATCGCCTTCAATTGTGTAAGAAGGATCGCCTTATACAAAGATTGTGAAGTGCGATAGGGACAAAAAGCGTACGTCATAGATTAACAAGTCAGATGCGAAACCGATCATACAGAAAATTGACGATGAAAGTTTGAATGGATTTGGATTGTTGTATATTTGTTTCTAATTCAGTCATATTTAGAACGATTTATTATGAATTATTTTCATAATAAATAACTTAATCCAACCACGAACATTACAAAATACATTAGCTTCCTCATATTTTTGAATAACTATATTCACATATATCATTGAATGTTTCCAGATTTCCACGTGATGAGCTTTTGAGACGTAAATGGATATGCACTAAGCACAGCTCGGACAAAAAGAGGGGATCGTGACTGGATGCCTTTAGAACTGATTAATATTGGTTTAGCTCATTAAATTATGAATAAAAATATACAACTACGTAAAAATATATATCCACCTAAAAAAACCGGTCGGTATCGGTTGTTTATTAGTTAGTACCACCATGTGTAGGTACCACCGCAATGTCCATTTCTCCCACCATACAGCAGTTTAAATGCCATGTTATGTTTCGGTTCAAAGGACATTCTCTCCCGAGTAATCGCTGTACTTATACTTAAGATCTTATGTCCCAGGATGGCGAGCGCAGTAAATGCCAAGCATTGCTTTATAATTTAAGGTGTCTTGGTTTCGCTTTTCCACGAGCGGTCGTATCACTTGTCATCATTACAACAAAAAAATTATATAAACAAGAGATCGAGTTTTCAGTGCCTGCTTACCATAAACTAATATAAAAAACGGCAATAAATTTATTTTTTTATTCTATCAAGGTTGTAAGCAAATAAAAATGTATTTGTTTCAGGATGGCGTACCACAGGTCGACTCATGTAGTAACCTCAAATATACTAAATACTTATAAAACCAAATAGGCAGTTTTATTTATTGTCACCCTTCTGTTTCTATCGCTTCGATTCTATGTTTGGATAACGCAATGCTATCTCTTTTCATCTCGTACTTTCTGTATAATCTGTTTCATTCACTAAAATTGTCATAAAATATTAACAAATGAGTATGTATATGCATAGCAGTACAGTTTTTAAACGTCACGCAATATGGATATGCGTCATCTTTATTAAAACATCATTGAGTAAAAATATTTGTCGATGTTCTTGTCTTACACTAACGTAAGACTAGGATAAAGAATACAATTTGCCATGAGTAAGAGAGAGACAGCACTATTAATTCGTAACACATTCGTAATGATAATGCAGAATGAACTTTGCTGTAATTCTGTAGATAATGCAAAATGAACCTTAATACGATAGATTAAAGTCTATTTTTGTTATCATTGTCAGCATTCCAATTGTTCGATAGATCGTATTAATTCGATTAATATGTTTTTGGCTAACACAGTTAGCTTATTGTCCAATATTCCATTTTATTCTTTCACTTCATAAGAAGCGAATGAATGAAATTAATGACAGAACTCGTTGTTTCTCCAAATGCTTTATATTCAAATAATTTCTTTAGGAAAGAAAAAGTTTTATTTTATTTACAGAAGGCCCTCTATTTTCAATAGAAAACATTGTAAATTGATGTCTAATCGTTGAGGTATTATACTAGAGCGGACATCGGGAACAAAATCTTTGCGTATTGTGTGTGCACACGGGTACACAGTAAAACGAGAGGGAAGATAATGTTACTTCGTAGGCGTGACAAAGACATAAATAGAAGGAGCGGTACGGTACCCTTCATTTTGTAACAAACATTTTGTTTGCAGTGTCCCCTGTAGTATTTATTATCTCAATGTGTCTAATATAATGAGAACATATTTTCGATCCTTAATATTTTATGACATTGAACATAATATGTGATGGGTAGTTAGTTCAATGTAGACTAGACACGAGTGCCCGTTATAAATATTTGGAGTTACGGCGAGTTTGTCCTGTAAATCCTTTTCAATCATTGTGAACACGTGGAAATTGATGTGATTAATAAAACTACTTATAAATATTCATGTTTCTTTTTATTCATTTTCTTAGCGAATACGAAATATACTTTAACAAATCAAGAATATTCTTTAATCTATATTTACAGGTACTTTATGTACAAAAGCTTGCGCCTTATTGAAACTACGGCTCAAAACGAATAATCAGTACAGCCATATAATTATATAACTAGCCACACTTCACTATTGGTGATGGGTCTTTAATAAGTAGATACTATGTGAAAGGCCGCTTGTGTAGGTACAACCGCAGTGTCTATTTCTCCAGCGAAACGGCAATGTAAATGCACTGTTATGTTACGGTTTGTACCCTCGCTTTCTCTTTAGGTACCCGCTTTCCATATTTAGTTTTACTCTCCAAATCTATCTGTATCTGTATCAGCCCATATTCGTCCCACTGCAGGGCACGGGCCTACTCTACAATCGAGAATACGATTGAGAGTGGTTAGGCTATATAGTCCACCACGCCGACCTAGTGCGGGTTGGCGGACTTCCATACCATAGAAATTCTTATAAATCGCTATGGTATGCACGATGTTTTCCTTCACCGTTTTAGTGCGTGGTGATTGACTATCAATCACACACATGACTTCGAAAAGTCAGAGGTGTGCCCTGGGATTCAAACCCGCGACCACCGTGAACATTTGGGCAGCTGCGTCTAATCCGTTTACCAACAGGCCACCACGCACTTTTCAAATACTCTTGCATTATTTCGAAATCGGTCAGGCTTTTCATATTCTTCGATTAATTCCATTAATCATTCGAGTATTTTAAGTAAATCGCTTGTTTCACATTGGAGATCTTTCCTGACGTTCCTCTAGCACGATATTTAGCTGACTGCCGTTTTAATCTCAAGTGGCTTGCTTAGTTCTACATTTTCATTGTCTGTATGTTTATGGTTTTGGTATTTTTTCTTTACTCTTTGGGCAGGGTGTTCAACAACATCGTCGTCAGTATGTTGGTCATCTTTATCTGCACTTTCGGTTTTTTCGTGTGGACCACTTATCTCAAATTTACCTTTACGATTTTCTATAGTGACTTTGCACCAACTCGCATCTATCACACGCTCCTTCTCTCTACATTTCCAAGAATATTTCTGTATTCCTTTTAGAAGTCGCATACGGTGCTCATCGCTTACACCAGGGCTGAATCTTATATGATATTGACTATCTTTAGATTGCTCGGTGTTTTCTACAAATTCACTGGCATTTGGCTTTGATTTCTGCGAATATGGTCTCTTAAAAGTTTGCTTAAATTCTTCTACAGCTTGGTTAACTACGCTATTTGGTAGTTCTAGTCTTTTCTGTACTACCTTACACGGACACTTACGGAGCGCACATTTTAATTCATTTCGTGGATTTTCTTGGCAATTCCCACTTTCATTGGAAGAGTGTGTCGGCATATCTTGTTGGGTAACATCCACACTTTTTAATTTATCACATGGGTTTTCTTGACAATTCTCACTTTCATTGGAAGTGTGTGTTGGCACATCTTGTTGGATATCATCAACACTTTCTTGTCGTTTTTCAACAGTTTCTTTGATGTGTCCACAAATACTACGTTTGGACACATATTGCCGCATTTTATCTTTCTCAGGTAATATACGCGTTTCGAGATTTTCGTCTTCGGTAACTTTAATTCCCCATTGTTGAAGAATTTCTAATTGTTGTTGATGTCTTTCAACATTGTTATTTCTCCGATATTTAGGCACATATTGCTTAATATTTCCCTGTATTAGTTTTGGTTTATTGTTTAACTGATCAGAACTATTTTCTGACTCTATATAGAGTGGGTCAGTAATATCTTCATTTTGTGTATTTGGGGGCATTAGAGCAGCATATTTAGCTACCTTAACTAAAAATGTTTGTACTCTGTTGCCATCAGATAGTCTAATTTTTCTTGTAGTATATGTCAATCGTGGAAAACCTTCAGGTTCATTATTAATTTCCATTTTTACAAGTCTCTCAACAACACATTTCTATTTAAACTTCTAAAAGAACACAATTTTACCACCAGTACTCCTGATAACATTAGGTGAAACCCAAGACATTGGGCATTGAATCTAGTACTGATGTAATATTATAGCTTAATTTATTATATTCTTGATTGCTAAGATATTGATGTTTTTAACAAAATCCAAAAAAGACCTGTAACAAATTATTCATTATTATAGAAAATCCATAACAGCATTAAAAAATTCAAATATTACTCTGATAACATGAGTACTTACATTCAACATATTCATTGGGTCAACATTTCGCTAAATTCATACTTCCTTGCTACACATTGCTTGTGTTGTTCAACACCTTCACTGTAACAATTGTTATTATTAATAAACAAAGACTCTGCTTAGGAAGACTCATCACTCACAAGACAGCTATCTTAATGTGAAGTGTAAGTGATTCCTATGTGGGCAGATACAAACTTCATCCCACGATCACAGGTTTGTTTCTGTGCTTGTCCACACACAATCTTATTCCAATATCCAAATATGAAATGTAAATTCTATAAAGTTATTATAAACTCATTTGCAAAAAAAAACGGGCACCTAAGCAATGAACCATTTCAAATGTTACTATTGGTTTGTTTTATAATTATAGGTAGTTTTACTTTCACAATTTTGTAAATTAATAAGCAAATAATCGTTTTCGTCAGTATTATCATAAAATTTTGATAAAATTTATGGGTTTTAATGCTAAAGTTCACTAGTAGTGTATGCTCGCTAGTAGTGCATATGCTCGTGAAGTAAAAGTTAACAAAGATTTTTGTTTGTTTTTGCTTTAATAAAGTAAAAGCAGATAAATGTTTAGTATCGAGTGTGACCCCCTCTAGCTGAAATCACAGCTTGAATTCGTCTGGGTATGCTAGCGAGGATATCTCGGATACTTGCTTGCGGAATAAGTTCCCACTCCGCGGTAATCACATTCTTCAGCTCTCTGATGGTCTGCGGAGCCAGTTGTACTGATCTCACGCGTCGTTTCAGAACGTCCCAGACATGCTCTATAGGATTGAGGTCGGGACTTCGAGCTGGCCAATCCAAACGACGAATGCCGACCTCTTGCACATACGCTTGCACATACGCTTCCACATCGCCAGACCGGTGGGCGCGAGCGTTGTCGTCCAGAAAAATTGAGTCTTCGCCTAAAGCGGCCAATGCGGGTTGTGCATGAGGAATTAGAACTTCCGTTATGTATCGATGTCCAGTCAGTGAGCCATTTTCAATGAAGACTAACTCTGTACGATTCATTGAATTTATTCCTGCCCAAAACATAACAGAGCCCCCACCATAAGGTGTGATTTCTTCAAAACAAGCCTCTGCAAAGCGTTCTCCTCGTAGCACTCGCCGACGTCGATCTTCACCGAACAGAGATATCCTGGCTTCATCGGAGAACAATACCCTATTCCAGTCTTCTTGAGTCCATGACTCACAATTTCGAGCAAACCTAAGCCTGGCAACTCTGTGCTCACGGAGTAACTTAGGGCCGCGGGCCGGGCGATGACTGCGTATATTGGCCGCGAGAAGCCTCCTCCTGACCGTCCATAGACTAATATGCACATTTCTTACTTCTTCGAGGTTGTTCTTAAGGTCCACATACGAAGACTTGCGATTTCTCAATGCGTGACTCACAAGAAAACGATAATACCGTGGTACATGGTTTTCTTCCAGAACCAGGCTCAATCCTATAGAGCATGTCTGGGACGTTCTGAAACGACGCGTGAGATCAGTACAACCGGCTCCGCAGACCATCAGAGAGCTGAAGAATGTGATTACCGCGGAGTGGGAACGTATTCTGCAAGCAAGTATCCGGGATATCCTCGCTAGCATACCCAGACGAATTCAAGCTGTGATTTCAGCTAGAGGGGGTCACACTCAATACTAAACATTTATATCTGCTTTTACTTTAGCATTAAAACCCATAAATTTTATCAAAATTTTATGATAATACTGACGAAAACGATTATTTGCTTATTAATTTACAAAATTGTGAAAGTAAAACTACCTATAATTATCAAACAAACCAATAGTAACATTTGAAATGGTTCATTGCTTAGGTGCCCGTTTTTTTTGCAAATGAGTTTATTATATTATTATATTGTAAATCATATACCTATAAGGAGATCTGCATTCAGCATATTTTTGTAGCTGAAGTGAGAAAAAGACCACAGCAAGATGCTAGACGCAAGTTTTTTAAATAAAATACAAGTTCAAAGATACGCGTTGAATTAACAATTATCGCATTGCGTGTTCAGTCTAGTATATCCAAGGTATACCAGGCCAATATAATTGTGTCAATAAGCGATATATAACTTACTCTCACCGCTGTATACTCCATTTAGATTGCTTTGAATTTACCATCAGGTGCACTAGAGGTAGAGAAAGAGAAATAGATGAATGAACTAGAAATTCAACTCTAATTTAATGTTAAGGCTTTGTAACTGAAAAGTAAGCTTACCTAATCCTACACTAGAAAGTGAAACCACAGAAATACTGAGTAGAAGTGAAGCACGGAAACAAATTGGTTGATATAAATAAATGCACGGATGAATTGAGAATCAAATCACAGATTACTTAGTACTAATCAAATCAAAATTACCAAAATTGACATCTGTTGACATCACAGCTTTTTTTCTTTAAGATTTTTTAATCTACCTTCAGGAAAAGCAAAGGACGCATTGAGCCATACAGCTTAGCTTAGTGTCTAGTGTTATTAAGTACTAACCATGAACCAATTTCAAAGAAAGAGGTTTGAATGTTCAGTTGTAGGCTTTTATGTAAATTCACGGATTTCTGCCTCATTTTTTAACCTTTTTACATGATTCTGCCAACCACCAACTATATTCAGCTTAAAAAATAGGATAAGTTTGGATAGTGTTATCCACTTGTTGGAAAGGTACAAAAATGTATAAAATCTTTCTTCTACATTTATTAAGTGGCCTGTCTTGAACATTGGACTTCCTGTAAGTTACAGGTCACCCATAAACTATGTCCATGGGTCAAACATATAATTGAAATGGAAACAGCGTTGAGTTAAACCACAAACCAATAAAGTTAAACTGAACGAAATACAAAAGCATTAATCCAAATCAGTTCCAAAATAACGGAGAATTAGGTGAACAGACATGATAAATTCATGCAATCGAACATAGAAACTTCTCTTTTGTGAGTAGCGTTATTTTATTAGGCTGTATGGCTCAAAGTTCCTTTGCCCTCTTGGAAGGAAGACTTAAAAAGCAACAATCTATCGTCAAGTGTCAATCAATCAGCTGCAAGAAGCTTATACCCAAATGGAGATTGCATTCCGTATATAAAAGTGAAGCACAAAAATTTGACCTCGAATGACGTTGCAACTGATTGCTATCCTTTTCTTTCGAGTGACAATGAATGAACAAAAAGTCATTTTCATTCATTGTCACTCGAAAGAAAAGGATAGCAATCAGTAGCAACGTCATTCGAGGTCAAATTTTTGTGCTTCACTTTTATATACGGAATGCAATCTCCATTTGGGTATAAGCTTCTTGATCAGCTGTGTACCTACTGTCAAACTTTGCAAAACATAAATACGCAAAAGCCATAAAACTAAACAGCAAAACATATATATCTATTTAATTGCATTTTGTTAATTAACTATGTAGCAAGGGACAGCTAAAATTCATATCAACAGTGTTCTTTTGACAATAGGCACGGCAGATAAATGTTTTTACTTATTATAAACAATGTTGATTAAAATGAACACATCAGTTGTAAAGAAGAAACGCTTGTGTTTCACTTATTTCTAGAAGAGCTCTTGATTTAAGAAACCCATACTCTTCAAAATGCCTCGAAAACCTTTACAAAAAGTCTCAAACTGTGTGCAAACTTCACGCAAGCAAAACGACGAAGACGGGGCTAGCCAGGATTCTGTAACTTCGCACCGCTCAGCCTCATCTCAAGTCACCCTCGATGTAGATCAAGCTGACCAGGTTTCTACTCGGGAACCGCTGCCGTCACGGCCCACGCGTGCTGCTAAAGTGAAATGTGTTCAAAACTTACCTGAAATTGTAAATATAAAAAGGTACTGTTGTTTAAGTCATTACAAAAGAACACTAACAACACAAGCAAGTATTAAGTACTATACAGTATATATACTATCTATAATTTACATAGTCAGATCTGTTAGGGCCCTCGTAATTGGGCGAAGGCCCTAGACAGCTAGTTCAGAACCCCTGGACCGTCGGACGAACCGGGCTCAGGTTCGTCGGACTTCAAGCAATAAAGCAACCTAACGTTATTGAAATAGGGGCTATTTTAATTCAAGGACACAATATGGCGCTTACGACAAGCGAGGGGTTACTGTATCCTATAGTGCAGTGATTCTCAACCTTTTTTTTGTTGCGGCACATATTTAATGATTTCAAAATTTGGCGGCACACATTTAACGATTTCAAAATTTGGCGGCACACAAAGAAAAAGATAAAAGTTATTTACTTACTACAACACACTGCATAAATAGTTTATGCCAAAATATTTAAATATACGAAATAAACTAATATATACTACAATAATAACTAAACGTTTATTAAGGGATTAATTACAAGCTAATAATAAAAATATTTTTAATGCGAAATTTGAGCTTGATTTTTTTTTTGATAATTTGATTTAAATTTGGTCGTAAAAATTACAATGCTACTCTCATATCGTAATCACTAAAACTAAAACAACACGTTTTGTACGCAGAAGTGGCAAGTGTGCGCCGACTTGAGACATATTCCTATTGCTATGCACGCCGCTTCATCATAATTTGGCACTAAGAAAAAACGCGTTGCAAAGCAAATAATAAAATAATTGACTTTTATGTGGATTTAAATATATATTCATGTTAAAAATATTTTTCTTTTTAAACGATATAATTTTATAATATTAACATTATTATATATTTGCAAAATTTGGCGGCACACTTTTGAAATTTGGCGGCACACAAAAGTGCCGCGGCACAGTGGTTGAGAATCACTGCTATAGTGTTCTACCTACGATACTATGATTTACAGTCTTTCTGAAGGATTTGGATAGTACTTATAGGGAGGTATAAAATTCTCGCCTAGGGTGTCATTAATCCTGCATCCATGTACATAGTCCTGGTTATGGCAGTTATAATGAAAAATGTTTAGTATTTTAAAAATTACTAAATCTATTATTTAATTATATTATTAATTACTTAATTAAATATTTTACAATATTTAAATATTTTACAAGCCTTAGTATATTAGTATATTAAAAAGTGGACACATACACGTTTTAATATGAATAATTTCAATTGATTTTCCAATCATCACTACATAGTATAAAACAAAGTCGCTTTCTCTGTCCCTATGTACCCTTTGTATGCTTAAATCTTTAAAAATATGCAATGGATTCTAATGCAGTTTTTTTTCAAGAGGAAGGTTTATATGTATTACCTAATTATTATTGTACAGAAATCTTTTTGTAACCGGGCAAAGCTGGGCCGGGCCTCTAGTAAGGTATAAAGCCCAAATCTATAATTTTTAGGATCCCAGAACGATTAACATGTAGCAATGCTAATACTTATTATTGTTATGTTACAGTGAACGCCTTGAAGGCCATGATAAACTTCCAGTAAAAATACCACAAAATGTGACAAAATGTAGACCCAATGAAAGTGTTGAACAACGACAGCGCAGACTAGAAAGAAAACGATGTTATGCGAAAAGCTCTATAGCCAATGAAACTGTTGAACAACGTGAGCGACGTCGAGAAAAAGCGCACCAGAAATATTTAAAACGAAAAGCGAAAGAAAGTGTCGAAGAGCGTGAGCAACGTCTAGAAAGAAAACGACAAAATTATGCTTCAACATTTAAAGATAACGAAACTGTTGAACAACGTAAGCGTCGGCTAGAAAGGCAACGACAGATCAATTCAAAACGCAAGGCAACTGAAAATGTTGAACAGCGTCAACGACGCTTAGAGAAAATAAGAGAATACGAATTAAAACGCAAGGCCAATGAAAATGATGAAAAACGTGAGCAACGTCTAGAAAGAGCACGGCAGTATGACTTAAAACGTAGGACAAATCCAAACACTGAACAGCGTGAGCTACGACGTAAAAGACAACGAGAATATGTATTAAAATGTAAGGCAAGGAGCAAAATGAAACACGACGATCAGTTAGCACAAAGTAAATGTATACTAATGGTATATTATAGAATATAAATTTGTTTCAAAACTTTCAAATCACATAAACATTGAATGAGTATGAGGTATTCCTGGAATATTATATTAGTGCGTTTTCACCGGACTCCACTGAATTCTAATTGTTTTATAGCTGAGGCTTATCATAACAGTAATCAGCTTACCGTAATCCACGCGAATGTTTTTTTTTTTTATTATTCCAATGAATGGCGAGACGAGCATGCCGTTCGCCTGATGGAAAGCAATACGACAGCTCATAAACAGTAGCAGAACCAAACCACACCTCGAATCACAAAGCAATGCTTGGCATTCCACTGCGCTCGCCTTCCTGAGACATAAGATGTTGAGTCTCAATATGTCCGTCAGTAGTTGCTCTGGCTACAATTTCCTTCAATCCGAAACACAACAGTGCTTCTACACTGCTGTTTGACGGGAGAAAAAGACAATGCGGTGGTACCCACCCAGGCGGCCTCTCACATATGAAAGACCTACCACCGGTAAAATGTGCCGCGATTTGGATTTCGTATCTGTATACTCGTACCTGCGGTATACAAATAGTAAAAAAAAACATTTGAACAAATACACCTAACAGTCAAATACATTATCCTGACGCGATAGTAAGATCGAGTCTTGTGTCGTGTATAAGGAACTACGTGAGATTTATCGGCCTCATAAGTGCCGAGACCCGAAACAAATAGGTACTTGTATAGATCGCACAAACATTTGTCTCAGTACTGAGATTATAGAACCAGCTTGTTTTACAGCCTGCTTCTCTTTAGCTGTGCTATGCGGCTAATAAAATCATTAACTTGTTACAGGTCAAATAAAAGAAGCAATAAAACATCAAGCTATTATTAAAGATATTAAAACTGAACTAAGAAGTCAAGACTATGAACAACATTGTGATAATTCTTCATCAGAAACTGAATATCCACTTAAAAAACTGACGGATGTTCCACGCCTTATGCGTAGTTCTAAAACAAAATGTCTTTTAATGATATCTAAAGTAATACGTGGAGAAAGCCCACCCGATGTTGTAATAAACATACGAAAATGCCAGCCTAAACATCGAAGTAACAAAACTGTTGAACAAGATGAGCATAATCTCCCAAAGGTAACTGCATCGCAAACAGTGAGTGAAAATGTGAAGAAACTTGAACTACCGAAAGTTTCAACACGTATAGCCGATAAAATTGTTGAACACGCAAAACAAGATGAACTTAAAATTAAGAAAGAGGACGGAGAATTCGGAAAAGGTAAAGACAGCGAATTAACAATACATACTATACACCCAACAGTCACATACTAGGTCATAACCACACAATAAAATAAGAAGTCAGCCTGACTTGTTATCACACACGAAAGAGTTTTCAGCGTCGCAAGACTCAGGCCAGATACAAATATTTGTGGTCCGCGCAAACATTTGTCCCAGAGCGGGATGCCTATTGTTCTACAGCCCGCTTTAAATAAACTACGCCACAGAGGTTTTCAATATGCTATAGCCAGTTTTTACTATGTTTGGAAAATAAAAGAATATTCGAAGCATCCATATGCAGAATGCTGTCGAGGCTATTCTCGACAAATGTTTGTGTGAACCGCAAGTATTTGTGTCGGGTCTAGGTTTTTGAGACCGAGAAGTATCTCGTAGTTCCTGATACCACGACAGAAAAGTTTTAAGGTGGGGTCAGGACTATGTATATGACTGTTGGGTGTTTTTATTATATAATTTAACAAGATATATACTATTTAAAAGCGTTTTTTGTTATTAATATAAAATCACTAATTTGTTTCAGATATAACAAAGGAAGTTATGCAAAATTATGATTTTGTTAATATTAAAACCGAACCAATAACTCAAGAATACGATCAACTTTGTGATGTGACTACATCGGATAGTATTGTAGATGCAAAGCCCAATGTGAATGGCGACGTAGATAGTAAATTTGATTCATTTGATGGCATCGCTAGTAATATAAACATTCAAACTGAAGATGATGTTGTTTTAGACGACGAATATGAAATTAAAAGAGTTTTAAAAATGGAAATTGATGTTGAATCTGAAGGTATTCAACGAATTACAAATGAACTCATTGGAGGATGATAAATTAAAATATATAAATGACGTCACGCCAAAGCCATTTAATAAACAACTAAAACAAGGTACTACTCTTTAGAAACTACTATTCAACGGATATAGAGAAAACCAGGCAAGATAAAGAAAAAAAGATAATTATACCGACTTTAAAATAGTATACCTAATAAAAGTAAGGAAAAAATATTAAGATAAAATTAAGCTATATTCAAAATAAAAATAAAGAAATAAAACGAATATTTTATTGAATTTAAAATGCCTAAGTATGCCAACTATTTTTTAAACATTAAGGCTGGCACCAATCTCAAAAATAATGGTGGCATATTTATAGTTTACGAAGGCAAGAAGTTTTCTGGGATTTATTCGAGCGCGTCAGATCCTCTCTTCACTACATAGTATAAAACAAAGTCGCTTTCTCTGTCCATATGTCCCTTTGTATGCTTCAATCTTTAAAAATACGCAACGGATTTTGATGCGGTTTTTTAATAGATACAGTGATTCAAGAGGAAGGTTTATATGTATAATACGTGCATATTATTGTACAGAAATCTATTTGTACCCGGGCGAAGCTGGGCCGGGCCGCTAGTAAATTCATATTTATAAGAGAGGCTCGGATTGAGTCCCTTCACCATAATGGGCTCTTTCTGTAGGGACAAACGTTCAGGTCTGTCCATAAGATTAGTAAAAAAAGTGTCTTCGGCCGCTGTCTCTTTGTAACTTGCAGCTTGCAGCAGTAATGATAGCGGAGCTTCACGATTTAATAATGTTTAAAATCGTGTGCCATACTTAGATCCAAATACATAAAATTGTGGGTTAAGCTACATTTGCACTGACGGCCTTATTTAAGCATGAATGAATAGTATTTATTTTTTATTTTATTCTGTATCAGCCCATATACGACCCACTGCAGGGCACGGGCCTCCTCTACAATCGACAGTACGATTGAGAGTGGTTAGGCCATATTATAGTCCACCACGCTGGCCTAGTGCGAGTTGGCGGACTTACATACCATAGAATTTTTTTATAAATCGCTATGGTATGCAGGTTTCCTCACGATGTTTTCCTTCACCGTTTTAGTGCGTGGTGTTTGACTATCAATACACACATGACTCCGAAAAGTCAGAGGAGTACCCTGGGATTCGAACCCGCGACCACCATGAACATGTTGGCAGTCGCGTTCTAGTCCGTTTACCAACAGGCCACCACGCACTTACCAACAGGCCACCAAACATTTTTTTTCACCTAACAGTTTTATTTTATTAATAGTATTTATTTATGATCTGTTCAGTCGAAAATCTCTTAGGCTCAATTGCACAAACTAACTTTGCCAATACCTTTGCCCTTGAAACTGTCAATTCCATACATTCGCAAGGTCAAATACATCTCAAATGTATGGCGATGACATTTTCATAGGCAAAGGTATTGGCAAAGTTACTTGGTGCAACTGAGCCTTAAAGACTAAAAAAAAACAGTTTCTTACACCGATAGCAGCAAAATAGCGCTTACTCTTTAGTTAGTAAATAATACAATGGAATTGTAACAAATTCTTTAATTAATGTTTTTATACTTAATTATTATTATTTTAAATCATAAATTTCTTGTCTCTGGTCTGTGTACTCGCTGGTTCTTGATGTACATGAGTTCCTTCCTGATTTGGGACAGAAGCTATTCTATTCTAGAGGTATTTGACCTCTAAATCGATGGGAAGAAAATTGCTGAATCGCAGGAGTAGAAGGTAAGTATGGTTTCTGAAGGCGTGTTTTAGATACAAATCGAAGAAAAGATGAAGATCTAAGTACTATTTGAGGAGAAGAAGATACATACATACATAAACACTCGCCTTTTCCCAGAAGGTGTAGGCAGAGGTGCCAGGACACCCACATTTCGCCTTGCATGTTCCGTCCCACTATGTGATAGGTGGCGAGCCTATCGCCATATCGGGCACGTATATCTGACTCTGGGCTGATAATTAATAAAAAAGTCCAATACCACTTTGCCCAACCCGGGATTCGAACCCGAGACCTCGGCTTTGATCGTACCCCGGTACAACTACGCTACCGAGGCAGTCACCGAGGAGAAGATGTATGTACAAATTTAGAAGGAAATTGCTGAGTCACTGCAGTAGAAGGTAAGTGTATTGTCTGAGATGAAGCAGAGTGATGGGGTGTGGGTTGAGAAGAAGAATTTTTAAGATTAACTGGAAGGGAAGGTGAGTGATATGATTTGTGCGATGATTGTGAGGACTGAGGCAAGAATTGAGACGATGCAAGACTTTGAATGACATGAGGAGAAGACGAAACCTCAGTATGAGGTTGTGATTGAAATGATGTATTGGAAGATAATGTGTTGCGATTGAAACTGCGAGGTGTCAAAAAAATTTGGTGCTACTTCACCAAATTTTTGTCACTTAGACACATTCTGACCTCCACTTCATGTACCATTTTCATTATCTTGAATTTTAATTTAATTTGCTCTATGTTGGGCAATTTCTTAACAGTATCGGCAATACTGCTGAAAAAGAGGTCAATACAGTTTCCTTCTGTTCTTTTATATCCGACGTTAAATATATTTACTTTATCTTTACGACAATCGACTTTCCTTTTTTTCCGTTTTGTATTTTTAAAAGTTTGTGTATTTGAAGCAGCACACGCTGTAGTCTGCGATGAAAATTCTCCAATTGTAGATGCAATAGTATTTTTATTTACGACGAATGGTAATAAAAATGGTTTTTGAACTTCTTGCTTCCATTTCTTTAAATTGATTGATGCTTGACCAGTAACTGTTTTCCTTCTGGTTATGGAGTGAATGAATTTATTTCGAAGCAGATTCCGGTTTGATTTACATTGACCAGCTGTAACAAAATAAAATATAAATAATGTATTATATATATTTTATTTGATTCGACTGCCTCGGTGGCGTAGTTGTACTACGGTACGGTTACAAAGCTGAGGTCTCGGGTTCGAATCCCGGGTTGGGCAAAGTGATATTGTATTTTTCTATTCAGTATCAGCCCAGAGTCAGGAATTTGTGCCCGATATGGCGATAGGCTCGCCACCTATCACATTGTGGGACGGAACATACAAGGCGAAATGTGGGTGCCCTGGCACCTCTGCCTACCCCTTCTGGGAACAAGGCGTGAGTTTATGTATGTGTATGTATGTATGTATGTATTATATACTATTTCACTGGTGGTAGGTCTCTCATATGTGAGAGGCCATCTGGATAGGTACCACCGCAATGTCTATTTCTCCCGTGAAACAACACTGCGTAAATGCACTGTTTCGGATTGAAGGACATTGCAGCCAGAATAACTACTGGACATATTGAGACTTAACATCTTATGTCTCAGGATGGCGAGCGCAGTGGAATGTTGCTACTGTTTATGAGCGGTCGTTTCGCTTACCATCAGGCGAACGGCTTGCTCGTCTCGTCATTCATGGCAATAAAAAAAAAATATACTAAGGACCGACGCATACTAAGTTAGTTTGGGCACCTTAAACTTAGCCCCATTCAATCATACTCTGAAATTGTAGATGAGATCCATACCCTGCAGCATATGGGCTGATACAACGGTGTTTATTCAATTGTTTTTTTTTTTGATACACCCAACAGTCACATACATACATAGACCTGACCCCACATTCATATCAATTAAGTCTTGTGTCGTGGGTAACGCGGGAACTACGAGAGACTTTTCGGTCGCACAAACTCCCAGACCCGAGACAAATACTTGTGGGCCTCACAAACATTTGTCTCGGTGCGGAGATCGAACCCGCGGCCTCTCGTTTCACAGGTAGCGTCTGCGTCACGGCGGTTGTCAACAAATGACACCTAAACGCACTTTGCTCAATATTTCGGTTCCAGGAATACTCTTGGGTGCTAAGAGAGAGTGTCTCAATGACAACAGGGGGCCTTCTTGGTTCCAAAGGAACTAAGGAGTGGTTGGAGTAAACTTGTGTCTTCGTGGTTAAACTGAGCTATGTTCAATCCACCCCATTGGGAGGCGTGCCCCAGAGAGGTCTTGGCTTACGACCAAAGTTGGGACCATCTTTCCTCGACTGATCCCCGATAGAGATTCTGTCATATATAAGCACTTAGGCAGAACAGACAGTGTCGGTGGAAGCATCGAGCCTTATAAACACCAGAATTAATGGTCTTGGTCCCGATACAAAAGGTGTCCAATACGACTTTTATGCTCCGAGCATTCAGAAAGCTGGCGATGTACTTTCGGAGTTCGTCGAGTTGAAATACCAGGCAGGAGCTTCACTAGAACGACGCTATGCCGCACTCAATAAAAATTTCAAGGCCTACCGTAATTACCTCACCCCAATACTACTATCCAATGCTTCCGCTTGATGGTGTGTGGAATAAATGAGGAGATCAGATGACGTATTTCCTCAACTCAACCTCACTCGAGGATCCTCTAGGAAAGGTATATTTTTAACTAAGCATACTATATTCGAAGATTCCTCGAATTCATTTTAAGCTTCACCTCGACAAGGATAAGGTTGAGGAATATTCGAGGAAACGTCTTAGAATACGGGTATGAGAATTCCAGCACGATCTCCCAAGGCTTATGAGGCTACCTAAAGGAGCCACCGGAGTAACTGCTCTGCGGTGCAGTCTTACTAACTTTGAATCCGAGATGGATGACTGAGCACGTGATCTCGCCCACAAAATCTTAACGGGGCGTCCAGATTTAGACATAAGTGGATATCAACTTTGCTCCCCATTGAGTGAGACCTGCGTCCTGGTTTTGCACCGGGCGATCACGATATATCCAGTACCGCCCGAAATTTGGAAGACGGTCTTATTCGGTATGCTAGCGCAGGTTTTTGTTAGGGATCCGCCTCGACCGCAATGTGCTGGCAGGCCAGTGACAACGATATATTCTGATATATTCCTTTCGATCTCCTCCGGGGTAACGGAAAGTAAAATTAACAGTTTTCCTTTCTATAAAAAAAAGGGGGCCCCATCCGATGATTTTGCCACGGGCCCCAGATGGTGTAGTTACGCCACTGCCTTAGCGTCTGGTACTGCTGACGTACACCGTTTATTTTAAAAGACGCAATGGTACACGAGGGTGTAAAAGGAAAACTATATAAGAAATACAAAAAATACGTTGCTTTTCTTTGAATTATTTTTAGTTGAACTGTGTCTGAAGCCATTAAACCTATCACCTGGCTTTGTTTTCGGTCGCAGTCTGAATACACCCTGTATTTAACTGTGTCTAATTATCCTTTTATCAAATCCATCCCATGGTTGTCTGTAAGACATTGCCTTTGAGCGATAAGACCGCCAATTGTACTTTTATGATTGTGATTTTCATTTTATTTGTATTTTTTTTGTGCAATAAAGTGTATAAATAAATAAATAATAAATAAATATTTACAACAATGATATAGGGTACTGTACTCTGCAAAAGTATTACATTGTTCAACAGTTCCACTGGCTCTATGCTGTTAGAAATATTCAAGGAGTTGAATAAATTTTTCATTAATTTTATTGGGTCTCCATTTTTTTTTAAATATTCTCATGTTATACGTAGTTGCTCGCGCTCTTCTAATATTCAATTCGCCCTACGTTTTTTGTCATACTCTCGTTTTTTGTCTAGACGTTGCTTACGCTGTTCAATAGTTTCATTGGCAGAGCGCTGTAAGTCATATTCTCTTTTCTTCTTTTGACGTTGCTCGCGTTCTTCAGCACTTTCATTGGAAATCCGTTTTAAATGCCATTGTCGCTTGTATTCGGCCCGTTGCTTATATTGTTCATCATTCAGTTTGCCTTTCACTTTTCTAAGATAATATTGTCGGCGTTTTTCTAGACGTCGCTGTCGTTGCTCAACAGTTTCGTTGGCCCTTTGGCTTTCTGCCTTATTTCTCCGTTGTTCCTTTAGAAACGATTTGCGTTTCTCACTTTCATTGATTAAACATTGTGATGTACATGTTTGTTCACTTTGTACACTTTCGTTGGCTATGCTTTTCTCTACATTTTGTATCTTGTTCAGACATTGCTGAAGCAGCTCGATACTTTCGTTCGGGATATATTTTTGTACATCTACTAGCTTTTCTAGACAATTTTCACATTGTTCAACACTTTTATTGGCTCTACGTTTATGTAACCTTCCGTAACATCCATATTTTTTATTTTCTGTGGTTCTGTTTACTCTAGTTGCATCATTAATATCTTCTTTCTGCTCTTCTTCCAATAGTTTTTGCATGATATCATCTATAATGTCTTGAACTTTATTATGGTCGACCAAAGAATTATTATCTTTAAATTCAGTTTGTTGTACACCTTCAGATTCAACATCAATTTCCATTTTTAAAACTATTCCATCATCATATTCCTCTTCTACAACAGTATCTTCAGTTCTGATATAATTACTAGCGACATCATCATGTAAATTTATTTTATAAACATCATCGCCATTCACATTGAGCTTTGTTTCTCCAACATCCTCCAATTCAGTAACTTCACAAAGTTGATTGTATTCTTGTTCGCTTGGTCCAGATTTTATTTCTTGAGCAAAAATATAGCATCTACTTTCTGTTATTGTATCTGTATCAGCCCATATACGTCCCACTGCAGGACACGGACCTACTCCACAATGGAGAGTACGATTGAGAGTGGTTAGGCCATATAGTCCACCACACTGACCTGTTATTGGACCTGTAAAAATCATTTTGGCAAGTAAAAATAAACAACCTTCATCAAAAGTTCTACATACATGTGGTTCAAAGTTATAAAACAAATAATTAAGTTTTTATTGACCTGAACTGAACCTCAGTTACATGATGAAAACGTGTATTATATTCGCCTGATAAATATTTAAAGAAAAAACTACATAAACATCACGATACACATCCCACATATATATACATAAATTAGCTCACGCCTTTTTTCCGGAAGGGGTAGACAGAGATGCCAAGATTTTGCCATGTATGTTCCTTACTAACTTAAGATGTAATGGGAGCGAGCCTATCACCTTATCGGGCACAAATTCCTGACTCTGGGCTGATAATGAATAAAGAAATTCCAATATTACTTTCACGACCCGGAGTTCCAACCTGGTTCCAGCTTTGTAACCGTACCGAAGTACAACTACGCCACCGAAGCAGTCGGATTTGTTAATGCTGTACTATATAGATTTATTGTTTTTCGATGTTCTGTAACTTATAGGTAAAATACCAATTTCCGGTCTCCGATACAGTGGAACTATAACCTATAACTAGAATCACAATGTATTATACTTTATTTGTGAACTTACATTGTTCAATGCTTTCACTGGCCCCATGTTGCTGAAGTTTTTCCAGCATTTGTATACGTTCTTCTGCATTTAATTTTGTGTACAACTTTTCTATATACTCTCGATGTATTTTTAGACGTTTCTCTCGCTCTTCAGCATGACAAAAACTTTTTTGTTTTAAATAATTCTGTATTGCCCTTCCTTGATGTTGCCTACGTTTTTCAGCGTAGTTTGGTAAGTTCAATGTTGAAGAATGTGTTTTTTTGGGACGTGATTCATACTTTTCAATACATTGGTTGACTTTACGTATTAAATCGCTCCTAAAATTTTCTATGCGTTGCTGACGTTGTCCATCAGTTTCACCGCTACGATGTTTAGAGATATACTGTTGTATATTAATTGTCCGATGTGGTTGAACTAGTTGAAAACTTTCAATTTCTCTACTCTCTAGGCCATCTTGTGGTAGCTTATCTAGACACTGCAGATAATTTTCAACAGATTTACTGGCTCGATGCTCCAGCTCACACTGTCCAATATTATCATTCCTACATGGTTCACGTAATTTTGTATTCGAAAAGTTTACACCTACAGATCCGTTCTGCCGTATATTTTTTATACATTGCTCACGCCATTCAACGCTTTCATAAGTTTTCCGTTTTAAATATTGTTGTCGTGATTGGTTCCGTTTCTTACGTTTTTCATCAACTAATTTCAATTTTGTCTGGAATTGTTGTCGCTGTTCAACACTTTCATTGGGTTTATATTTAGATGCATACTGATGATCATGGTCCACATGGTCACTCACTGTTTGTGTTGACACACATTGTAAAAGTTTTCGAAGAATTTGATCACCCTGTTCAACAGATTTTTCAGTCCGAGATGAAGGCACATACTGCCGTATTATATTCTGCTGACATAACTGTTGTACAACGTTATTTTCTTTAAGTATAGGTACATCTTGTCCTGGTTCAATATCAATTTCCATTTGTATAAACTTTTCAACTTCATATTCCTCCTCTAGAACATTGTTTTCAGTTTTAACGCTAATATCACTGATACCACCAAGTGGATCAAATTCACCGAGTGTAATGTCTTCGTCATTCACATTGGGCTGTAGATCTGCAATACTGTCCGATGCAGTCACTTCATAAATTTGATCGTATCCTTGACTGCTTAGTTCAGTTTTAATCTCTTCAAAAGCATGTGGATGTATATCTGTAATAAATAAATGATATTGATGGTAAACATAATTATTATAAGCTTACAATTTTATCAAACGTTACTTTTCAATGTTGTTGTCAGGTTCAATCGTTTTAAACCTTTGTTTTAGCCAGTATATAGGAGGGAGGAATATATCGGCTCAAGACGGGGGGCAGAACGCGTGGCCTAGCGAGTGTTGCAGATGTTCATCTCACCATGAGCAGCCGAAAAAGGGGATGCCAGAAGTCACCACAGTATCCCCCGCCTGTCGCAAGAGACGACTAATAAAGGTAATCTGGGTTGCTGGGCACGCAGCAGGGGATGCTTGGATCAACTCAGATAGGAGGGTAGAACTCGTGGCCTCGTAACTGTATTCCAGAGGCGTCCGAAGTAGGGACGGTAGAGGTCATTGGCACCCTTCTAAGTTGTAGGGAGCCATATTTGGCAGCGCGCTGGGTCAACGAGTTTTACTAACAGTTCAATGCAATGCGTACGCAAGAATATGAACACAAAACGTTGATTTTGGAGCAGTTTTTTTTTATAACACCGATAATAGCCCTATCAGCCCATATAAGGGACCCATAACATATGCATCCTAAGTAAATTACTCTATAGATGATTTTTAATGTATTAAAAGATAAACCCAACGTTGATGTCGATATTCTTGTCAAAGCGAAAAAGTTCCTTTTCGATTTCCTCCGCCGTTCTTAATACGCTCAAGAAAAGTAAAATAACTTTCCAAAAAAAGTCAAAGCCTAGATAACAACAAGATTATTTTTCCTCTACCACCAGGCTGGAAAGCCGGAGACCGCGACATACCCATTCGACCTTCCCAGAGGTATTGAAAAAAGCTAAGAAACTTTCCTCCCGTAAAAGAAAAAAAGGATAATAGTCTTCACCTGCGTCTTCGCTATCTTCTTCTATGTCCGTTAGATACAGAGAATGTCCCTTTGCCAAACTTTGCTCATGCTGTTCAACAGTTTCACTGGCTGTACATGTTGATTCATCCTGTAGTTCATGTTTCACGACAGTTTCACTCACTGTTTGTGTTCCATATTTTATGGTCTTTGAGTGATGTTGCTCATCTTGTTCAACAGATTCTTTGATTCCACATTTAGGCAAGTACTGTCGTATGTTTATTCTGTGACATATTACACGTAGAGCGTCCACGTGTTTAATCGCGAGCTGTCGCAGTTTCTCTTCACTTAGCTCACGTTTTTCCGAACTGTAAATTAATAAAATATCAGCTAAAAAAAATAGAACTGTAATCTAAAAATACTAATTCTAATATTTGGATAACATAACAATTAAAATTTAAGGCAAACATAGATCTACTGGTGGTAGGTCTCTCATATGTGAGAGGCCATCTGGGTAGGTACCACCGCAATGTCTATTTCTCCCGTGAAACAACACTGCTTAAATGCACTGTTGTGTTTCGGATTGAAGGACATTGTAGCCAGAGCAACTACTGGACATATTGAGACTTAACATCTTATGTCTCAGGATGGCGAGCGCAGTGGAATTTTCTACTGTTTATGAGCGGTCGTATCGCTTACCATCAGGCGAACGGCTTGCTCGTCTCGACATTCAATGCAATAAAAAAAAAAAAAAGATCTTGTTTGCTTGATTGCTTGATTCATGGTGATGCTGAAGCAACAAAAACCGTATGTTACGAAGATAAGTCAAGGAATAACATAGGTCCTACGTTTTGACACTTACTGTTGCTGATATCGACGATAACTTGCTAAAGGACTCGCATCATCGGAGTTTTCTTCGCTTACAGCTTCAGATATCTGTTGAAGACATATCACTTCAGCAGCTTGCGTGGGTCGCGGCGCCATAAGAGGATTAAGAGGATCACTGATACTTGTTGATGCAGAACTATAACATAATTGTTCGGATTCTTCATTGCTTGGTTCGGTTTTAATGTTTTCGAAATCATCATGACTTTCCTCTGTTATATAATCTGCAACAGATTCACGAGGTCCAATAAGTATGTTCATGATCAAGGCAATATACGTAATGATTCAAAATTCAATGTTCAATATTCAAGACTACAACATCTTCCCGCCCTCCCAAATATGCTGGTCAAGGTAGAATTAAAATTCTTTTTTAATTTACACTCGAAAAGCGGTTACTTGAGGGCTATTAGGTATTCAGCATTCCGGGCGGATACGATCTGGCGACCTTAAACATACAGGGCCTTATTAATAAACTCGGATGAGCGAGGGATTAAACTTTAGCCCAAATCTTTAAAATTGACTAATTTATTTTGACCATTCTTTTTACCTTTAAAATCAGTGGATTGCCATAACAGGATTATCATGTTAGGCTGAAGAACATAGATTTTTATTAATATAGTCATTACTATCTAGCTTTTCATAATAATAAAGTGAATTCTCAAGTCCAAGGCCTAAAGTTAATCCTTCGCTCATCCGAGTTTAAGGCCCATAGCGTATGTTTATCCGGCCGGCAATGCATCTTAATACCTTATGGTGTAGCAGATGTTATGGAGCGCAGTGATCACTTCCTATCAGGTGAACAGAACTATCTTTAGGAACTTTAATACTAATTGCTTAACAAAAAAATTGAAATCTGAATTCAAAACAAGAAAAAACTTTAAAATATAAAATAACTAGCGGCCCGGCACAGCTTCGCCCGGGTACAAATAGATTTCTGTACAATAATATGTAAGTATTATACATATAAACTTTCCTCTTGAATCACTCTATCTATTTAAAAAAACCGCATCAGAATCCGTTGCGTAGTTTTAAAGATTTAAGCATACAAAGGGACATAGAGACAGAGAAAGCGACTTTGTTTTATACTATGTAGTGATAATAACAATAAAAATACAACTGCAAAGCAATTGGTGGCACGTGGTCAACACTTTGTTTTGTGTGCTTATTAGTCTTGTTCTAATATAAATGCACTCTCGGAAGACATTAAAGTAATGGAATTAATTTGTACACAATAAAATAAGATGCTGGCAGGTATGTACGTAATGATTGTTATGTTTGTTAAGATGAGTTAAAATAACGCTAATGTACAGTCAGCAACATAAGTCGCTGAACACTTCACATTTTTTTATAACCTTTTTATGAATTAAAATTTGTACGTACTACTCAGTAGTCGTAAAATATAACCAAGTAAAGTCATCTATGCCGAGAAGTGCCATACGATATTCAAAATAATTATTATTTTGGATGATAAGACAATTCCAAAACTCGTGAATGTGTAGCGACTTATGTTGCTGACTGTACATTATGGACAATACTGTGACTGCAATTGGAATAATCTGAGTAAAACAGAATTTTACATGCTTTTTAACACACTTTTATTAACTTCGCCTGTATGTATGTAGGTATGTATGAAAATAGTGAAATGGATTGTGCTACTAATTCTTAGCAAAATACTGTTGACTTGACAGTTTATTAAAAATAATTATGTACTTACACTACTACTTACTTACTACGGGTTCGAATCCCAGGGCACACCTCTGACTTTTCGGAGTCATGTGTGTATTGATAGTCAATCACCACGCACTAAAACGGTGAAGGAAAACATCGTGAGGAAACCTGCATACCATAGCGATTCATAAGAATTTCTATGGTATGTAAGTCCGCCAACCCGCACTAGGCCAGCGTGGTGGACTATATGGCCTAACCACTCTCAATCGTATTGTCGATTGTAGAGTAGGCCCGTGCCCTGCAGTGGGACGTATATGGGCTGATACAGATACTTACACTGTTCAATGCTTGCTCTGGTCGCATGCTCTTGCCAATTTTTAGCATGTTGACCATGTTTTTTAATTTTGTTATTGGCTTTGCATTTCGCTACATATTCTCTTATAAGTTGTTTCTGATCATCTTCAACACTGTCACTGCAAAAAACGGTTTTTTGAAGTAAAAACTTCTTTAGGTGTGTTGGGCACTTTTTAGTAGGGGAAAATCTTATGGGTTCTTGTTCATAACTGGTGCAGGCGCAGTGTACTGTGCGCCTTAGACGCGTTTTGGATAGGTGAAACCTCATGCTTTCTTGTCACCCACATGCAATCAGTATATCTGTAGTCAACATAAATACTGTGTTTATTTTATAAGTGAAATTGAATGGATTTAGTGAAAAGTTCAATGTGTATACTATATACTGTGCATTGTTGAAACAGTGGTTTTGATTGTTTATTATTTGAATAGTTAATTTGTAGAACCCTTGTATAGTACAGTAGTGATTACTAAATATATAAGTACAGAAATATTTTTAGGATATAAAAAATAACAGAAAATTATTTGGTATCCTCTATTTAAGTAGGTATTTGATTTTTTTTATATGATTTTGAGTCTTCATATTTATTTTGATGTTTAAAAACATTGTATCATTTCTTATCTAATATTTGACCTGTCACCTGTGCAAATCACAAAATCCAGATAGTGTTTCACAGTGGCTTGGGTGTTATCTTACTACCATGGTAAATCAGATTCTAGTTTTAGATTTATATTGTGGATTTGAAAACAAGTAATATACATGCCTATGATTTCTACTGAGACTGTAAATTGATGTATGGAACCAGATTTATGTTGATAATTTTAATTCAAACATAATAAAATTTCAAATTTATTATTTATAATCTGTTTTTTTTTTGCAAATGGTAGATTTATCACACTGGGCAATCTCTTCCAGGCAACCTTGGAATGGATAATATAAAAGATTAGAATGTAATAGATTGAAGGCAGTCTAAGGAGAAAATAATTAGGTAGAATTAATAAAAAGAAACTTAATACATAAATTATAACACTATATGAATACAAACACCTGCAAGTATAAATTTATCAATACATTTTCTTTGTAATAAAAAGTTCCTATTTAATGTGGAAATCTCCAAGAACAAAGTACAGATTTTACAATTACATATGTATCCAAAATGTGGGTCCAAAAGCAGGCAAGCTTGTATATTAGGCACCCACCCTGCAGTAAGTTCTGCCAGTGTAAATAATATAAAGAAAACAAATAATAGGTAATGATTTAAACATAACAAAATAAACTTAATCCAACTCCAAGCAGTATGATTAATAATAAACAAAAGAAAATAAATGTGTATTGTGTGTGTAATTAAATAATATGTCATTTTTGGGCATGCTTGGTCATATGATAATTTTAATAATTTGAATGTTTTAATACTGTGATAGTTACCTGTCACTACTAGTAGAAAACTGGTCAGTTTGATCTACATCGAGGGTGTCTTGAGATGAGGCTGAGCTGTGCGAAGATACAGAATCCTGGCTAGGTCTGTCTTCGTCATATTGTTTACTTGAAGTTAGCAAAGAGTTTGGGACTCGTCTTGTAAGTTTTCGAGGCATTTTAGAGGGTTTACATCACACTTCTAAGAAATAGTTGAAACTCAAGAGTTTTTTTCTATGGTTTTTTCTTTATAACTGCTAGATTCATATTATATCACAGACCAAGTAGTACTAATTTTATATTTATATCCATTATCCAAAGAATAGAGATTAGATCACACAGCAACACAGACCAAGTCAAGAACCAAGTAGTACTACACCTGGACTTCACTACGTACTACACAGCAATCACATAGCAACAAAGAATAAATCACTAGCTCAGCAAAAACACTTTTACAATGCGTTTCAATTATGAATAGCCACTCACACGTCCACGTCACTGTCACTTATTTTGACAGAAATTTTCCGATTCCCGCCTTTTCAATATTCATAAACATAAAGCAATATATCCTTGTACCTATTCTAGCTACAGGGAAATAAAAAATAGCTTTAAGTATCTAAAACTATGCAGAATTATTACATGTGACAATTATTGTACAAATATAATTCAAATGTGTTGTAAACAAATAATAAAAATTCTATACAGATCGAATTTCAATGGTATTTCATTTTCAAATCATGTTTTCACCCATTAAATCATATTACATACCAATAAAATCCATTTATAAATAAAGTATATACTATAAGCTTTCTATTGATATCCATATTTTACTACTTAAAGTTATTTTTATCTTATAAGTACTTCCACGTCCCGACCGCCGATTTTGACAGTTGACGTTTGTCAAATTCAATTTGTCAGCCTAACCCCTGGCCTGTCGTAAGCGCCATATTGTGTCCTTGAACTAAAATAGCCCCTATTTCAATAACGTTAGGTTGCTTTATTGCTTGAAGTCCGACGAGCCTGAGCGCGGTTCATTTGACGGTTGAGGGGCTAATGTAAATAGAAATAGGGTATATTTTAAAAATTTGAAATTTGACATTGACAGTGGACGTGCAAGTACATAAAAATCCAAAAAAATATACCCATAATCACATAACCAATTTTTGTTAAGCTTGCGTTTGCTTAGTGACTCCCAGTTCCGGGTTACGATTTAATGTTGCCAAGTGATCGTTTTCAGTGGAGTCGAATTTTTTACTGTTTTTTTTTTTTATAATTTAATTTGAACTTTTTTGTGTACATTTTTGTAACAAGTCTTTATATGTTATAAATATTCGTTTTTAATCGAATGCTATAAGCAGAAAAGAACGTCAATTCGACGTTTTTTTTTCATAACTATTATATTTAATAATAAGGCCACAACTTATGGTTTCGAGACATGCTAATGATTTCGAGGGTAAAAAAGCTTAAGATCAAATTGTCGACCAAGATTTCCTGCATGTGCATTGTCCGCCATCTTGAAAAGGGATTTGAATTCAGTTTTTTTTGCAATAACTGTCTGGGTATAATAATATAAATCAGAATAATCTAGCCAGGCAGATGATGATAAGGTCTGGAAACGCTCGGAAAATATATATAAATATTTATATTTTAGGTTTCCTCGTGACCCAATACGATGCGGAGAATGGACATCAATCATCAGCCAGCAAAGACGTGAACATTTTTATAAGCCGAATATATCGAAAATTAAATACCTATTACATTTTACACATAAATATTTGTTCTATTGATTTATATACATGTCTTGCCCAAAACATATCTACGCTCAGATAAAAGTACAAATACAAATTCATCTTCATATAAAAGTAAAAAGGATATTCGTCTCCATTCCATGCCTTGTCCTACCGACTAACGTCGGTCATAAAATTTTATTGCATTTTGTACACTGCTTTGTATAAACAACTTTAAACAATCCGCGTAAGGTTGAATTTGCAAAAGATTTGTTTATAGTGTGACTATAACTACATAATATTAGAATTGTCGAGTGTTTGGTGACAGTTTCGAATAAGGTTTCGAGTGTTACTTTTGTTCGAAACTGTGCATCTTGGGTTTTTTAAAGTAATGGCAATTGATATAATTTTTTTCAAATTCAGATATTAGTATTTGTGTATATTACAAATAAAACCCTTCAAATGATATAAACAACTATTTATTTCATTTCATTTATACATTCAAAAGTATTCGTCGAAATATACAAATGTGTTTATTACAAATATGACATCTTAAGTTGAAATAAAGTACACTTTTGCCTTACGTAGCTACAATTTTACCAAGGTTCCCAACTGGGCGTACCTGAATCGGAGGTACCAAAGATACGAAAAAATGTAAAGCCTCTTATATTGGATTATATTTACATAAGCATGTGTATTATGTTATAAGTAATACAAATGTTTCATCATACATAAAATTAGATTTTATTAAAATTCTGACATTTGGTACATTGACTTGACACATTATTCATTTAAATATTTATATGAAACTAATATGAAGGGGTAGTAAATAAACACAAAAAACGATATCGAACAAACATGAATTTAGATAATAATAAACATTTTCAATTGAATTAATTAGGATGCAACAACAACACATGTATTTGTAGGAATGTATTTGTGGTGTAGACGAAATAAAAGTTCACACCAAGCATACGCAGTATTTAATTCCGAGGCACACAGATTACATGTTCTTAAGTCTTATTCACTAAGGTAAGGTAAGGTAATTACAGTAATATTATCTACACACTGCTTAGTCCCTATAACAGTATACACATACTATGAAAGAGATGGAGCGATAGTTTTGCAAGGTTCACAGCAAAGCGGTACGAAATGTTATCCCGAAACTATTGCGAGCGGCAAGGCAAGCTAGGGACGCGACGCGACGGTGCGACGCGGATAATTGGACATGGGTAACTCAGCGAAAATCCTTGCGTTAACTCAGTAACTCAGGCGCAATTAACTGCGCTGGCTCACTGAGTTAACTCAAAATTGCGCCATGGCGCAACAAAATGAAAACGAGTTAGAAAGAATTTAATTCAAGTTAGTAAATCCGAAATCGAGTTGACTGTTGTATAACTCCTTTTTGCGCCAACACATTTTGAACAAGTGAGTTAACACATCCGGCGCAGTGAACTGAGTTGGCGCAATTGCGCGGCGTAGCGCAGTGTTACACATCTCTACGGATAATGTGCCGGTCGCCAGAGCAAACTGAAAGGCGCGGCCAAAGAGTACAGTACCAAATAGAGTGCTGACTTCGCGGTATAATTTGAATCCATGCAGCAACAGCGCCCCAAGTAGACGTTAATGGAAACTTAATGCTCGATGTATATACATATAGGTAGGTACATGCATGATATTTATGTTTTGTATTTCTTTTTAGATTCCTAAGATGGTTCCTAAAATGTATTTAAAAACTACATTCCTGTAATGTATTTCTGACAGGGGAAAATGAAAATAAAACGCATGGGTTTATTTTTAAATAGGTATAAACAATTTATTCCATAATTAAAGTTAAATAATTATAAATAGTGAATATTTCTAGTAACCGATGGTCGGTTATCGCAGTAAATATATATGGAGAAAGGGTGGCAAGTTTCAGTTATATGTATCTATGTCGTTGTATATGAGTTAGAATATATTTCTAAAGTTTATTTCGACAATTTGAATTTTTGTACGTTCTCCCTTACAATTTTTCTAAAAGAACATTTAAATTAACATGTATTGCCCACTGAATTTATATTATATTTAATGTTTTTTAAACCACATAATTATTGCATTTACAATTATAGACACCAATCATGAAATTTCTATATGATGATGGAAACTAGCCACTATAAAAATATTATGGGTCTATATGAGGAATTCGTTCAGGTATTTTAAGCTCATATGCAAAGCTAAGCAATGATTTTAATAACGAAAAAAATGTTATTCCTTATTCGAATAAAAAATACTACTGGTTCAATATCAATTTATTGCTTAGTTTATTTTATTCATTATTCGAATAACTAATTCGAAATTATTCGTCATTAGAATATTTTTTGTATATAAATAACTGTAATTATGCGAATTTATAGATAAAATAAATCTTTTATTGTTAATTCGAATAATTGCCCAGTCTGCAGATACATGTAACCGATTGACAACCTGGCCCTTTTAAAATTTCCAAAATACAACATTTATGTATTTTGGATTTCTCTATTGCAATGATAATTATACTAAAATGAGTACCTAAGTGTATCTCTGTTCAAAGCTTAAGGTATTTAATTCATATAATGGTTATAGCACAAAACCGGATCACAAGCATTCTAACTGAATATTGCATATTTTATCTCAAATGTGATTAATATTTTTGCTATATTTACTTTATATTTCAAAAAATAAAAAAAATAGTTATATTTTTATATTCTTCAAATACTGAAATGCATTTTTGTTGGCGAAGTATATATAAAACAGATATAGCATAAATCGAAGTGTAAGTAATGCATGATCAATGATTCGTTAGGTCATATTTTATTAAAGTATAATTATAATTCAACAACTAAACATTTCTTGTTATTTTATTTAAACATTAATTTTTTTATTTTGTTTAAGATATTGCATGGATAATGACAATATTTGAACCATAATATATCAAATACTAATTCGAATATATATGATAGTGTTCATGAATGCAGCAAATTAAAAACTGAGGTTTTATTAGGCTAACAATTATCAAGAAATAAATTAATGCCTGTAAAAAGACTCCTTTACTGTATCAGATTCCCTTGTGTATAGATGTGACATAAAACCCAATCTTCACAATGGGGTTTTCTACCTATTTTTGTAAAGCATTTTAAGTTGTTCCTAAGATAGCAAAAATCTATTAAAAAGATTATCAATTTATTATTCGATCAGCAAGTCCCATAAAAATCCATTTGAATATTGTTTTAAATTTATGCGCGCAAATATGTGAAAACGTTGTAACTTGTTCCATAAAATAATACGTCACTCAACCAGTAAACAACCTTTGATTATCAACAATGCTGTACTCAGTGAAGAGCGAATTATTTGCAATAAACATCCTTTAATGAAAGCGTCGTTCATTTTAATATGTTAAAAAAATAACGTATGAAAGAATACTGTTACAACTTATCTTTTTACTTACTAAATTAAAAGGTTTACAACTATTACTTGGGTATTTTACTCGCGGAATGACGTAGCATCGCTATCCACCATGGCGGCTACCGTTTCTAATCTTTTTGTGACAAATAAAAAAAAAAGTTCAAAACGGATTACAAAATTTACTCTTTAGAAACTGAAACTAACTTAAACTTATTCCTTATTGCTCTGCTGTATATATTTATGTTATAGATTATTTCTCTCTTATAGTATAATACCCCAATAGGTTGAAACCCGATGATTACTGGGTTACTGCCTATCTATACATGTGTGCCCCTTTTTTTCTTTTGTAGCGCGTACCTCTATAGAAACGCGTCGAGTCCCTACAGCCCTATTCCCCGCGGGCCTCAGACGCTCCCCGCGCACCCCGCGCCCCAGCGCCCGGGCACGCGCGTCCCGACAGGAGTAGTGTGCGACCCGGAGGTCCTGACGGCTGACGTGCGCAGGCGCCTAGTGTTTGCCGGCCGCCGCTCGCTCGCCACGAACGCGATCGTCCTTTTGCGAATAATCAAAGACGTAGTACTTATTTAAATAAAACCACCTCGCCCCCCTATCCCTATAACTGGCGACCAACGTTCGGCAAGAACAACTTCAATACCTAGGTTTTGTACGGGTGTGTTGAAAACCTGAACCTAGTGAGAGACTTTTGCGAGGATTGAGTACTACGTCGTTTTAGAAAAACTTGTGATGATTTGTGTACGCGTTTCTGTTTCGTGGACTATTATTTGGACAGTGTTTGTTTATAGATATAAACTATTCGAACAGTTTTAGTACATACATGAGAACTATAGTAATAAACTGTTTTGTGTATTCGAGTTTATATTTATGCAGTAAGTGCATTAGTGTTTCAATGTCTATTAAAGTAATAATAGTAATTACTAAGGTATTACGCAGCGAGTACTTTAGCGTAGTAACAAGACTTTGTGGCGAAAAGTTTTGCGTCGTAACAAGACGAGTACATAGACTAGTGTGTTTTTATATGTTATGACTATTTGTGTTTTGGTTTTAAACATTTCGAACTATTTAGTAATTATGTTATTTTGTTGTTTGTGAACTATAAAATTGTGGACCTACTTATATAACTTATTACTGTGGACTTTTGTGTAAAATGCCGCGACCGAGTACGAGAGCTCGTGCTGCGAGCCCCGCTGAGATCGGTGGCTTGTTGGAAGACGAGGCGATGGAGTCGCCTTCGGTGCCTATGGCGGCACTGGCTACGGAATCTACTTCGACGGCTGCGTCGGCGTCTGTCTCGGCACCTGTTTCGGTGCCTGTGCGAGACAATGCCGCGCTGGGTGTCGCCGCCGCTACGGCCGCGCATGCGTCCCGGGAGGACGCGTCGTTTGCGCCGCCGCCGCCTACTAGTGTTTCCGCGCAGCAAGTCGTCTTAACAACGGACCAGCTGATGATGCTCATAGACAGGATAAGTCACAGCAATACAGGTACACAATCACCTTCTTTTACCGGCCATGTGAATACTGGCCATTTTGCCAAATGTACGGCACGTTTTGATGGTAGCAAGTCAAGCGACGTGAGAGCGTTCATCGACGCAGTGGAGACTTATAAGATGTGCGTCGGTGTGGAAGACAGTATGGCGCTCAAAGGACTTCCAATGCTATTGACGGGATTGGCGGCTACTTGGTGGCAAGGCGTCAAGGATACGACCTTGAGTTGGCCAGCCGCGTTGGAAGCTTTACAACAGACGTTTGGACCGCGACTGCCGCCACATAAGTTATATCGATTGATATTTGAAAGAGAACAACAAATTGATGAACCGACAGATTTATTTGTTTGCCATATTAGGTCTATAATGGCACAGCTTCCGTCTTTTACGCTCACGGAATGTATACAATTGGACATGACGTATGGTTTATTACATCGACGTATACGTGAAAAGGTTCCGCGCTCCACCTTCAGCACTTTTGCTGAACTTTTAATACAAACGCGCCGCGTGGAGGACATTCTGAATGAAGAGAGTCTGCAAGTATCTGCGGATACTAAACCCTCCACTTCTGCTTTGGTGCCGCGTCCTGTGGCGGAGCGACCTGATTCGGACCTAGCGACTAAACGTCGTTCACGACTACAATGTAATTATTGCAAGCAGTATGGGCATGTAAGAGATGCATGCCAACGACTGGCCCGACAGAAGACCAGTAAGGTGAGCGCTCCGGAAGGTGAGCGACGAACAGTTACGTGTTTTGGGTGCGGTGCACCTGGCCTCATACGATCGAACTGTCCTACGTGTAGACAAAAGCGAACAGTTGAGAAAACCGATAGTGCGTTTCAGTCGGTTTCAGTGAGTGCGATTAATGTGAATTCTCGCGCGCGTCCGGTGATCGGTATCGAAGTGTACGGTGTAACAGGCAAAGTGTTAGTTGACACCGGCGCGAAACATAGTATAGGTAGCGTTAGTTTAAGATCATTGTTAATTAAGAACAATCATGTATTTAAAAATGTTTTTACTGAATTAAAGTACGCTGACGGTCGTGTTTGTGCGCAGTATGTTGAGTTGGCGAGCGTCAATGTCACTTTACGGGGTAGGACATGTGTAGTAGATTTTATAATGTTACCTAACGCGACAGATAGTTTATTAGGCATGACTTTTATTCAAGACATAGGTATGGTGTTAGACTTTGACCGTAATGTATGGTTCGTGAAATATGATCGGAAGCCGCAGCCTATTAATTATGAGTTTCGCCGCGTACCGCAGGTTATTTGTTCGTCTGTGGGTCTTCGCGAGGACGAGGGTTCCCATCTGAGCTCAGATGAACGTCAGCACCTGTCTGAACTCCTGAGTATCCATGAGGATATTTTTAGTCCAGGGGGAGGACCAACTTCGTTTGCGGTGCATCATATAGATACCGGCGATGCTGCACCGATAGCTAGTCCACCATACCGTGTAACGCCTGCAAAGAAAGAGATTATGCGAAGAGAAATAGATTCGATGCTGGAAGACGAGATAATTGAGGATGCCGAGTCGGAATGGGCTTCACAGGTTGTGTTGATACCGAAGAAGAACGGTGAAGTAAGATTCTGCGTGGATTACAGGAAACTCAACAGTGTCACTCGTACTGACAAGTACCCGCTTCCAGTGATTGATGAATTGTTACAAAACACAAAGTCTGATTGTGTGATGTCGACGATAGATTTGAAGGCAGGATACTGGCAGATTATGGTAGCGCCAGAGGATAGGCCCAAAACCGCCTTCACTACGCCTTTTGGAACGTTTCAGTTTCGTCGTATGCCGTTCGGGTTAAAGAACGCTCCGGCAACGTTCCAGCGGTTGATAGACCGTATGAGAGCAGGACTTAAAAACATGTGTGTCTTGGCGTATCTTGATGACCTCCTGGTGATATCGCCAAATCTGGAACAACATCTGAAAGACCTTCACGACGTCTTCGAGCGTCTTCGTGTGTTTAACCTGAAAGCAAATAGAAGTAAATGTGTTTTTGCAAGAGATAGAGTCACTTACCTGGGTCATGTTGTGTCTTCGCGTGGAATCGAGCCTGATCCCACGAAGGTCGAAGCGGTGATTAATATGAAACCTCCAACAAACCTGAAAGAGTTGAAGACTTTCCTGCAAACCTGCTCATGGTTTCGAAAATTCATCCAACAGTTTTCCGATGTAGCACGCTGCTTGACAGATTTAACAAAGAAAGGAAGATGCTGGAAATGGGGGGAGAGCGAGCAACGAGCTTTTGATGAGCTAAAGGAACGGCTCACTACCAGCCCCATTCTTTGTCAGCCAGATTATGAAAAACCTTTCATACTGAGAACCGATGCTAGTGCATATGCAATTGGGGCCGTGCTGATGCAAGGCGAGGAAGCCAATGAAGAAAGACCCATTGAGTACGCCAGCAGATTGTTGACGGCTGCTGAGCGTAACTATCACACGACGGAGCGTGAAGCGCTCGCAGTAGTCTGGGCTCTAGAGAAGTTCCGAGGATATGTCGAAGGAGCACAAGTTCGTGTGGGGACAGATCATCAGCCCCTGAAATGGTTGTTGTCCATTAAGACGCCTAGCGGGAGACTAGCACGGTGGGCGATGAAAATTCAGTCGTACAATTTAGATATTGAGTACACGCCCGGAAAGGTTAACGTGGTAGCGGATACCTTAAGCCGCCCAGTGAACCACGACGTTGATTTTGTAGAAAGTAGTCCGTGTAGTATTTGTCCTGTAATTGTTGTCGATCTGCCACGCTGGAAACCTGAAGATCTTCGGGCAGAACAATTAAAGGATCCGGACATTAGTAAAATTATATCTGATTTCGAGGCTCAGCCAGGCAACTCTGAATCGGCTGTGCGTTGGATAGATCGAGGGTATTACCTTTCACAAGGTATTTTATATCGTTGCGATCCGGAAGGAGAATCCGAAGAGCCTCTGTTGGTGATACCAGAGTCTATGAAGGCGGAGCTGATGAGGGAGCTCCATGATTCGCCGACTGCTGGACATTGGGGCTTAGAGCGTACCTTACGCCAAATTAAACAACGATACTATTTTAGGAATATGCGAGCTTATGTAGCTCAGTATTTGAAGTCTTGCGAACAATGCCAAAAGTATAAGGCAACTAATTTAAAACCGGCTGGATTGCTCCAGACTCCCGTGCCTCAGCAGAGATTTGAAGTCTTGGCAATAGATCTCTTTGGACCGCTGCCGGAGGGAGATCGCGGAGAAAAATGGATCTTCTTAGTAGAAGATGTTGCCAGCCGATGGGTGGAACTTTTCGCGTTGTGTGACGCGACTGCCGAGTCGTGCGCAAAAGTTCTGTTGGAAGAAGTCTTTTTACGGTACGGAATACCTCGCCGAGTAATTTCGGACAACGGGACACAGTTTGTCTCAGCTGTGATGCAGAAGGCTTTATTTGTTCTCGGAGTGCATCAATCTTTGATTCCTGTTTATCATCCCGAGGCCAACCCCGCTGAGCGCAAAAATCGCGAGTTGAAGGCGCGTCTTGCTATTCTTGTTGGCCCTGAACATCGTCGATGGCCGGCTGTATTGCCGATGGTACGTTTTTCGCTTAATAGCGCGTACAATGAAGGAACGGGACATTCAGCTGCTTATTTAACTTTCGCTCGGGAGATGCGTTCTCCGTTAGCAGTGAATACTGATCTAAGAACCATAGTGTCAGAGCAAAATTTTGTGCCTCAGATTACACCTTATTTAAAGAAATTTGTCCGCGGCCTGCATGTCGTACACGAGCGAATGGAAGCTCAGCAGGATAAGCGCAAATCCGAAGGTGACAGGCACCGTCGCGTTTTTCCACCGTACAAGGAGGGAGATTTAGTTCTCGTGGAAACTCACATGGCGAGCAAGGCAGCAAAAGGTTTTTCGAGCAAGTTTGCTCCTAGACGGGAAGGCCCGTATCGTATTTCACGAACCATTAGCCCAACCTCATTTTTAGTTGTTGACGGTGCTGGGGTATGTAAAGGAAAATATCATGTTAGTGCGCTAATGCCCTATACGGGAACGTCTAAGGCCATTGATCATCCGCGACGTCGTGGTCGACGACCTAGGTCCATGCCACACACGGGACGTTCGTGTGGCATGGGGGGGGAGCCTGTAGCGCGTACCTCTATAGAAACGCGTCGAGTCCCTACAGCCCTATTCCCCGCGGGCCTCAGACGCTCCCCGCGCACCCCGCGCCCCAGCGCCCGGGCACGCGCGTCCCGACAGGAGTAGTGTGCGACCCGGAGGTCCTGACGGCTGACGTGCGCAGGCGCCTAGTGTTTGCCGGCCGCCGCTCGCTCGCCACGAACGCGATCGTCCTTTTGCGAATAATCAAAGACGTAGTACTTATTTAAATAAAACCACCTCGCCCCCCTATCCCTATACTTTCTTAATTTATTTTTAGTATAATAATTTTGGGCCATTATTTTTATCGGATCACTTTCATCACAGTTTGTGCTTTTTCCAGACATTATATTATTTATTTCCTTACACCAATTATTAACACAGAAATACACATTCTTTTTAATAAGGTACTCAATTAGTTTAATTCTATGTTCATTGCAAGTGAGGAATCCAAAATTTACAATTGTAGCTATTATTAATTTAATATATTCTATCACATTTTGTTTATGGCTTTCAAATTTCATGATTTCCATAGTGATGACTTCAATATGAGCAAAAGCGTCAAAAATGTTCCTTGATGGGTAACATAACCAATTTTTGTTCGTGTATTCCGATATTTTTATAAAATTATGGAATAATTCTTTTTCGGTAGTCTCCAACTGGCTAGAGCAAACAGAGCAACTTTTGTATACATATTTTTTAGCATTATTCACCAGCCAACCACTACAGTACCCAATAGCTGCACACCTCTCTATGCTTTGGGGCAAATTGCTATTCAATAATTCATTATTATTATGAATAATATTTAAATGATTTTCATTTATTGTATGTTCAGACTGAATATTGCCTGCAGAAATATCTTCTTCCAAATAATATCGAAGGTTCTGCAGGCATTTACTTTTATCTTTTTCACAATTTGCCCCTACAGAGTGTGATGACACCGTATTATTTACTAACAATGTTTTGTATGCAGCTTGGAATGCTAATGCAGTTGGCATGATATTACTATAGCCATGTGCTCTGATTGCTCCAAAAAAATTTTCGAGCGGATCTTGATTAAAGTTTCTTGGTAGTATTGATTTTATGCCTAATTTATGTAAATGTAAACATAGCATTTTAAATCCCTCGATAGTTTTGATCCAGCTGGAGATTGTGGGTACCACTGAATTTTTTCCGTTTTTGTCCACATAAGTCATTGTCTTTAGGACTGGTAAACTTTTTCGCCATAACTGATGATGGGGTGATGTGGAAGTTACAGCAGTTCTATAAATTTTGCCGGATTTGACCTTACTGTAACTTCCATTTAAACTATCAAATAAACTATCAAAAAATAATAAAACTTCTGCTGTGTCTTTAGCCTCTTCTGGGAGTTTGCCTGCTTCTGAAATTCAGAGAAATTAACATAAATATACAAATATTAAAATAAAAGAAATTAAAATGACGAAATTAGAGTTGATGCATTAATTATAAATTAATTAAACATAAATCATAGTATTGATTAATTATTAAAAAAGTGAACCAAAGCAAGAAACAGTTAACATTCTGTTGTGGCTCTACATGCTTAATGATATTAAAAATATACAAACCTGCCATGAAACCTAGAGCCGCATACACAGTTCGACTGAACACCTGTGTACAGTGCTTCACTCTCATCTTCGGTATAAGATGTGGCATGACATGTTTTTCTGTTAGTTTTGGTACTAGTCTTACCCCTCTGTATCCTGGGCTTTTCCTCACCAATTCGATAAGATGTTGCCACTTCGCTAGGCCTATCTTATTATCTTTTTTATAGGACAAATTTTTCGTTAGTAAATTATTTCTTATTCCCTTTATTAAATGTGGTGAATTATACAAAGGGAAAATTTTTGATCCACCAATCAAAACAAAGCCCCCTGGGTACTCTCTCCCTTTCTTGACATAAATTTCTTTTGTGTCTTTTAATAGGCTATTAATTGCTGCCATGTTTGTGGCACCTTGATCACAGGTAATTGCCACAACCTTCAATCCTGTTGCTTGAACATTTTTTATAACATTTATTAATAAATGTTTCATATCGTTTGATTTTGTTGTCCCTGCGCAGTAACTGTATTGCACAGGTTGTTTGTATTTTTTTATTACTCCTCTCACCATAAAGACAAGTGCATGGTCTGCAATCAGAGGTTGTCTCTTTTCTCCATCATCTACAAATCCTAGCACATTTTGTTCGGAAATGTCAAAATGTGGAGCTATAGCCATCTCATCAAAAACTATGCAGCAATATTTAAATTTTTCTGGCATTTTTTGCACTCTTAATTTAAGGTTATCAAACATACGTTTGTTAATCCCTGGAAAATTTTTTACTTTTTGTAAAAGTAACTGCAAAGTGCAGCGTTTTGGCAAAATGCAGATTTCACTAAGTACTCTATAGGCCTTTGGACTGGTTTTGTACAGTGATAATGCTAGAATTTTTTCGTCTGTGTTAAATCTTCTGCCATGATTTTTCTTTTCCGATTGCGATAATTGCATACGCATAAATGTTAAAGCTGATTTCGACAGCTTATGCATTTGAAGAAAATCATGGGATTTAATTGCATCATTTGCTATTTGAAGCCTCTTTTTGTAGGAGTTGATGGTTTTATCACGCTTCAGAATTTTGGACCTTAACATCTTCATGACTTTTCTCACTTTTACATCAGTCTTTACCATCTTCATTTCTGAAAATTTATAAATTAGACATATTTTATGTGGTTCCAGAATTATAGAATAAAAACTTTTAAAGGCTCAATGAATGTGTATCCAAATTAGCAGTGATTGTAAAATCATTGAAGTGGTATTAATGCTTTGATGAGTAATCAGTTAGAATTCAATACAGTAATCTCAGCCCCACATGAAACTATACGTAGTTCATATTGGACAAAATATAGAATCAATTTATTAAATACACGTACATTCAAACAATTTTTAATCATAATATGTTTCTGTATACTATTATGATTTTGTGATCCAATTATTTTTTTATTAATGTTGGTAGGAACTCAATTTACATAATACTACATGTAACTAGTTTAAACACACTATGAAAAAACCTTTGGCATATAATTTAAAATATTATACTCACTTTTAGACTGAGTCTGTTGCGTACGTGTTCTCGGAGGTATAGAACTGGTTGATGGAATTTGTTCAGTTCCTAGTGATTCCATGGATACACTGACATTTTCTACTACCAAACTTGATGTTGAAGAGTTTAGCTCCTCTAGGTGTTGGAAGGTTGGAAGTCCTGCTAAAAAAATATGATATAATTCAAACGCAATTTCTGTAAAACTATAGGGAGTGATCACTGATAGCTCAATTTGTTGTTGATCAGACTGCCAAACCAGTGGTCCCAGGTTCATTCTCTTAATCTAAGTGAACAATGTTATTGTGACAACCTCATGTGAGTCTGGGTCAAAGGCAGGTAGAAGAAGAGGTTCTAATATGCACTATATATTTTAATTAATAATAAAATAATAAACTGACCTGATAGATGCAGTACTGGTATAGCCAGAGGACATAAACGATTCTTTATGTAATACCATTTCGCATGAAAATGTTTATGACACACTCTTCTATTTTTAAAAATATAGTTATCAGATAGAGTGCGTATTTCACCTCCAACATTTGCCACCCATGCACGAAAACGTTCCATATTGGTAGCTGGATTAGGGAAACGATGCAATGGTATACCTGAAATAAATGAATTTGTTACCAATTGTACTTAAATATTCAATATTAATAGTCAATATATTATGAAAAATTTTTTTTTTTACTGATGTCCTAATTATTGCTATATATAGATTTAAATAGTTTAATTTGACACCAGGTCTTCAATGTTGGAGTATCAATAATGTTCTAAAGAAATAACACATGCAGTATTTCAAGATGCTTACACTGTAGGAGTGTCAATAATGGTTTAAATAAATAACACATGTAGTATTTCAAGATGCTTACACTGTAGGAGTGTCAAAAATAGTTTAAATAAATAACACATGTAGTATTTCAAGATGCATACACTGTTGGAGTGTCAATAATGTTCTAAAGAAATAACACATGCAGTATTTCAAGATGCTTACACTGTAGGAGTGTCAATAATGGTTTAAATAAATAACACATGTAGTATTTCAAGATGCTTACACTGTAGGAGTATCGATAATGGTTTAAATAAATAACACATGTAGTATTTCAAGATGTTTACACTGTAGGAGTCCTGTAGGAGTGTCAATAATGGTTTAAATAAATAACACATGCAGTATTTCAATTTTCTTATACAGTAAGAGTGTCGAATATGTTTTCAATAAATAACACATGTAAAATATTACTTACCGTCAGTGACTTTTGTTGAACAATCAGGTACACAACAATTTAAAAACGACATGATTATGGAAAATGCAAATCACTTTCAAACAATAATAGAGTCCTGTCTCAAAATTTAAAAACACCACTGAAGTTTTCACACTAGCACGGAGGAGAATTTTAATTCTCAACTCGACGTGACTAGGGGAATGCACTACGAGTAGTATTTTATAGAAAAAGGTCACTTAAAATGCGGGCAAAATTCATGTGCGTGTACGCAACGAACAGCAAACATGAATTGATTTAGAATTGAAAAATTAACGGATATCTGCAATATATTTGATGTTTAGCAGAAAAATTGCCATCCATAAAAAACAGAACTTTTTATTTTTCGTGTCTGACAATTAAACAAGTAACTACGTTAACGTCCGTCGGAGTGCGCCACTTTCCATACATTAAAATAGTAAAATATGAAATGTTCTAAGTCAGCACAGCATGGGCGCGGCCGCTCGCACAGCCGCTCGGCTGGCTGCGTTGGCGCGGGTCCGATGACGTCACGAGTACCTGAGCGCCCGCCGAGCCGGGGCGTTGGTGTGCCGTTATTTATCTAATACAAAAATTAAATTGTCATGTGTCATGTGTGTGTATCTGTGTACGTGTCTGTGTGTGTGTCTGTGTGTGGAGCCTACATATTTATAAAATTACGAAATGTCTACTGTTTGTGATTGTTACATTCATAGAAATCAAACAAATATTTGGAGAGAATATTTACATTTTTGATTATTGAATTGATGAGTAATGATTTCTTATAAGTTACAAGCATTATTTTCCAAATATTCAATTGGTTCCTTGACGTCACTTACACTGCACGTTTAATACACGTATTCACTCATCACTGCACATTAATCACTGCACAAAGCAATCCTTTCTGGTCATTACAGTTGCAACTTCACTAAAAGAAAATACAAGTAAATCTATCAACGCATTTCACAATACTTGTTAATTGTTATCCGAACTCCGAAGTTGTTGTAAAGTTGTAAACAACATGACGGCCCGGGGCGCAGACGCAGTAAGATTGTTGATTTTTTGAAAATATTATTTAATTGTGAGGTTTGTGCTGAAAATATGTGTTTATTAAAAATCAAAATAACAATTCTCACCATTGTCATTCAGTGAAAAGATTTAAATTGTGTGCAAAGGTAGGTGTGTACCCGAGTTAAAATACTAAACCAGCAGAAAGGGAATGTATCTCGAAAGTTTCATGTTAAAACTTAAAAAATATGAACCGCACAGAGTACATTAATTGATTTAAAAACTAAGGATAGGCCCTTCAGTACATTGAGTACGTCAAAGATATGTCTATAAAAATCGCGCCATCTGTTGGATTTTTACGTCAATGGCGGCCATGAAATTCAATAATGCTAAAATAAATGTTATACTGATTTAATTATTACTGATTTAAGGTAGTATAATTTTACTTAGTGGTGATAAGAAATGTTATCTTTTTTTTGTGAACTTTCGGTCATCTTTATTGCAACCACGACGATACAATTAGGCATTTGTCGACGACTTACAGACCGGTGCGTTGTGTCGTCACAACCGTTGCATTGGTCCGCCGACCACTTTCGTGACAATACTTTTCGTACTCTCCGCCCCCTCCATATATTTTACGTCAATGAGTACATTACTATACATGAAATAGAGGTCTATCTTCATGCTCAAAATGGAAAACACATGGTTGTCAGTTCCAAAACAAGTAGATGATGGCGCTGTTACACAATTAATGCTGGGCACACATAGAATGGCTTAACACATCATTATTCGCCAATAGATGTCAGGAAGTCATATTTTCGGTTTGTATTTCTGTTTTTATTTTTTAAACATTCTAATTATATTAATAATATTCCTATTTCCTAATTAATATATTAACATAATATTGTTCGGGTTCGATTCCCGCACCGAAACAAATATCTGTGTGAAGTAGAGGTATTTGTTTCGGGTCTGGCTGTTTGTGAGACCGAAAAGTCTGTTGTAGTTCCTGATACCCACGACACAAGACTAGTTCTTTGTGTGGGGTCGAGACTATAAATGTCACTGTCGGGTGTATTTATTTATTTATTTGATTATATATTTGGATATTTGATTACAATAAATGACATCATATTTTCAATAAACAATGATGTGTCGGAATTGATAATGACAGCTTTTCAATAATTCGCCAGCCCCCAAACCATTTAAAATCCACTAAAAGCAATATTTCCCAACCAGGACTAAACTACCAGATTTTGTGGAAAATCCACTAAGTTGGTAACACTGGTGCAAAAAAGCTTGAAAGATGGCCGCCCATGTAAGTTCTTGTCCAGACGATATTTGATACAAATGTTAGCCGGTTTAAAACAGCGCAGGGCCAATAAATAAATTACTATCGTGTAATAACATGAATGGAATATAAATGACTTAGTTCTATCAAATGTTAACATTGTTATACCTAGTTTTTTAATGTATTTATTGATTTTGCATTAATGAAATTTTAGCGATCGAGACATGCAAAGCTGTTATCCTTTTTCATAGTGTTTGGTTTAGAAACCAAAATATAGTTTATGGTAGATTTTTAAGAAAATATGTACTTGCACGTCCACTGTCAATGTCAAATTTCAAATTTTTAAAATATACCCTATTTCTATTTACATTAGGCTGACAAATTGAATTTGACAAACGTCAACTGTCAAAATCGGCGGTCGGGACGTGGAAGTACATATAAGAGATTTGTATAGGTAAAGGTACTGGTAGGTATAGCGTAATCCATTACAATCAAAAATTATAATAGTATTTAAAAATTACGAATAAGGGTAGTTCAGTGGTGGTTGAAAATTAAAACAAAATAAAAATATACAATTATTATTATTACAATCAATGAATAAATATTTAAGAATAAATACTGACAATTTCAAACCTATAAATTAATAATTAAAGATTTGTACGACTTATTTAGTATTTTTTTTATTTGGCCCGGCATAGTAGCCCGGCACAGTGCCTCTGCCTCTGCCTCGGCTTCTGCCTCTGCCTCTGCCCGGCCCTCGGTCTCCCCCATTTCCGCACTGCCCGCTCAATGTATAGTTCAAGTTAACTCTTAGCACTAGTGATGGTTTTTTATTTGCTTAATTGACACAAACTATGCATGCACTCCATCACTGAAATCAAAAAATAAAACACTCACGAGCATTCTTGCTTTTCCGTTGATAACCTAAAATTAAAAATGCATTTTATTATTATTCTTTTTTATTTCAGTAAATTTATCCAATTGTAATATGTACTAGTTTTATATCAGAATAACTACGTTAGTAAAGCCGGGTACAATTTATAAAATGCGGCTGATGGACGTAGCTGAAGATATTTAGAAAATTGAATATTCTGCCGCGGCGCGTCCGAGAGACCCTGAATATTATTACCACTCTTCAGCCGCGTTCGGCAGCCGCATCTTATAATTTGTTTTTGGCTTAATAGTAGATCATTTCAATGTTCGGATTATTCGCAGTCGCGCATCTATTATCTTATTGTAATGTACGTTACGGTTTGCGGTCCCTGATGGCGGTTTCCATTCCGTATATATATACATATATATTGTTTTAATAGCCTAGATTGTGTCCCACTGCTGGGCAAAGGCTTCCCCTTTGTCATTCCATTTGACCCTGTCCTCGGCGAGCTCTTGTGATTTTGGCTCGAATGTATCCAACTCGTCTTTCCACGGTTTGGATGCATATTTGGAGAAGAAATATTGAAATATTTAAACTGAATTAATAAATTAATTCTTTGATATTGAAAATTTAAATCACCATATCATTGGCTTTATCACACTTAATTCATAACAATCACATCCAACATCAAACATACCGCACATTCTAGTTTGAACAAAATCTTTGGAACGCTAACATTGATATTAATAAATATGGCGCGCGACTTTCTACGGAATACTGGAAATCAATTAAAATATTGAATTGTTTTGACATATTCTCAATTATCAAATGGCACCTACTTATTCTTTATGATATGTTTTCTATCTCTAACACTTTATTTTTCATTTTTTCATAGAATTGACACAGAAATATTTAATGAAAACCGACAAACAATGATCCTGATTTACTTTCGTGTCTAAAAAACTTCGAATCACGCGTCGAATATGGCTTATTTTTAGATAATTGATAATTATTAATGTAAAGGTATCTTTTAATAAACTATATAAGAACAACAAGAGAGTTACAAATCAATATTTACATTTTTATAAACTCCTGCGCACCACTCGTCGTTGTTCTCAAACAACACACGAGTTTGTCTTTTTTTTTTGAAATATGCCTGTTGCTAATTTATTTTTGGCCAATGTAAGATTAAAGGTAGTTTATTCAAGCATTATATATATTTTTTTCATAACGCTTTTTGTAATATATTTTGAATTTAGGACGCTTTTTCATTACTAGTGTATTTTCCTATAAAAATGACAGCTTACGTCAAAGTTGGAGGTCGGGACGTTTGAGTGGATAGGAACGTCAGTCGTCAATGAAATGACCCGTAGCTTAGAGTAATTACCTCTAGAGAGATTCACGCTGTAACCGCACATGAGACATCAATAGCTATATCTAGCAACACAAGAAAATAAGCGCCATATTGTGGCCTTGATTTAAAATAGACCCTATTACAATCACATTAGGTTGCTTTATTGCTTGAACGACGTCGCTTTGTCTGGCGAAATTCTTTTTTCGCCCAACAACAAAACGCGGCACGTCACATGAAATAGAACATTATTTTGCATCTCATTCTGACATAAAGAAATTCGTATCGGTGTGTCTCATTTTTGCGATGCACAGTACATTTAGGCTCTGTCTAGAGGTAATTACTCTAACCACTCAAACGTCCCGACCTCCAATTTTGACGTAAGCTGTCATTTTTATAGGAAAATACACTAGTAATGAAAAAGCGTCCTAAATTCAAAATATATTATAAAAAGCGTTATGAAAAAAATATATATAATGCTTGAATAAACTACCTTTAATCTAACATTGGCCAAAAAGAAATTAGCAATAGGCATATTAAAAAAAAAAAAGGCAAAGTCGTGTGTTGTTTGAGAACAACGACGAGTGGTGCGCAGGAGTTTATAAAAATGTAAATATTGATTTGTAACTCTCTTATTGTTCTTATATGGTTTATTAAAAGATACCTTTACATTAATAATTATCAGTTATCTAAAAATAAGCCATATTCGACGCGTGATTCGAAGTTTTTTAGACACGAAAGTAAATCACGATCGTTGTTTGTCGGTTTTCATTAAATATTTCTGTGTCAATTCTATGAAAAAATGAAAAATAAAGTGTTAGAGATAGAAAACATATCATAAAGAATAATTAGGTGCCATTGGATAATTGAGAATATATCAAAACAATTCAATATTTAATTGATTTCCAGTATTCCGTAGAAAGTCGCGCGCCATATTTTGTAAGATCAGTTTTGGGTTCCAAAGTTTTTGTTCAAACTAGAATGTGTGGTATGTTTGATGTTGGATGTGATTGTTGTAAATTAAGTGTGATAAATGATATGGTGATTTAAATTTTCAATATCAAAGAATAAATTTATTAATTCAGTTTAAATATTTCAATATTTCTTCTCCAAATATGCATCCAAACCGTGGAAAGACAAGTTGGATACATTAGAACTAAAATCACAAGAGCTCGCCGAGGACAGGGTCAAATGGAATGACAAAGGGGAAGCATTTGCCCAGCAGTGGGACACAATCTAGGATATTAAATATATATATATGTATATATATACGGAATGGAAACCGCCATCAGGGACCGCAAACCGTTACGTAGATTACGATAAAGTATAGATGCGCGACTGCGAATAATCCGAACATTGAAATGATCTACTATTAAACCAAAAACAAATTATAAGATACGGCTGCCGAACGCGGCTGAAGAGTGGTAATAATGGCGCGCGAAATGAATACGGCGCGGCAAAATGTTCAATTTTCTAAATATCTTCAGCTACGTCCATCAGCCGCATTTTATAAATTGTACCCGGCTTTACTAACGTAGTTATTCTGATACAAAACTAGTACATATTACAATTGGACAAATTTATTGAAATAAAAAAGAATAATAATAAAATACATTTTTAATTTTAGGTCATCAACGGAAAAGCAAGAATGCTCGTGAGTGTTTTACTTTTTATTTCAGTGATAGAGTGCATGCATAGTTTGTGTCAATTAAGCAAATAAAAAACCATCACTAGTGCTAAGAGTTAACTTGAACTTTACATTGAGCGGGCAGTGCGGAAATGGGGGAGACCGAGGCCCGGGCAGAGGCAGAGGCACTGTGCCGGGCTACTATGCCGGGCCAAATAAAAAAAAATACTAAATAAATCGTACAAATCTTTAATTATTAATTTATAGGTTTGAAATTGTCAGTAAATTAAATATTTATTCAATGATTGTAATAATAATAATAATTGATTATTTTTATTTTGTTTTAATTTTCAACCACCACTTAACTACCCTTATTCGTAATTTTTTAATACTATTACAATTTTTGATTGAAATGGATTACGCTATACCTACCAGTACCTTTACCTATACAAATCTCATCGTAATTAAGGATATTTTCTTAAAAATCTACCATAAACTATAATTTGGTTTCTAAACCAAACACTATAAAAAGGATAACAGCTTTGCATGTCTCGATCGCTAAAATTTCATTAATGCAAAATCAATAAATACATTAAAAAACTAGGTATAACAATGTTAACATTTGATAGGACTAAGTCATTTATATTCCATTTATGTTATTACACGTAAATAGTTATTTTTTTATTGGCCCCGCGCTGTTTTAAACCGGCTAACATTTGTATCAAATATCGTCTGGACAAGAACTTACATGGGCGGCCATCTTTCAAGCTTTTTTTCACCAGTGTTACCAACTTAGTGGATTTTCCACAAAATCTGGTAGTTTGGTCCTGGTTGGGAAAAAATGCTTTTAGTGGATTTTAAATGGTTTGGAGGCAGGCGAAAATTATTGAAAAACTGTCATTATCAATTCCGACACATCACTGTTTATTGAAAATATGATGTCATATATTGTAATCAAATATCCAAATATATAATCAAATAAATAAATAAATACACAACAAATACCTCTTCTTCACACAGATATTTGTTTCGGTGCGGGAATCGAACCCGAACAATATTATGTTAATATATTAATTAGGAAATAGGAATATTAATAATTAGAATTCATGTTTAAAAAATAAAAACAGAAATACAAACCGAAAATATGACTTCCTGACATCTATTGGCGAATAATGATGTGTTAAGCCATTCTATGTATGCCCAGCATTAATTGTGTAACAGGGCCATCTACCGATAAATAAAGAGGTACCCAGCGTTATTTGTGTAACAGCGCCATCTTCTACTTGTTTTGGAACTGACAACTATGTGTTTTCCATTTTGAGCATGAAAATAGACCTCTATTTCATATATAGTAATGTACTCTGTGCGGTTCTTAACTTTTAACATGAAACTTTCGAGATACATTCCCTTTCTGCTGGTTTAGTTATTTTAACTCGGGTACACACCTACCTTTGCACACAATTTAAATCTTTTCACTGAATGAAAATGGTGCGAATTGTTATTTTGATTTTTAATTAACACATATTTTCAGCACAAACCTCACAATTAAATAATATTTTCAAAAAATCATCAATCTTACTAATAAAACGATAGCACTACAATTAATATGGAAACAAAATAGTAAACAATGCTTATCACATATTTAAACAAATAAAACCTTACTAAACAAAAATGCATAATGTTGCCTGCCTGCCTGCAGCCTGCTGCTGGAGTCGCGGCTTTCGATAGTCATGGGTGTGTGCGTTGCGAACTATGCACGGACACCAAAATTACTACACACATGCAAACAAATATCCTGCGAGGCGCGGCGGCATGAGTTGGTTGCATAGACGTAGTATCAATAGACTTGACATGCATTTGACATATATAGTCCATCTCACTTAGACTTATGCATAAACCTTAAAAAATGAAAGTGACAAAACACAATTTGCGGTCCTTGTCATAGTTTCACATAATTTTGTAGGGGAACACTGCGTGTACCCAAACAAATAAGACGTGCGGTTTGTTATAAACTTGAATTACTGAGTATTTTACGAATATTTGCGGTCAAAAATGTATGTAAAAGAGTGTTGAAACTGATTATAAGACAAAAGGTATGGTGTGCTGCTTTATTATTGGCTGTGATAGCCGATCTAAACGATAATATGAAAATATAACCTCTCACTGGTAAGTGCATTTTATTTAGTATATTGGTAAAAATAAATGTAGACGTTCATTATTACTAACATTTGCAATTAGTATTTCAGAGAATACATTGAAAAATAGGATTATATTTGCATAAAAAATAAAAATGCTTTTTTTTTTACTTTATGTCTGTCCCTTACGGTGGAACTCGAATGTCGAGTCCATTTGATACTACGTCCATGGTTGGTTGATTAGGTACATTCATGGCCCAGTAACCGCCCTTAAAACATTTGCGATATTTTAATCTATGCTCTATATCACGACATGACATTACCCCCGCTCGCGCAAATCCTACACCCGCGGTTGGAGGGGGGGGGGGGGGGGGGCGTCTGCGCCCCGGGCCGTCATGTTGTTTACAATAGTGTTGAGTAGGACATGACTTGAAAAAGAGTGTCAGAGTAGCCTCATTTTTGTACCGAGCCAGTACAATGTCCCACTTCAATTGAAGTGAGGCGTACTGACACTTATTTATGGCTCTTAACTTTGCCTCACGGCTCACGTCAATGAAATGACCTTACAGACCAAGTAGTACACCAAATATGAAGTATTATAGTACACATTAAAAAGTTGAGCCGCTCTTACATTTTGACGTCATGTACGGGACAAATGTACTGCCTCTTGTATGTCCTGCTCAACAATAGTTTACAACAACTTCGGATAACAGTATTGTGAAATGCGTTGATAGATTTACTTGTATTTTCTTTTAGTGAAGTTGCAACTGTAATGACCATAAAGGATTGCTTTGTGCAGTGTATACGTGTATTAAAAAGTCAAGGAACCAATTGAATATTTGGAAAATAATGCTCGTAACTTAGAAGAAATCATTACTCATCAATTCAATAATCAAAAATGTAAATATTCTCTCCAAATATTTGTTTGATTTCTATGAATGTCACAATCACAAACAGTAGACATTTCGTAATTTTATAAATATGTAGGCTCCACACACAGACTTATAATTTTTGTATTACATAGATAAATAACGGCACACCACCGCCCCGGCTCGGCGGGCGCTCAGGTACTCGTGACGTCATCGGACCCGCGCCAACGCAGCCGGCCGAGCGGCCGCGCCATTATTACACGTCACACTATCCGCGTCGCAATGCGCCTAGCTCGCCTTGTCGCTCGCAATAGTTTCGGGATAATATTTCGTACCGCTTTGCTGTGAACCTTGCAATACTATCGCTCCATCTCCTTCACAGTATGTGTATACGGTTATAGGGACTAAGCAGTGTGTAGATATGACTGTAATAGCCTTACCTTATTGAATAAGACTTAAGAACATGTAATCTGTGTGCCTCGGAATTGAATACTGCGTAATGTATGCTTGGTGAACTTTTATTTCGTCTACACCACAAATACATTCCTACAAATACATGTATTATTGTTGCATCCTAATTAATTCAATTGAAAATGTTTATTATTATCTAAATTCATGTTTGTTCGATTTCGTTTTTTGTGTTTATTTACTACCCCTTCATATTAGTTTCATATAAATATTTAAATGAATAATGTGTCAAGTCAATGTACCAAATGTCAGAATTTTAATAAAATCTAATTTTATTTATGATGAAAGATTTCTATAACATAATACACATGCTTATGTAAATATAATCCAATATAAGAGGCTTTACATTTTTTCGTATCTTTGGTACCTCCGATTCAGGTACGCCCAGTTGGGAACCTTGGTAAAATTGTAGCTACGTAAGGCAAAAGTGTACTTTATATCAACTTAAGATGTCATATTTGTAATAAACACATTTGTATATTTCGACGAATACTTTTGAATGTATAAATGAAATGAAATAAATAGTTGTTTATATCATTTGAAGGGTTTTATTTGTAATCTACACAAATACTGATATCTGAATTTGAAAAAAATTACATCAATTGCCCTTAATTTAAAAAACCCAAGATGCACAGTTTCGAACAAAAGTAACACTCGAAACTGTCACCAAACACTCGACAATTCTAAATATTTAGTTATAGTCACACTATAAACATATCTTTTGCAAATTCAACCTTACGCGGATTGTTTAAAGTTGTTTATACAAAGCAGTGTACAAAATGCAATAAAATTTTACGACCGACATTAGTCGGTAGGACAAGGCATGGAATGGAGACGAATATCCTTTTTACTTTTATATGAAGATGAATTTGTTTTTGTACTTTTATCTGAGCGTAGATATGTTTTGGGCAAGACATGTATATAAATCAATAAAACAAATATTTATGTGTAAAATTTAATAGGTATTTAATTTTCGATATATTCGGCTTAAAAAATGTTCACGTCTTTGCTGGCTGAGGATTGATGTCCATTCTCCGCATCGTATTGGGTCACGAGGAAACCTTAAATGTAAATATATATATTTTCCGAGCGTTCCCAGACCTTATCATCATCTGCCTAGCTAGATTATTCTGATTTATATTATTTATACCGACAGTTATTGCAAAAAAAAATTGATGAATTTAAATCCCTTTTCAAGATGGCGGAAAATGCACATGCAGGAAATCTGGGTCGACAATTTGATCTTAAGCTGTTTTACTCCCAAAGTCATTAGCATGTCTCGAAACCATAAGTTGTGGCCTTATTTTTAATATAATAGTTATGAAAAAAAAAGGCGAATTGACGTTCTTTTCTGCTTATGGCATTCGATTAAAAACGAATATTTATAACATATAAAGACTTGTTACAAAAATGTACAAAAAAAGGTCAAATTAATTAATAAAAAAATAAATAAAAACAGTAGAAATGTCGACTCCACTGAATACGATCACTTGGCAACATTAAATCCTAACCCGGAACTGGGAGTCACTAAGCAAAACGCAAACTTAACAAAAATTGGTTATGTGATTATGGGTATATTTTTTTGTTTTTTTATAAGATAAAAATAACTTTAAGTAGTAAAATATGGATATCAAAAGAAAGCTTATAGTATATACTTTATTTATAAATGGATTTTATTGGTAAGTAATATGATTTAATGGGTGAAAACATGATTTGAAAATGAAATACCATTGAAATTCGATCTGTATAGAATTTTTATTATTTGTTTACAACACATTTGAATTATATTTGTACAATAATTGTCACATCTAATAATTCTGCATAGTTTTAGATACTTAAAGCTATTTTTTATTTCCCTGTAGCTAGAATAGGTACAAGGATATAATGCTTTATGTTTATGAATATTGAAAAGGCGGGAATCGGAAAATTTCTGTCAAAATAAGTGACAGTGACGTGGACGTGTGAGTGGCTAAGACCCGTAGTCACAGACTCCCGTAGTTGTCAACACAGTTGTCAATTAGGTATCACACGAAAAGTATGGTTAGCAACCAAGAAGCTTATACCCAAATGGAGATTGCATTCCGTATATAAAAGTGAAGCACAAAAATTTGACCTTGAATGAAGTCGCTGTTGCCTGCTATCCTGTTCTTTAGAGTGACAATGAATGAACGTCATTCATCGATCACACTGAAGAAAAGGATAGCAGGTATAAGCTTCTTGCAAGAAGCTTATACCCAAATGGAGATTGCATTCCGTATATAAAAGTGAAGCACAAAAATTTTACCTTGAATGACGTCGCTGATGCCTGCTATCCTTTTCTTTAGCGTAACAATGAATGAACTTCACGTGAACTTCATTCATTGTCACTCTAAAGAAAAGGATAGCAGGCAACAGCGATTGCATTCAAGGTCAAATTTTTGTGCTTCAGTGTTTTATACGGAATGCAATCTCCATTTGGGTATAAGCTTCTTGGCTTCTTGGGTTGCGCCGATAGGGACAAAAGCCTACATCTCTTTCTTACATGAACGTTATGTATAAATCTATTTCGTTTTGTGTAAAAGGGATAGAACCTGAGACTCCGTCTATTAGTTTCTCCGTCTGCGTAAAAAACACATAAGACTAGGCTGTATGGCTTAGACCTTTGCCGTTCCGTCAGGAAAAACAGAAAATTAGGGTTGTTCGATATTAAAAAAAACATCGATGTTGACAACGATGCCAACATCGATTTAAAAGCATCGATGTACGATAAACATCGATAGCAAAACATCGATGTTTCGTAAAACATCGATGTTTTCGGTAGCAAATAAAACTCTCTATTCTATTCATGATTAAATATGTTTATTGTTATAGAAAATACAACACAAGCAAAATCAACATTCCCAAAAACATTTAGGCACACTGCAAGAAAATCAGCTTTGACAGGTTTTTTTCTCTTTAGTCTGTTCCATTGCTGGTAAAGAAGTTGGGCGGCTTTAGAAAAAAGTCTTTCTGAAGCTGAGGATGCTGCTGTACAACACAAATATTTTAAAGCAATTTTCTTTAAATTTCGGTTCGTGGATCCTAGTGAAAATAGTTAAACTTGATCGCTATCCATCATTCCCTACCTAGCATATGCAACGTTAGATGGCGCTCAAAGATATATTGACGTTTCGATATTTTATTCCCATAATATCGATGTGTCGATGTTATCGAAACCAAAACATCGATGTTTTCCAACGAAATATCGATGATTGCTCATCATCGATGAAGATCGATCATCCCTACAGAAAATACAACAACACTTGTCAAAAGTGTCAAAGTGTTTTTAAAAAAATATATTTTTTAAATTGCTATGTGATGTGAGTAAGTATTTCTTGGTCTGTGGATCTAAGCTCTATTCTTTGGATCTATCATCTAAGTATAAGATGAATTCAGCAGTTGTAAATAAAAAACGCTTGTGTTTCACCTATTTCTAAGAAGTGTATAAACCCCTTCAAAATGCCTCGAAAACCTTCACAAGTCTCAAACTCTTTGCTGACTTCAAGCAAACAATATGATGAAGACAGACCTAGCCAGGGTTCAGTAACTTTGCGCAGCTCAGCCTCGTCTCAAGACACCTTCAATTTAGATCAAACTGACCAGTTTTCTACTAGTGGTGACAGGTAACTATCACAGTATTAAAACATTCAATTTATTAAAAATATAATAATATGACCAAGCATGCTCAAAATTGACATATTATTTAATTATTTTAGATACACACATTTATTTTCTTGTGTTAATTAATAATATTGCTTGGAGCAAAAATCATGCCAATGATTTTTGCTGAGACTGTAAGGCTGATTTTAGAGTCACGCTGACCGTCAGCGCTGACAGTTGAAATGTATGGGTTTCTAAGGAGCCTTTTAGAACAACGCATAGTTGTCAGCGCTGACCCCGGAGCGTAAACTACGCTGAGAACTACTGAGCTCTCAATGCTGATGGTCAGCGTGACTCTAAAACCAGCCTTACAGTCTCAGCAAAAATCATTGGCATGTACATTACTTGTTTTCAAATCTTCAATATAAATCTAAAACTAGGATCGGTTTTACCATTGGAGTAAATAAACATCCAAGCCACTGTGAAACACTATCTGGATCTTGTGATTTGCACAGGTTAAATATTAGATAAGAAATGATACAATGTTTTTAAACATCAAAATAAATATGACTCAAAATAATTATAAATAATATAAAATTTTCAAATACTTCCTTAAATATAATACCAAATAATTTTCTGTTTTTTTTTATATCCTAAAAATATTTGTGGCCTAACCACTCTCAATCGTACTGTCGATTGTAGAGGAGGCCAGTGCCCTATATATGGGCTGATAAAGAAGAAGAAGAAGAAGAAAAATATTTGTACGTATATTTAGTACCCACTATTGTACTGCACAAGGGTTCTACAATAGGCGAGACGACAGTATCAAAAAATTAAAAATATTATGTTTTTAAGGGAAAATACATATTACAAGGATTTCAAATGATAATTCAGTTTTAATCTATACTTGGAGATTAATAAGATTTTAAATAAAATCAAAGTACAAAATATAGCAATCGGCCATTCTGACAAAAACGCTCTTCACAACGCATGATGTCACGCCTATGTAAACATGACCATAGACTAGGAAGTAAACTCATGTGTCATTCTTTGACTATCGCAGTCACAGAGTACATTCTATATACGGAGATAGAGTTAACAGTCAGATTATTGGAATTAGCGCCCTCTGTCGGTACACGACGTTCGAATAGGACATAGGTCTTATCAATATTTAATTAATTTATATTATAAAATTTATAATATAAATATTTTCCCCAGTAATTTCCAAAGCCCGAAATTTTTACTGAGTAGGCTTTTGGAAATTAGTTTAGAGAAAACATGACTAGAGTTAAGCAAAGGTTTTTAAGTAAATAAAATAACAGTTTAACGGCTGTATTGTTTTTTATTATGATTCTTCTTGTGATTATAATTATATACAGATACTTTTGTTTCTCTCTATTCATATTTTTTCTTAACAACAATAATTACGCGATGTTGAGAGAAGCGACATCTACTGCAAATGGAGGAACTATTTCATTCCAAAGAAAAAAAACAATGTATGGACTGTTAAGCCACTGGACCACAGACTAAGTAGTACACAATGACATGTTTACCTAGTAGTGACATCACAGCGGACGCCATGACACCTACTAGCGTTTTTTGTGCACTATTGAAAAATTATTAGAAAAATGGCTTAAAACTGTGTTAAGCCTTAGTTAATTCTTGAAATATAGATTTTTTCGTTTATAATAAATGTGTGCCCATATTTTAGAATATAATTTGAAAATCATTCGTCTCGCCTATTAAATGATTCAATAAACAATCAAACCCACTATTTCAACAATGCACAGTATATACACTTTGAACTTTTCACTAAATATATTCAATTTCACTTATTAAATAAACACAGTACTAATGTTGCACAATAAGTTAGCTGTATGGCCAATGTATGGCTATGGTATACTGATTGCATGTGGGTGACAAGAAAGCATGAGATTTCACCTATCCAAAACATGTCAAAGGAGCACAGTACACTCCGCCTGCACCAGTTATGAACAAGAACCCATAAGGTTTTCCCCTACTAAAAATCCCAACACACCTTCAGAAGTTTTGATTTCAAAAAACTGTTTTTTTGCAGTGACAGTGTTGAAGATGATCAGAAACAACTTATAACAAAACCACAGAATAGGTCAAAAAGTAGATGCAATGAAACTGATGATCAGCGTCAGCGACGGTTAGAAAGAATGCGACTTAATAACAATAAACGCAAGTCAAAAGAAACCTTTGAAGATCGTAAGCGACATCTAGAATATAACAAAGAATATCAAAGAAAATGCAATACCAATGAAACTGTTGAACAGCGTGAGCGACGTTTAGAAAAAGCAAGGCAGTATGACTTACTACATAGGACGCATTCTAATGTTGAACTGCGGGAGCTGGGTCGTAAAAAGCAACGAGAATATGTAGCGAAATGCAAAACTAAGAACCAAATTGAAGAATATGGTCACCATCCTAAAAATTGGCAAGAGAATGCGACCAGAGCAAGCATTGAACAGTGTAAGTACATAATTATTTTTAGTAAACTGCCAAGTCAACAGTATTATGCTAAGAATTAGTAGCACAATTTATTCCACTATTTTGTAGTGTAGATGGCATCTTGGCAAGCATAATAGTGTAATTAGGAATTTCGAGATGGACGAAAGTAAATCCGGAATAATCTCGGGGTTGTAAATGTTAGAAAGAATGAGTAATAAATTAAGTATAGTTTAAAAAATTTAGAAGAAATTGCTTTCAAAAAAGATCCAACTAAAAAGTAAAAAATAATTGTACATGTTCTTTTAGTTTCATAAACTATAATTTAATTGCTTGCAGTAAAAACATCTAAAGACTAAAAAAATTAAATTTTTGATGATTCTGGATAAGATAATACTTGTCTCTTATACTTGTTAAATTATTGCGTTGTCATCGGTCGTGGATAAGTTTGCAAAATTTCAAGTCAAACCTACGTTTTGAAGTGCTCGAAAATCGACTTCACAGATTCTGTTACATATGCATACATACAGGCGAAGTTAATAAAAGCGGGTTAAAAAGCATGTAAAATTCTGTTTTTCTCAGATTATACCAATTGCAGTTGCATTATTGACCATAACGGACATTAGCGTTATTTTAACTAATCATAACAAAAGTAAAATTTTTACGTAACTGGCAGCATCTTATTTTTATTGTTTACAAATTAACTCCATCAGTTTAATGTCTTCCGAAAGTGCATTTATATTAGAACAAGACTAATAACCACACGAAACAAAGTGTTGACCACTTGTCACCAATTGCTTTGCAGTTGTATTTTTATTGTTATTATTATTTTCAATTGTATAGTTTTATCTTGTACCGCGCCGCATAACATCTGCTTCAACATAAGCTTTATGGTCTGATATCTTAAAACCTTATGGCATAAGGTTGCCGGCCTTCAAGGTGGGAATACGCTCTATGTTTAAAGTGGCCAGATCGTATCTGCCCGGAATGCTGTGTCGACCAGCATATTGGGAAAGGCGGGAAGACGTTGAAGTCTTGAATATTGAACATTGAATTTTGAATCATTACGTATATTGCCTTTATCATGAATATACTTATTGGACCTCGTGAATCTGTTGCAGATTATATAACAGAGGAAAGTGATGATGATTTTAAAAATATTAAAATCGAACCAAGCAATGAAGAATCCGAACAATTATGTTATAGTTCTGCATCAACAAGTATCAGTGATCCTCTTAATCCTCTTATGGCGCCGCGACCCACGCCAGCTGCTGAAGTGATATGTCTTCAACAGATATCTGAAGCTGTAAGCGAAGAAAGCCACGGTGATGCGAGTCCTTTAGCAAGTTATCGTCGATATCAGGAACAGTAAGTATCAAAACATAGGACCTATGTTATTCCTTGACTTTGTCACGTACGGTTTTTATTGCTTCAGCTTTACCATGAACTAGATCTTGTTTGCCTTGCAATGTATTTGACACAGTATTCAAATATTAGGATTAATATTTTTAGATTACAGTTTTATTTTTCTTTATTTTATTTTTTATTAATTTACAATCTAAATGTATGATAAAAATATTATTACAGAGAAGGCGCCGGAGTGCAATTGCATCGTCTGAAAGAATTCAAGAAGTGTTTTCCTGAATATCGTGATAAAGCCAGTTCGGAAAAACGTGAGCTAAGTGAAGAGAAACTGCGACAGCTCGCGATTAAACACGTGGACGCTCTACGTGTAATATGTCACAGAATAAACATACGACAGTACTTGCCTAAATGTGGAATCAAAGAATCTGTTGAACAAGATGAGCAACATCACTCAAAGACCATAAAATGTGAAAATCAATTAGTAAGTGAAAATGTGAAACATGAACTACAGGATGAATCAACACCTACATCCATTGAAACTGTTGAACAGCATGAGCAAAGCTTGGCAAAGGCACATTCACTGTGCACGAACATAGGAGATAGCGTAGACGCAGGTGATGACTGTTTACCTTTTTTATTTGACGGGAGGAAAGTTAGTCTTAGCTTTCTCCAGTGAATCGGGGATGGTCGAAGCGGTATGTCGCAGTCTCCAGCTTTCCAGCCTGTCGGTAAATAAAAAAAATCTTGTTGTTAGGGGCCTCCATTTATCACGGGAGGCTTGGAAGGGGGGGTTTGTTAAAAATCATGAAATATCACATGGGGAGGTGGGATATCACGTGTATTTTTTTGCCTATAATTATTTTGATTGAAATGCTACACATACATTAAGTAGGTAACTAGGTTAAATCTCACCACTTATCACTCACTAAAGGGGAGTTAAAAAGGGGTTAAAAATTCTAAATAAAAGATCACGTGATTAATGGACGGCGCCTTGTCTTGGCTTTAGCTTATTTTTAGAAAGTATTTTTTCTTTTCTTGAGCATATTAAGAACAAAAGCTAATTTTATTTTATTTTATTCGGAAAACAAACCGCATCTTAACTAATAATACTGACATTAATAATCATTGTTTGATGATGTTGAGTTTTGTCTATAATTTGTGGCACTGTGGGTAACGTGGAGGAGTTCCGTTCGCCTAAATGTACTAGTAGGAACTCTCAAGTGAATCTGGGAAAGATGTAATGTCTATATACTAAATACAGATAGAAGTTTATAACAATTGTATTTACCATCAATATCATTTATTTATTACAGATATACATCTACATGCTTCTGAAGATATTAAAACCGAACTAAGCAGTCAAGGATACGATCAAATTTGTGAAGTGACTGCATCGGACAGTATTGCAGTTCTAAAGCCCAATGTGAATGCCAAAGACATTACACTCGGTGAATGTGATCCACTTGGTGGTATCAATGGTGTTAGCGTTAAAACTGAAAATAATGATCTAGAGGAGGAATATGAAGTTAGAAAAGTTCTAAAAATGGAAATTGATATTGAAAATGAGGGTCCACAACAAATTAAACCTATAGAATCTAAAAATTCAATGGTTGGCGCTATCAAAGTCAGAAACATAAAGGATTTGCAAAAACCATTGGCTAAAGAAATTAAAGGAAATATAAATAATACAACGAATACCGTTACAATCAGGATTTATACAAGAAAAAAACGTATCAACACTTTACCACCAGCACTTCAGCAATGTATAGAAAAACCACGACAAGATGTATCTATACTTAAAGTAAATGAAAATGTTGTACAAGAGTTATGTCAGCAGAATATAGTTCGGCAGTGTGTGCCTTCATCTCGGACTGAAAAATCTGTTGAACAAAGTGCATCTATTAATGATAAAAGTGTTGAAGAAATAGCGAAAGAAAATGAGTGAGTACTTTATAAATATACTAGATGAAAATTTAATAAGTTTAAATTTTTAATTAATATAATTTTATTATTCAGGTTAGGTTAGGTTTAATTAATTTTCATTTATTCATTAATATAATTTTATGTGCGGTGTAGGTTTACCAAACAAATAATTTCGAATGAAAATAAATGAAATAAAATGATAATAAATAATCTCCGTTTTTCAGAGAAAGAAAAGAAAAAAAAAAAGAACGGAATCGAGAATACCAAAAGGCATGGCGTCAGCGTAAAAAAGATTTGAAGAAAAAAGATTCGAAGGAGGAAAAAGAAGAAAAAAATGAGTGAGTACTTTATAAATATACTAGATGAAAATTTAATAAGTTTTAATTTTTAATTAATATAATTTTATTATTCAGGTTAGGTTAGGTTTAATTAATTTTCATTTATTCATTAATATAATTTTATGTGCGGTGTAGGTTTACCAAACAAATAATTTCGAATGAAAATAAATGAAATAAAATGATAATAAATAATCTCCGTTTTACAGAGAAAGAAAAGAAAAAAAAAAAGAACGGAATCGAGAATACCAAAAGGCATGGCGTCAGCGTAAAAAAGATTTGAAGAAAAAAATTTCGAAGGAGGAAAAAGAAGAAAAAAAAAGAAAAAGACATTGTGCGAATCAAAGAGCATATTATCAACGTACAAAAGCTTTAAAGGAAATGACGAAAATGTAGAATAATTGTTCCAAAAGCAATTAGATGATTTGCAAATGTAATTTGATTTCATATTTTAAATATTGTAATATATATATATAAATATATACCGGGTATCTCAAGACTGCTACCGAAAACGAAGCCGGGTAGTAGTTTTAGTGACTACAAACACAATTCTACCACATAAATGATAGTACTTTTATACTGATAAAGCAATTGGTGCAAAATTATTCCCTAACCATTCCAAAATATCAAACACGCTCAACGTTAATAATCAAGTTTTCACTTCTGCCGGCACTCCCGGAGTGCAACCCGTCTTTTTTTTTTATAAGGTGACCTATTTGTAACTTAACAGACGCGGCCGCCAACATATTCATGGTCGTCTCTGGATCGAATCCCAGAGCACACCTCTGATTTTTCGGAATCATGCGTGTATTGATATTCAATCACCACGTACTATGACGGTGAAGAAAAACACTGTGAGGAAACTTGCATACCATAGTGATTTGGAAGAATTTCTATGATACGTTAAGTCCGCCAGTCCGCACTAGGACAGCGTGGTGGACTATATGACCCGTGCCCTGCAGCGGGGTTAATATGAGCTGATACAGTACAGTATTGTTTTTTTTTTATGATGGCTTCATATTTTTCATAGGATTTTGAACATAAATCATTTCATGCAATTTCTTCGCTGTTGTAGCGACTCTGAGTTGCTCGTAAAGTCTGCATCATTCACAATGCGGTTGGCTCGCCGCTGCAATACATCCAAGGCATCAAGTAGGTACTGATCGAATCCATCTTTGAGGTGCGAGCAGTATTCCACACCCGGCTGGACCTGCGCGTTATAGACGCTATAAACATAGTTGAACGGACGTGAAAAACCAACGCACCCTGTTGACGACTCTAACCCTGCGTGCTGTGGCAGATATTACGCCCTCGATGTGATTCCTTGGATTGAGATCATAGCGGATATCCACACCAAGGATACTCAGGACATCCGCATTGAGAGGGGAGCATTGGGAGGGAAGAGAACGTGGATATTTTGCACGTGAATGCATCCACTTGGGTTTTCTTGGCATTTAACTCAACCAAATTCCTCGAACCCCATGTAGAAATGAGATCCAAGGTCCGGTTGAGCTCAATGACAAGATCTTCACTTCACAGTGTCGACCCGGTTACCCGGAGGCCCAAAGTTGTACCGTCAATGAACCATACTATCATCTGCATAGCAATGAATTAACAACACAGCATTGATATGCAGAATAAACTGGGTGGGCGAGAGCACCGAGCCCTTAGAAACTCTCCAGCATTTACTGACATGAACGCCTAAGCGTGTTCTTCGACGATGACACATATTCGACGTTCAAGCAGAAAGCCGGAAATCAATTGCGCGTTTGATATGATCCGCTCCATAACCTTACAAATCACTGAGGTGATAGTGATAGGGTGATAATTGGTAGGGTCTGGCCGATCACCTTTTCTGGGGATCGGTTGCACATTGGCCTCCGTCCATGATTTAGACACAACTCCTGTTTGGTAGGACGCCCGAAAGAAACCAGTCAGTGCAGGAGACAACTCCGCTGCACAAGCCCTTAGAACCAAAACCGGTATTCCATCCGGACCATTGGCTTTCCACACATCGAGAGACCGAAATTTATTCATTTTCATCAAGGATTATTTATTATCATCATTTATTCATTGACCAAGGAGGAAGCAATTTTGAAGATGAATCCAGTGAAGATAAAGGATGAAAAAAATGTTTTTATGTTTTTTAATCTATTTCGTATTAATAAATAATAATAAAATTACACCTACATATATGCGCATAATTTTTTTCTTTGAAATTAGCAGATTAAGAATATTCCTTCATATATTTGTCAGATTATCATTTGGGACGACTAGAACATCAAGTTAAACAGTTTGTGTAAAAATCTGATGCGCTCGAATATTTCAAGGTCACTTTTTTTTTACATTTTCAAAAATCTGCCATGCCTTTTGATCACACCCAAATCGTCAGATATTTTAATAGGACACTTTTTTGAGTTTTCTAAATATTCCCTTCGAATATCTGACACGCTCGAATAACTTTTTTTATTTATTTTTTTCTACCCTTTTCTACAGCCATCCTCCCCTAATTACTCGTCAGAATAATATCTCTCGGTTGTTAAAAAAACAAAGCGGGTAAGCACCGTGAATATCTGATGCGCTCGAGTATTTTTATGTAAGTGAATTTTTTAACATTTTTGAAAATTTTCACACGCTCTCCTCCCCACTAAAATGGCAAAGTGAACATATATTATTTTTCGTTTTAGTGGGAGTGATCTGTGTTTTAGGCCCAAATCTTCACAATCTAATCGGTCCCCATGACGCTTTAGTAACTGAAAATTTAGCGGTCCCGCCTCCCCTACTAATAGGACGTGCGGTTTGTTATAAACTTGAATTACTGAGTATTTTACGAATATTTGCGATCAAAAATGTATGTAAAAGAGTGTTGAAACTGATTATAAGACAAAAGGTATGCTGTGTTGCTTTATTATTGGCTGTGATAGCCGATCTAAACGATAATATGAAAATATAACCTCTCACTGGTAAGTGCATTTTATTTAGTATTGAACGAGATCGCCTTCGAACAGCCTCGTTCAATATAGTGTTCGGGGTGCTGGGTGCGTGGTAAATAATACCAGTGAATAGAAAGTAGAAACAGTTTATTCGCACTTAGAAGTACGTTTTTATACAGTGACGTAATATATACGTAATTACGACACGTAATTGCGACACCGTCGCGTCGCGACGTAGCTGCAGAGCGGCGCGGCGTACTGGGGTCTCCCGCCAGCGATTCTGCTTGATTCTTCAATACTTGCTGACTACTTGCTGGCTTGCTGACTTCTTGATGTTTTCTTCACTGTAGGCCGGAACCGAACTGATTTGCCCGACCCAGGGTGCCGATCTTTATTCCCAATTTCGGGCTCATCCCTAGGGTCGGGTCCGCGATCGTCACAGGCGCGCTCGGCCAATGGGAGCGCGCGCTGCGGGGTGTCGCTGTAGCGACTTGCGGGGCGGTAGCTCGGTCGTGCGGGGTAACTCCGCAACGAATTTGTGGGAGGCACCTAAGTTCGGCGGACCTCGCACCCGACATTAGGCTTAAATCCATATAAATACTACGTTCTGACAATGTTGTTCTAACTTAGGATCTCGCTCCGAGCGAGATCCGAACGCGAAGCCGCCTAAAGTCCGAACTCGTTTCGGACTTCACCAAGGAACGACACCGTGTTTACGGGTCGCTTGGATAGACCACAATCAGAGGGCTCACGCCCCGGTATTGTTTCCACAACGCGGGACCTCCGCTGTCGCGGAGGTCCTGCGTTCGTGAAGGTCTGTTGTCTGTTGTTCTAACTACTCAAACGTTATATAATCTCTAGTATATTACATGTAACAATATTGCACATAACAATTTTCATAATCAAACTATTCAAATGAGAGATATACATTTACAACGAACGACTTATATGTATAAGCTTATTACTAAAGGGATCTTTTTACTTTATTTGCATGAAATCATTTACATAAGAACATTTACATAGGAACATAATACAAAACAAACTTATAACTATTTACTAAACTAGTCTTCGTCCTGCACAAGTATATTGGTAAAAATAAATGTAGACGTTCATTATTACTAACATCTGCAATTAGTATTTCATAGAATACATTGAAAAATAGGATTATATTTGCATAAAAAATACGTATTTTAAAAGTATTATCCCATCAAATTATCTTGACTTTCTTTATTATGACAATCTGTATACTACTCGAAGAGGACGCCATTTTGTACATGATTTTAAATTAGTTGGATTATATTATGTTTCGGGATACCAGCTTATAACAATTTGCAATTCCTGGTTTTATGGTAAATTAAACCATCATTCATTTTATTTCAGCTTTTCAAAAGGTTTACCTTCGCGTGTTTTGTGGATCAAATTAATAGGATGTGACGGAAAATTAGGCAGCTGGGTAAACACACTCGTTCAAAAATTGCATTCAGAAGACTAAGCATATTATAACTTTCTTAAAACCGTTTTCTCTCCCGCCACTCGAAATAAAGGTAAACTATAATCTATTTAATCTAAATAATAAAAATCCAGAGTATTCATCCTTGAGACGAAAATGAATGAAACCTCTTCTATAATCAGTCTTCCGGCAGCCTGTCTTCATAAATTGTCCTCTTGTGTATTAAGTGAAGCTACAACAAGCATAATCTATAAATTATAAAATGTAGTTTCGAAGTCAGTTAAGTTGTATTTTACAAATTTGAAGTCTGTATTCGAAAAAATTACAAAAATGCACCCAATCCACCAAGCTTAATACTTCTTTATTTTTTATTTATTTTATTTTAGACACAAACAGTCGTGTTCATCAACAAAAACAAAGATTTTATGTTTACAGCTTACAGACTTTGAGTGCCAAAACTTAAAGTCAATGCAATAAATACCCAATCCACACACGCCTTGACCCGAGGCGTCACGTTACCTTACGTTATTTCAATTTATATTTTGTTCTGCACATATTAATTACATATATTTTATTCTTTCATTAATTAGATTTAATTTTTACAGATGACCGAATCCGAAACTGTGGGGAATAACAAAGAGTGCTGAAAGGACACATGAGCCTGATATGGATGAAAACAAAAAGTGCATAATTGTATTTTTGAAAAATCAGTATTCCAGGAAAAAAAAGCCAGATGATTAAAAAAATGTACAAGCGCTGTATTATTACACATTCGATAATTTGCTATATCATTTTATTTTAATTAAGATATAGAAAAGAAAAAAATATGTAGGTATATTTTTTCCATTTTGTTACATTTGAGAAATGTTTAGGTCTATATCAATAGGTTTTCTGTACCTTTTTTATTTACGATTCGTTTGTAGAAACTTGTTATTAGGAACTTAATTTATGGAAATATTAAGTATATTGTAAACACTTGTTTGTAAGCTTTCTTAAAATAAATAAATAAAATAAAGTAGAATGTTATTCTATCCTTAGTAGTTACGTTACTATGAATTCTCTGATCTTCTATAATTTATAGAACACTCGGCAGGTTTTGTTTCTATGTATATATTATCATTACTAGCTGTGTATTAATCGAGTTACGTAAATGATATAAGTATTAATAATTATACAAGGCCAACTTTCCTTTTTTGCTTTCTAACCTTTGTGGAAATATTGCAAAACGTCACGTTGTTTAATACTGACGCCCTTCATCTGCATCATTCATCGCAGCTGGTTAGACGCCAGATGTAAAAGTGAGGCCGCGGTTTCGATACCAGCTCAAGAAGAGACAAATATTTGAGTGACTTGATATTTTTTTCAAATCGGGGTGTTAGTGAGACCAAAAAGTCTCTCGTAGTTTCTGATACCCACGACACAAGATTATCATTTGTAGGGTCAGGACTATGAATTTGAATGTTGCGTCTATTTATTTATTTAGTTAAAATATTTATGGGAAAATATATGACCTGGTATCCCTGCTTTTTTTTTACTTTATGTCTGTCCCTTATGGTGGAACTCGAATGTCGAGTCCATTTGATGCTACGTCCATGCTACGTCCATACTTCATGGTCAAAATCTAGTGGTCTATTCTTTGGTCAAAATACAACAACGTGACAACAACCCTTGTCAGTAGAGTTGTGTTATAACAGGTCAAACTCAATATCTGTTCCTCCTGTTACTGTTCCTTCCAAATCACAGTTCCTAATAACTGTTCTTAAATAACAGCCTGTTATTTTTTAAGTTCGGTTTTCCAGTATGATTGGATACGCGTTGTTATTATTATGGTTACGATATTTCAAATCAAAATGTAAATAAAATAAATCTATATTATAAATAATTTCTTTAATTTAATTTAAGAATAAAAGTACATTTAACATAGTAAAATGTTTCACACTAAAAATATTTAAAAAAAAATTCTGTTTCCGAACAGATAACATGACCATAAAGAGATGTCATTTTGTATGTATGATTTCTTCTAGCTTAGCTGCATATCGTATTTGTCAAAAAAATGGTTGCCTGTAAAGTCGGTTTTACGGGCGAAGATTTTACGTGACAACGTCTTTTTCTCGGTAGAATATTTATTGATATGAATATAATTAAATTGCACAATAGGAACAAGGAATTGAATGAAAATAAGAATTGCACAAATTTTAACTATAGAAATATATTTTGTTTACTAAAACATTGTACATGTAATGACGAATCTAAGCACTCCATATTTTCACTACAGACACAGCTGACGATACTTTAACCACACGTGTGAACTTGTATTGTGACGCTTTCTTGTTTTTCCAACGCCAAGAACGTTCGAGAAAGACAAAGACAGAGACACAAGCATGCGCCGATTCAATGCGCCTAATTCTCTAGTGCTGCGCGCGCGGCAGACCGATCATAGTTGAGTGGGAGAGAGACGCAAGGCATTCGGCGGGCCTCTCTCTCGTTCGGTGACTCATCGTAACGTTACCGGGCGTTACACTTTTTCATAAGTGACTCCCAGCCGCAACCTAATTTAAGACGTTGTCACGTCAATAAAATACTAGGTGCTTCTCGTTCTAGCAAAGGCCTATTCAGATGGTATGAGGGAGACCAAGTACGTAATATGTAACACGACCTAATTCAAAAAGTATTTTTCAAAGACGATTTGTTCGTACTTGACTGCCAACTGCTTTTTTTCGCATAAATACTAGGTGTGTCTCGTTTTAACAAGTGACATTCGTGTGTACATTTGAAAGAGACGGGTGATGAGAACAGATTTGTTAATAAGAACTGTGATATTTTTAAGAACAGATTATGTGAACAGATTAGGCCATCTATTCTTTGGATTAGGCCTGAGGAACAGTGAGGAACAGATATATGTTAACAGTGAGAACAACTGTTATCTGTTATTTGCTTCTACCTGTTCTTTTGAACTGTTACGATAAATACGCCTCACCCCTACTTGTCAGTTGTCAAACAAAAGTCTCAAAGTGTTTTTATCATCTAAGAATAAGATGAATTCAGCAGCTGTAAATAAAAAACGCTTGTGTTTCACCTATTTCTAAGAAGTGTATAAACCTCTTCAAAATGCTTCGAAAACCTTCACAAGTCTCAAACTCTTTGCTAACTTCAAGCAAACAATATGATGAAGACAGACCTAGCCAGGATTCTGTTACTTCGCGCAGCTCAGCCTCGTCTCAAGACACCTTCAATTTAGATCAAACTGACCAGTTTTCTACTAGTGGTGACAGGTAACTATCACAGTATTAAAACATTTAATTTATTAATATTATCATATGACCAAGCATGGCCAAAATTGACATATTATTTTATTTTGTATATACACACAATACACATTTATTTTCTTTTGTTTATTAATAATATTGCTTGGAGTTGGATTCATTTTATTTTGTTATGTTTAAATCATTATCTATTATTTGTTTTCTTTGTATTGTTTGCACTAGCAGAACTTACTGCAGGATGGGTGCCTAATATACTAGCTTGCCTGCTTTTGGACCCACATTTTGGATACATATGTAATTGTAAAATGTGTACTTTGTATTTTCTTGGAGATTTCCACAATAAATACATTTTCTTACAAAGTAAATGTATTGATAAATTTTTGCTTGCAGTTGTTTGTGTGATTTTTTTAAATTAATTCTACCTGATTACTTACTCCTTAGACTGCTCTAAATCTATTATATTCTAATCTATTATATTATCCATCCCAAGGTGGAAGAAATTGCACAGGGTGGTAAGGATACCATTAGCAAAAATAAATAAACAGATAAATAATAAATTAGAAGTTTATAATGTTTGAATTAAAATTATCAACATCAATCTGGTTTCACACTGAAACACTATCTGGATTTTGTGATTTGCACAGGTTAAATACTAGATAATAAATAAAACAATGTTTTTAAATGTCACAATTAATAAAAAGACTCAAAATAATTGTAAATAATATAAATTTTTCTAATGCTTCCTTAAATATAATAGCAAATAATTTTCTGTTTTTTTTTTATATCCTAAAAATATTTGTACATATATTTTGTACTCACTATTGTACTGCACAAGGGTTCTGCAATTAAACGATTCAATAAACAATCAAACCCACTATTTGAACAATGCACAGTATATACACATTGAACTTTTCACTAAATCCATTCAATTTCACTTATAAAATAAACACAGTACTAATGTTGCACAATAAGTTAGCTGTATGGCTATGGTATACTGATTGTATGTGGGTGACAAGAAAGCATGAGATTTCACCTATCCAAAACATGTCTAAGGAGCACAGTACACTGCGCCTGCACCAGTTATGAACAAGAACCCATACGATATTCCCCTACTAAAAATCCCAACACACCTTAAGAAATGTTGACTTCAAAAAACTGTTTTTTTGCAGTGACAGTGTTGAAGATGATCAGAAACAACTTATAAGGAAACCACAAAATAGGTCAAAAAGTAGACGCAATGAAACTGATGATCAGCGTCAGCGACGGTTGGAAAGAATGCGCCTTAATAACAATAAACGCAAGTCAAAAGAAAGCGTTGAAAATCGTAAGCGACATCTAGAATATAACAAAGAATATCAAAGAAAACGCAATACCAATGAAACTGTTGAACAGCGTGAGCGACGTTTAGAAAAAGCAACGCAGTATGACTTACTACGTAGGACGCATTCTAATGTTGAACTGCGGGAGATGGGTCGTAAAAAGCAACGAGAATATGTAGCGAAATGCAAAACTAAGAACAAAATTGAAGAATATGGGCAACATCCTAAAAATTGGCAAAACCGTGCAACCAGAGCAAGCATTGAACAGCGTAAGTAACTGTAGTAAACTGCCAAGTCAACAGTATTTTGCTAAGAATTAGTAGCACAATTTATTCCACTATTTTGTAGTGTAGACGGCATCTTGGCAAGCATAATAGTGTAGTTAGGAATTTCGAGATGGACGAAAGTAAACCCGGAATAATCTCGGGGTTGTAAATGTTAGAAAGAATGAGTAATAGATTAAGTATAGTTTAAAAAATGTAGAAGAAATTGCTTTCATAAAAGATCCAACTAAAAAGTAAAAAATAATGGATAATGAGTTTAGGATTAGAAATTGGAGTAAAATACATACCGCACCCCCGGTGCAACAATGTCACTTTTGCAAAAATGCAACTTTTCGGGAAAAACATTTGAAACTTTGACATCGTATAAAAATATGATATTTCAAGACATAGACAAGTTGAACAGCTTCTATCACAATATCAACTTTTAATTTACCGTTAAAAAAAATATGAACACGTAATATTCTAAAAAATATAAGATTATTTCTTTATACCTTCCAACCTTGCAATTTTTGCATAAGTGACATTGTTGCACCGGGGGTGCGATACTTGATATAAAGAGTGGGATGCTGTAGGCTAAGTATGTAATTAAACATTTTCTAATCTTAAACTTACTATCAATTATTTTTTACTTTTTAGTTGGATCTTTTATGAAAGCATATTTTTTTAGTTTCTTAAACTATAATTTAATTCTGTATCTGTATCTGTATCAGCCTATATACTGCAGGGCACGGGCCTACTCTACAATCGACAGCAGATTGAGAGTAGTTAGGCCATATAGGCAGGCCTAGTTCGGGTTGCAACCCGCACTAGGCCAGCATGGTGGACTTTATGGCCTAACCACTCTCAATAATTAATTGCTTGCAGTAAAAAAATTAAAGACTAAAAAAAATTTGATGATTCTGGATAAGATTATGTCTTATACTTGTTAAATTATTGCGTTGTCATCGGTCGTGGATAAGTTTGCAAAATTTCAAGTCAAACCTACGTTTTTACGGACATTATTTTAACTAATCATAACAAAAGTATTTTTTTTACGTAACTGCCAGCATCATATTTTATTGTTTACAAATTAATTCCATCACTTTAATGTCTTCCGAAAGTGCATTTATATTAGAACAAGACTAATAACCACACGAGACAAAGTGTTCACCACTTGTCACCAATTGCTTTGCAGTTGTATTTTTATTGTTATTATTATTTTCAATTGTATAGTTTTTTCTTGTTTTAAAGTCACATTTTTTTTATAAATGTGGTAATGATCTGTTCACCCGATAGTTAGTGATCACCACGCCGCATAACATCTCCTTAAACATAAGCCTTATGGTCTGATATCTTAAAACCTTATGGCATAAGGTATTAAGATGCGTTGCCGGCCTTCAATGTGGGAATACGCTCTATGTTTAAAGTGGCCAGATCGTATCTGCCCGGAATGCTGTGTCGACCAGCATATTGGGAAGGACGGGAAGACGTTGAAGTCTTGAATATTGAACATTGAATTTTGAATCATTACGTATATTGCCTTTATCATGAATATACTTATTGGACCTCGTGAATCTGTTGCAGATTATATAACAGAGGAAAGTGATGATGATTTTAAAAATATTAAAATCGAACCAAGCAATGAAGAATCCGAACAATTATGTTATAGTTCTGCATCAACAAGTATCAGTGATCCTCTTAATCCTCTTATGGCGCCGCGACCCACGCCAGCTGCTGAAGTGATATGTCTTCAACAGATATCTGAAGCTGTAAGCGAAGAAAGTCACGGTGATGCGAGTCCTTTAGCAAGTTATCGTCGATATCAGGAACAGTAAGTATCAAAACGTAGGACCTATGTTATTCCTTGACTTTGTCACATACGGTTTTTATTGCTTCAGCGTTACCATGAACTAGATCTTGTTTGCCTTGCAATGTATTTGACACAGTATTCAAATATTAGGATTAGTATTTTTAGATTACAGTTTTATTTTTCTTTATTTTATTTTTTATTAATTTACAATCTAAATGTATGATAAAAATATTATTACAGAGAAGGCGCCGGAGTGCAATTGCATCGTCTGAAAGAATTCAAGAAGTGTTTTCCTGAATATGGTGATAAAGCCAGTTCGGAAAAACGTGAGCTAAGTGAAGAGAAACTGCGACAGCTCGCGATTAAACACGTGGGCGCTCTACGTGTAATATGTCACAGAATAAACATACGACAGTACTTGCCTAAATGTGGAATCAAAGAATCTGTTGAACAAGATGAGCAACATCACTCAAAGACCATAAAATATGAAAATCAATTAGTGAGTGCAAATGTCGTGAAACATGAACTACAGGATGAATCAACACCTACATCCATTGAAACTGTTGAACAGCATGAGCAAAGCTTGGCAAAGGCACATTCACTGTGCACGCACATAGGAGATAGCGTAGACGCAGGTGATGACTGTTTACCTTTTTTTATTTGACGGGAGGAAAGTTAGTCTTAGCTTTCTCCAGTGAATCGGGGATGGTCGAAGCGGTATGTCGCAGTCTCCAGCTTTCCAGCCTGGCGGTAAATAAAAAGAATCTTGTTGTTAGGGGCCTCCATTTATCACGGGAGGCTTGGAAGGGGGGGTTTGTTAAAAATCATGAAATATCACGTGTATTTTTTTGCCTATAATTATTTTGATTGAATACACATACATATAAGTAGGTAACTAGGTTAAATCTCATCGCTTATAATAAAATTCTAAATAAATGATCACGTGATTAATGGACGGCGCCTTATCTTGGCTATAGCTTATTTTTAGAAAGTATTTTCTTTTTCTTGAGCATATTAAGAACAAAAGCTAATTTTATTTTATTTTATTCGGAAAAGAAACAGCATCTTAACTAATAACACTGACATTAATAATCATTGTTTGATGATGTTGAGTTTTGTCTATAATTTGTGGCACTGTGGGTAACGTGGAGGAGTTCCGTTCGCCTAAATGTACTAGTAGGAACTCTCAAGTGAATCCGGGAAAGATGTAATGTCTATATACTAAATACAGATAGAAGTTTATAACAATTGTATTTACCATCAATATCATTTATTTATTACAGATATACATCTACATGCTTCTGAAGATATTAAAACCGAACTAAGCAGTCAAGGATACGATCAAATTTGTGAAGTGACTGCATCGGACAGTATTGCAGATCTAAAGCCCAATGTGAAAGTCGAAGACATTACACTCGGTGAATGTGATCCACTTGGTGGTATCAATGGTGTTAGCGTTAAAACTGAAAATAATGATCTAGAGGAGGAATATGAAGTTAGAAAAGTTCTAATAATGGAAATTGATATTGAAAATGAGGGTCCACAACAAATTAAACCTAGAGAATGTAAAAATTCAATGGCTGGCGCTATCAAAGTCAGAAACATAAAGGATTTGCAAAAACCATTGGCTAAAGAAATTAAAGGAAATACAAATAATACAACGAATACCGTTACAATCAGGACGTATACAAGAAAAAAACGTATCAACACTTTACCACCAGCACTTCAGCAATGTATAGAAAAACCACGACAAGATGTACCTATACTTAAAGAAAATGAAAACGTTGTACAAGAGTTATGTCAGCAGAATATAGTTCGGCAGTGTGTGCCTTCATCTCGGACTGAAAAATCTGTTGAACAGGGTGAGTAATATCTTCTAAAATTCTTAGAATGTGTGTCAACACAAACAGTGACCTCGTTGACCATGACCAGTGGCGTAACTACCCCATCGGGGGCCCGTGGCAAATTTCATCAAATGGGGCCCTTTGTATACGTAAAAAAAACTTTACATAGTAATTTCGTTTTTATGAATCTTTTTATAAGGTGGCCTATTTGTAACTTAACAGACGCGGCCGCCAACATATTCATGGTCGTCTCGATCGAATCCCAGAGCACACCTCTGATTTTTCGGAATCATGCGTGTATTGATATTCAATCACCACGTACTATGACGGTAAAGAAAAACACCGTGAGGAAACCTGCATACTATAGCGATTTGGAAGAATTTCTATGGTACGTTAAGTCCGCCAGTCCGCACTTGGTCAGCGTGGTGGATATGACTCGTGCCCTGCAGCGGGGTTAATATGAGCTGATACAGTACAGTATAGATTTTTTTTATGATGGCTTCATATTTTTCATAGGATTTTGAACATAAATCATTTCATGCAATTTCTTCGCTGTTGTAGCGAATCTTAAGTTGCTCGTAAAGTCTGCATCATTCACAATGCGGTTGGCTCGCCGCTGCAATACATCCAAGGCATCAAGTAGGTACTGACCGGATCCATCCTTGAGGTGTGAGCAGTATTCCATACCCGGCTGGACCTGCGCGTTATAGACGCTATAAACATAGTTGACCGGGCGTTGGTTTTACGCACCCTGTTGAGGACTCCAACCCTGCGTGCTGTGCCAGATATTACGCCGTCGATGTGATTCCTTGGATTGAGATCACAGCGGATATCCACACGAAGGATACTCAGGATATTGAGATATACCGCAGGATATACCGCATTGAGAGGGGAGCATTGGGAGGGAAGAGAACGGGGATTTTTTGCACGTGAATGCATCCACCTGGGTTTTCTTGGCATTTAACTCAACCAAATTCCTGGAACCCCATGTAGAAATGAGATCCAAGGTCCGGTTGAGCTCAATGACAAGATCTTCGCGTCACAGTGTCGACCCGGTAATCCGGAGGCCCAAAGTTGTATCGTCAATGAACCATACTATCATCTGCATAGCAATGAATGAACAACATATCATTAATATGCAGAATAAACTGGGTGGGAGAGAGCACCGAGCTCTTAGAAACTCTCCTGCATTTACTGACATGAGCGCCTAAGCGTGTTCTTCGTACAAATCACTGAGGTGATAGTGATAGGGTGATAATTGGTAGGGTCTGGCCGATCACCTTTTCTGGGGATCGGTTGCACATTGGCCTCCGTCCATGATTTAGGCACAACTCCTGTTTGGCCCGAAAGAAACCAGTCAGTGCAGGAAACAACTCCGCTGCACAAGCCCTTAAAACCAAAACCGGTATTCCATCCGGACCATTGGCTTTCCACACATCGAGAGACCGAAATTTATTAATTTTCATCCTTTTTTTGTCCACTGCTGGATATAAGCTTCCTCCAAATTGCGCCATTTCACCGTGTCGTCAGCTTGTTGCAGCGACTTTTTGCAAATTGTCACTTCACCTAGCTGGAGGGCGTCCTACACTAAATTAGCCAAGACGCGGTCTGCTCTCAAAAATACGTAAAAAGTTATCGGGTCTTCGATAGATGTGGCCAGCGCAGTGCCACTTCAGCTTGCTAATTCTGTTTGCTGTCTATATTTAGGTTTTCGGACGGATAAGATCTTATCCTTCAAAGAGAAACCGAGCATAGCAGGCTCCATAGATCGCTGAGCGAATTTGAGCTGGTTGACCAGTCCAAGTCTCAGCACCGTAGGTTATGACAGGTAAGACACACTGGTTGAAAACTTTCGTTTTCTTGCTTTGTGGTGACAAGAAGACTCGACGTAGTTTACCAAATGCTGGAACCTCCTCGTAGCGTCTTTCTCAAAGTTGTTTTTATCTTGTTAAAGGGTCGGCCCCAGGTAGGCATATTCACAAACAACTTCCGGCTGGTGGCCACGTACAGCGACAGGTTGGGTCAAGTTGGTAGTTGATCATTACTTTGGTTTTGTCGAAGTTAATTTTATGATCTATTCGCTATGAGGCCGAAGCCAGGCCGTGCAGCATCTGTTGAACTGACTGTGGACTTCTACGTTCATTTATTATTTTATTTATTTTGTATCTGGGGGTGCGGTCGAGCCCCCGTCCAAGTCGATTATTTATTGTCACTGTCTCCTAAAAAGGGGCCATTGGGCTTAGTGAGTTTTCTCAATCACAAAAAGTTTCACATTACATTTTTTTAAATTACCCCGGTCTGTAACATATTATGGAGATTTAATATTTTCCACTCCTATTAATATGGTTTAATTTTATTTTTGTTCGTACTTGGTTACATTGTTTTGAGTCTGAATATTGATTATTGCCGAGATTTGCTACTATGGAATTTTGACGTGACAACGTCTTAAATTAGGTTGCGGCTGGGAGTCACTTATGAAAAAGTGTAACGCCCGGTAACGTTACGATGAGTCACCGAACGAGAGAGAGGCCCGCCGAATGCCTTGCGTCTCTCTCCCACTCAACTATGATCGGTCTGCCGCGCGCGCAGCACTAGAGAATTAGGCGCATTGAATCGGCGCATGCTTGTGTCTCTGTCTTTGTCTTTCTCGAACGTTCTTGGCGTTGGAAAAACAAGAAAGCGTCACAATACAAGTTCACACGTGTGGTTAAAGTATCGTCAGCTGTGTCTGTAGTGAAAATATGGAGTGCTTAGATTCGTCATTTATCATTTACAACAACTACAACAATAAAGGTAAATAATTGTACACTGATATTTCATTATCGTAAACTATGATTGATTGATTAATTGTTAGATTGACACAAAAGTTGAGAAACTGAGTTTATAGGTTATGTCATACTATTGATAAATGTTGATAGTGTTAAGTAAATTATTAGTTTAAAATTAATTAATTAATTAATTATTATTTTACAAATTTTCATTAATTTCAAATTTATTTAGCAAAAATTTGAACCTTCGATCTGAATAAGTGTTTTGATTTTCAAATTGATTCTTTAAAATTAAAAATTCATCCATTCAATTTCAAATGTTCAACAGGAATCACCACTCTCAAAACAATGGAAACGGACGAGCAAATGCCTTCAACTTCCAGTACATCAATGGAGACGGAGGATATCGTGCCGTCAACGTCTGCAGTACCTTTCGTTGTTCCACACACCACCTCTACCGCCAGAACGAATGCTCAGCGACAACGTGAGTACAGACTACGTCAAGCATTGACCAGAACTCCTGAACAAGTAAGAGCCTTTGCAAAAGCGGCTGCGGAGAGGCAACGCAGGTTCAAGCTACGTAAATCTGCTAACATAGCCCTCACCAGCGGTACGTCAGAATCACCTGCTTCAACGTCTTGTTCTGTGGTGGAGAGAACAAGCGTTCCTGTCGTGGCGGAGAGAACGAGCGTTCCCCTAACTAACGCTCAACGGCAACGTGCATTCCGACAACGTAGAGCAGCATCTTCTCGGACTGATGTACAACCGAATACTTCTTCAACCCAAACAGCAATACAACTGGAACAATCCACCTGGTATACCAAATGGTCATCGTCAATACGGAGATTTCAATCTACTTTCCTGGACAACGATTTTGGCCATGCTTGCTCGGTTTGTGACAGATTGTGGTTCAAGAATGACCTTAAAACCATCACTGCACTACAACTGAAGGTAATCTCGGATTGGTACGTTAAGGAAAATCGGCAGCTACGCAAGGAGGATTATACAAAGTCTTGCAACACCTGTAGACAATCACTGAATAAGCGTAAGCTTCCTACTCTCGCAAAGGTCAACGGCTTCTCATATCCTGACATACCTCCAGGTCTACCGCCTCTGGATCCTATCAGTGAACGTTTGGTCTCACCATGCCTTCCATTTATGCAAGTGCGTCGACTGCGTCATGATTTCTCTTATGGAATTATTGGACAAGTGATAAACGTCCCAGTCAACGTACAAGACATGGTAAAATGCTTGCCTCGCCATCTAGAAGAGGACGATGTTATCAACGTTAACATCAAAAGGAATCTTGCACACAAAACAAATTACATCAGCGGGTACATGTCTAAGCGTACGGTCAAAGAATGGTTAGATGTACTTCAAAATTCAAGTCTATATCGTTTGTACGATATCAAAATAGATTTGTCAAGACTGCAGCCTGCATTGCCATCAGATGAAGGCCTTCAAGATGATCCTGCTAATCGGATCGAAGCAATCTCCGCCGAATATACGCCCGAGTCTGAAGTTCTTGCTGCGAGACAGCACACACTACTGTGGAATGAAGAGGATTGTCTTGACATCGCACCAGGACATCGGGCAACGCCTCTTAACATCATTTATGACCGTCATGCAGAAGAACTATCATTTCCTGCGATATACTTCGGAGAGCCCCGCCGTTTCAACATGAACATTTCAGTGACACCGTACATGATGGCGACCAGTGAAATACGACGGAGTGACAGGCGTGGAGCCACGCCTCAAAAAGTCTTATACGATGCAATGAAGATTCTACGTCTGCGAATGGTCGATGGGATTTACAGCACATTCCGAAGTGTTTCGATCACAGAGAGCGTAACTCGACGCATGTTAGAGGATCCGGAGTTTCTCAAAGAATTCGTTGTGCAGAATCTCGCCTTTATGAAGTCGGTGCCAAACTCTGTCCAGTACTGGGCCTCTCGTAAACGAGATCTCTTCGCTATGCTCCGTCAACTTGGTAAGCCGACCATCTTTCTCACTCTTAGTGCAAACGAGGTACGCTGGTTAGTATTGCTGAATTTACTGCTCAAGTTGAGCAACAAATATCCTGGCAAAGTCGCCGAAGATCTCAACACATCAGAGCGGTGCAACTTGGTGAGTGACGATCCAATTACATGTTGCATATATTTCCACAAACTCGTTGGTACATTGATGAAAATGCTGAAATCAAAACAGTCATACAATCCGTTTGGCCAGTACTACGTGGAGGATTATTTCCTTCGCATTGAGTTTCAACATAGAGGAAGTCCGCACGCTCACATTTTACTGTGGTTACACGATGATCCACATGAGACTGTGTCAGAAAATATGCCGAAGACCATCGAGCTCGTGGAGAAGCTGAGTTCCGTCGCCAAAGAAGATGTGCCCAACGATACCATCTACGCCAATCAAATCCACAAGCACACTTTCACCTGCACGAAGCGAGGCGAAACGACTTGTAGATTTGGGATCCCGTACTGGCCAATGCTCACTACCCGTGTATTGATCCCAATGCCTCAAACTGATGGACGCCGCATAGCATTCCAAAAAAAGGCCAAGGAGCTACGCAACTGTCTCAGCGAACGTACATACGCTAGCATGGACGACTTTCTTAGGGAGCATAGTTTGACATTCGATGCATATCTTGACGTAGTGCGTTCAACTTTGCGCAGGCCATCTATGTTGTTCAAACGCAACTTCGACCAACTTATGACGAACACATTCAACCCTTACCTCGCTGGTGAAATCAAATCCAACATCGATATCCAGTTTATCTTGGATGAATACAGCTGCGCACAGTATGTCGTGGAATATGTGAACAAATCAGCTCGTGGAATGGGTAACTTGAATCGTGAGCTGACTAAGATGATGGAAGAGCATCCTGACCGGGACTACACGGGCCAATTGAAAGCATTGAGTGTCAAACTTCTTAATGCAGTTGAAATGTCAGCTCAAGAAGCAGCATGGTATTTACTACGGCAACCGATGAGCGAAACGAGCCGTCGAATTATGTACATACCAACAGTTTGGCCATCGGAAAGACAACGCTGTCGCAAACGTCGGAAACAAATGGATCGCGAAAACATCGAAGCAGACAGTACAGATGTATTTACCAAGAACATCATTCAGCGATATGAAGAGCGACCTCCCTCTCTGGAATCTTCATATTTGGCCGAGTTTGCTTCGTATTACGCTGATTATCATGATTTCATCGACAATGAAGATGACGTAGATGTGCAAGAAGACGAAATTGAAGAACCGGTGACCGAGGAAAGGACAACTGTGGGAAGGACGACATCAAATGAACACCGCAGACGAAAAATTGGACGAATAATACGATACAGACGCTACGAAATAGATGAAACTGTTAATTATCAACGTGAAATGGTATTGCTGTTCTTGCCTTTCCGCAATGAAATAGCTGACATTGTTGATAGCAATAAATTTCTACAACTGTTCAGTGATAACAAGGATACCATCATGGAACGCCGCCAGCTGTTCGAAAACAATCTCAACATCGACAGTGTGATGCAAGAGCTTGAAGCTATGATGATTCTACAAAATTCAGACAGCAGGGAACCACCAGAAATTGAGGAAAGGAGAGTGTTTGTCGAGCAGGTGTTAGGAGGAGAAGGTTCCGAGAACAACGATGATGTCAATCAAATCGTCCCGCGAGAAGGCTTATTATCGGTCGTAAAAAAAATGGTTGCCTGTAAAGTCGGTTTTACGGGCGAAGATTTTACGTGACAACGTCTTTTTCTCGGTAGAATATTTATTGATATGAATATAATTAAATTGCACAATAGGAACAAGGAATTGAATGAAAATAAGAATTGCACAAATTTTAACTATAGAAATATATTTTGTTTACTAAAACACTATCAACATTTATCAATAGTATGACATAACCTATAAACTCAGTTTCTCAACTTTTGTGTCAATCTAACAATTAATCAATCAATCATAGTTGACGATAATGAAATATCAGTGTACAATTATTTACCTTTATTGTTGTAGTTGTTGTAAATGATAAATGACGAATCTAAGCACTCCATATTTTCACTACAGACACAGCTGACGATACTTTAACCACACGTGTGAACTTGTATTGTGACGCTTTCTTGTTTTTCCAACGCCAAGAACGTTCGAGAAAGACAAAGACAGAGACACAAGCATGCGCCGATTCAATGCGCCTAATTCTCTAGTGCTGCGCGCGCGGCAGACCGATCATAGTTGAGTGGGAGAGAGACGCAAGGCATTCGGCGGGCCTCTCTCTCGTTCGGTGACTCATCGTAACGTTACCGGGCGTTACACTTTTTCATAAGTGACTCCCAGCCGCAACCTAATTTAAGACGTTGTCACGTCAAAAACGTAGCAACGTGATGCCAAAACAGCAATTTTGTGAGCTGATACGAACGACGAACCCTGAACAACGTGAGCTGATTCATGAGGTCATACATCGTTTACATGGCTGCGGAGATGAGGTCGTCGTCACACTACAAGTTTTCTTCACAGGACCGGCCGGCTGTGGGAAAACTTATTCAGTTAAGTTCGTTACACACAGGAACACAACTCACTGAACAACGCATACGTTGCTTGTGCAAGCACAGGCAAAGCAGCTGTCCCTATTGGCGGAACGACAGTTCACTCAGCGTTTCGTCTCACAAATTCTCGAGTGACAAAACTTCTTTCTGTTGAGAACTTGCAAGCCTACAGAAACATGTTTGTCGGCGTGAAAGTTGTTTTCATTGATGAAATCAGCATGTTGAGTGCAGCTATACTTGGAAAAATCAATTATCGACTACAGCAGATTACCGGTATTTACGATCAACCATTCGGAGGCATTCACATGATCTTATGCGGCGATTTCAGACAGCTGCCACCTGTGCGCGCTAGTCCATGTTACACAGTACCACACAACCAACTCGGAGGACCTGTACTCTGGCAAAGCATCAACTACTTCCCATTAGTCCGTGTTGTCCGACAAACTGACGAGCTGTTTTCAACGATTCTCACCAAAATTGGAGATGGACTCAAACTAAGTGTCAATAATATCGCACTTATTGAGTCCAGGCACAAATCTGAAGTCTGGTGCAAAGAGAACGTACCCGACGCTGTCAGATTGTATTACAGCAACCATGAAGTAGATTCATACAATCGAAACGCAATTCAAAACGCACACAACTGTATCGCCACTGATATTATGCTTGGGTATTCCAGCAATTCTGAAAAGAGCCGGGAGCAAGGGAAACTTCACAAGATGTCGGTTGCAGAAACCGACGGATTGCCATACATGTTGCCATTAGCAGTAGGATATCCGTACATGATTACATCTAACATAGACGTCGCCGATGGATTGGTAAATGGGGCTATTGGAGTTTTGCTATACATCGAACGTCAGCCAGCCAATGCAGATGACCGTTCTGCTCCAGGAGGACCATCGACCAGCACAAGTTTGCCGCCAGCTGAAGATGAAATCGCCACTCTATGGTTCCAGTTTGAAGACAAAAATACGGGTACCAAAGCAAAAATCAAATGTCGACCACATGTGCACAGCAAACCAAACACCTTATCCGTCGATTGGGTGCCAGTGCACAAGAAAGTGGTAAACATTTCGTTGACAAAAACAGTGAAGTGCAAGCGAAAACAATTTCCTTGCGTGCCTGCTTGTGCAATTACGATCCACAAGGCCCAGGGTGGGACGTTTACTACAATTGTTTACAAGTATTCCTCAAAACAACCACAGCAATTGGTATATGTAGCCATGAGCCGCGTCACAAGTATCGACGGATTGTACATCATAACAGAAAAGGACTCTCCATTGGTTTTCAAACATGGCCGAGATGGAAACGACTCACAGACTACTCGAGATATTCGCAATGAATACTTATGACTTCGTGGACACACTCTAGACACAATTACCAAACAAGCCGTAAAATTCTGTGACGACGCAACCGACGCTGGACAACTTATTGTAACGAACATCAACTGTCAAAGTTTAAGTGCCCATGCCGCGGACATTGAAACAGATACAGTGATACCACGATCCGACTATTTAGTATTGACTGAAACGTGGATGCGCGACACTTGTGAACCAACTCCAATCAAGGGTTATGAGTGCGTATCCAGGGAAAATAATCGAACTAACTCAGATACCAACGCGGCTGGTGGAGTGGCGATCTATCGTAAATTATCATCGACATCTACGGCGGAAGTGGTCCAAGTTGCGATTACAGACGTAACTCGTGTCATTAAAACCAAGGGTGACATGTGCATGACTGAAGTTACTTGCTTCGCCGCTAATACTAGCTTCAAGTTTATACTCGGTGCTGTATATATTCATCCAGGAGCTAGTATGCAGGATATTGGAATGTTGCTATGGCAAGGACTCGGTCCGTACATTCACAACAGCCAGTACGTGCCACCGTTCGTGCAAGTTGATTCTAGTATACCGATTCTTCTGTGTGGTGATTTTAACAAAAACGTAAAGTCTGACAACTCGTTTCTTAATTTCATGAAAAATACGTTTAATCTTGATTACGTATCAAACGTTTCTAAGTCAACTACGTTAAAAGGAACAACTATCGACTTGACTTTCGCAAGACACATTACAGCAGAAACACTTCCTTTCATTTCATATTTCTCCTATCATCGTCCTATCCTCAACAAAATCACTCAAATAGGAATTAGTTAAGTTTAAGTTTACATGTACAATGTTTTAGTAAACAAAATATATTTCTATAGTTAAAATTTGTGCAATTCTTATTTTCATTCAATTCCTTGTTCCTATTGTGCAATTTAATTATATTCATATCAATAAATATTCTACCGAGAAAAAGACGTTGTCACGTAAAATCTTCGCCCGTAAAACCGACTTTACAGGCAACCATTTTTTAGTTTCATCCATTGGTTCATTTCTGAGACTCTGCTTACTCATAAATTCGTCAATAAATTGCTTGTTCCCAAAATACTGACTTATTTTAGGTAACCTTTTATTTATTGCTTCAGACTTCTCTCTCTTTCGGTCTTCGCTACCACTTAAATAGTTTCTTTAACAAGATATGTATATATTTATTAGTGAAATGTTTGTCATGATTAAAAAGTAACAAATTAAACACTTGACCGTTATTTGAAGCTTACTAGATTGAGAGTAGCATCATCGTCTTCCGCTTCCTCTTTTGTCTCTTTCACTCCTTTACCCTTACTGTATGTTCCTATCTCTTTCTTGCTTGTCTCCCACCAGTTTCCCCCACCAACCGAGTGTATATAACATCGGTGTCGTTGGGTTTAGTTCATTGGCGTCAAAATTTTCCGCTGACTCAGGTCGTCTGCAAGACGACCGAATGGAAACTATTGTTTCCATAAGAAATATTCTCCACGAGTCGTGTCGGCGAATCAGTAAGTGATTATATTACTTATTATTACACATTTTTGAAATAATTGATATAGAATTACCCTTACTTAAATCTATTGAAATAAATCGAAAAATTTTAATTCTTTTATTTTACGGCACACACAAGCCATTTAATTATTTTATTTTTTGCCAAAGAACGTGTGCAGTCGCATACTAGACGTATTATCTAAATAAATACATATTAATTTGTGTGCCTTTTCGCTTAATATTCTTTAAAAGATTGCCCAAGTAATAATGTCGTAGGTATAGCCTATAACATGGCATTATCCATCATTTGCTGAGGTACAGATTACTTCCGTTTCTTTAAATTCTTTAGCCCCGTCGGAGCCACTTTGAATCGAAGAAGGGGGAGGGGTTCAAATAAGCACATGGATAATCTGTAATTCCAATTACGAAAGTGCTATGTATCCCACAATCACCCCTTAAGATTCGATTCAGTACCTACGGTTAAATACCTATGATCATTTCTAAATCTATGGATAATTTAATGACCAAGACTTACCTTAATTTTGCTTAAAGAAACGGAAGGTACACATTTCAATAATTGTAACAAAATTAATCTTTATTTTATAGCAACTTTTTTTTATATAGCTATATGACATAGCACTATCAGAATAGAGTATAACAAGATAAAGTAGCCTTCTTGGCTTCTTTTATGGTCATCAGATAATACAAAGGCTTACAAATGATCGAGGCTTACAGAATGGCATCCTTTCTTTCGAATCAAATCTGTGCCTATATAACTAGTTTGCAAGCCACATGCTGAACTCTGTATGGGTCACTTAAATATGACCTTGTTGATCAATGCTGTATATTGTACCTGCAATAAGGCTGGCATGAGCAATGGCTATTAAGCTTTCCTACAGCATTAAAATGTTTTGCAAATAGTAACGAAACCACACGCTGCCTCCCGCAGAGGTCATATTATTTTGGTGCGCCGCAAGTCGTTTAAATCTTTGATCACACCGATCTTGAGGCTGTCGCGAGCAATGTCTATGGAGCTATTTATAAAAACATGAACTGTTTGGCAGATAGTAACGTAAACGTAAACCCTACACTGCATCCGACAAGGGTCAGTTTATTTTGTTATCCTCGCAGGATAATTACTGATTAAAAACCACCGATCTTGAAGCTTCTGCGCACAGTGACGTTGTAGTTTTGTGAACAGCGTTGGAGGTTTTACAAATAGTAAAACCACATACTGCCTCCCGCAGGGGTTAGTAAGTTTCTAGTTACCTCCGCAGGGTAACCACCCTAATAAAATTACTGGCTATGAAGCTGTCGCATATACTCACTATGGAGTTGTTACTAGTAGCCTTTAACTGGTGGTAGGTCTCTCATATGTGAGAGGTCGCCTGGGTATACCTACCCAGGCGACCTCTGCAGTGGTACCCCACTGCAATGTCTATTTCTCCCGCCAAACAACAGTGTAAATGCACTGTTGTGTTCCGGTTTGAAGGACATTGGAGCCAGAGTAACTCCTTGACATATTGAGACTTAATATCTTATGTCTCAGGACGACGAGCGCAGTGGAATGCCAAGCTTTGCCTTGTCGTTCACGGTGTTCGGTTTTGCTCCTGTTCATAGCGATCGTATCGCTTACCATCAGGCGAATGGCATGCATGTCTCGCCATTGCAATAAATAAAAACCGCCCGCTGTTCTTATCAAGGGCTTGCAGACTTTATCGGATACCTCTGAGGGATATCCATCTAGCACCAAACCTACCTATCTAGTTTCGGTTAGGTACTATTAGACCGCACTAGGCCAGCGTGGTGGACTATATGGCCTAACCACTCTCAATCGTACTCTCGATTGTAGAGTAGGCCCGTGCCCTGTAGTGGGACGTATATGGGCTGATCTAGACTATTAGGCCAACCGGAAATAGCCCAACGTGGTGGACTATATGGCCTAACCACTCTCAATCGAGTCCTCGATTGTAGAATAGGCCCGTGCCCTGTAGTGGGACGTATATGGGCTGATATTACAATACAATACAATACTACTAGACCATGCACTCGCTCTCGATTATATTTCTGACTGGAAATTATGATTCGGTAGTTATAATTTTTTAGAGCAGGATAATTTAAGCATTATCTGTCAATGAAATACCTCTTTTTAAAAACCCTCACGTAATTTTGCAGGGTATAGGAATACAGGATTTTCTTTCGCAAAGAAAAAATGATCTATTTTTCAAATGACAGATCAAGAAGTCCGGGAGATAATCCCGGGATATTCTTAACACTACCGGTCACAAACTATTGTCATGGCATCATTTGTCGTACAAAAAGTTCACAGAACATATTTTGATCTTTTCATCTTGTGAATTTATGTCGCGTCTGCTGACCCGCACAAAACTATGCCATTGGTTGGAAAAATAATTAATATACATACGTACAGACTTTTGTGTGCTACCTTTTTAAGAGTAATTTACCGTGGGACATTACTAATTATAACTGTTCTGTAATCTGGTCTCGACAAAGCCCTAAAATATTCGAAGCTGTGACTTAGCAAACCCATTGTTTGTTTTAGAGTTGCAGCAAAATAAGCAAATTCTAATTTTACCTCACAGATCACTCCCAAGTGTTCTGTTTGGCCCATACCTACATGGTATGCACCTGGGTAGGCAAATAGAACTTCAGAAACTAAGATCAGTTTGTGGTGCACATGCAGAAGTGTAGTTATACCTGAACACTCAACATTATAAAAGTGACGGGGTCTAGTTAATTTTTAAACGCTCCGACCACCAATTGGACAACGGGTTGTAAAAACAAAATAAAAATAAAATCTTATCTACCCACAGCAACGCGCATAGAACCCAATGTGTTTAAGATTTTATTCTGCATTAAGTGAATTGTGTGCATATTGGAGCTGATGTAGGTAACATATTTTTGAACCGTGCATCGATACAAATATTGCGTGCGGTGTTACACCAATGGCCTCCTACTGTTATATTGTTGGTGCTGGTCACAGGATGGTAACAGAGGTCAGGCTTGTGTATATGCTTCGCTTTTGTTGCCACACTCACACTGCGCTCGGCGTTCGCGCAAAGCATAGCGCAAAGGTTGAAACTCGCTCTCGCAATGGTCTCGACTGGTTTCGAGTATCGTTTCAGTGAGCGCTGTCTATGTGTGCGTTGATTTGGTGCGCTTTGTGTGAAGCTTGACTTCTGTTAGTTTAGTATTCTGTGTGCTGGTGTAATAAACCGGAGTCCTCAGTCTCCTGTATACATTGCTTTGGCATCGAAGCTTACAATAATTTCAGAGAGGACAAAAATATATTTCCTTGGACGAGAATGGCACTCCCGCGATACAATACGATGTGGAACGCAATACAACAAAATTCCCCTTCAGGTTGTTATCGCCAACTTTCCATTGGTAATTGTTCGAAATCATTAGATAAATTGAATGAATTACCGAAAAAATTACCACACATTTCGAATTGCACTATATGCACATTTTTAAAATGTTGAATTTTGATAAGGGTTGTTCCCTACACAACCATAATGTAAACAGCAAGTTGTTAAACTGTATTAAGTGCACAGTTTTTATGGCATGTACGTCATATAAATTATAAATAGTATATGTAGTATATGCGTAGGACATTTACTAAAGTCCACTGTTGAATAATGGTTACGCAATACGCTAAATAAATATTATTGTGTTTATACTTGGCAGCGATATTCTGTTGTTTTTCACACACTTATAGTTGCAACTTATAGTTTACATTGCTAGTGTAGACTGTATACACAATAAGTAGGAAAATGCATAGACCAGGAGGTAATGAAGTCTATATTTGGGCATATGGAATAACAGGTACTGTTCACATACGATGGTGATTCTTCGTCTCGGTCTGCCTTTATGTGTTTGGCGTGTGAAGATTGTGTACGCATGTTACAATACAGTATGTGAGTAATTATAAATCAAGTTTTCTACTAGAAACTGAACAACTCTCGCAGAGAAACTCAAAGAAACAGGTAGTAACAGCCTCGTACATATCGGAGGTATGCTAAAGGTCCTCCTTTATAATACTTGTATAACCCCTGGACCGTCGGATGAACCGCGCTCAGGCTCGTCGGACTTCAAGCAATAAAGCAACCTAACGTTATTGAAATAGGGGCTATTTTAGTTCAAGGACACAATATGGCGCTTACGACAAGCCAGGGGATAAATATTGGTCCACCTTACGTGACCTGAGACTGGTGTGACCAATCACGGTTGAATTGAATTCCTTTCAAAGGGTAACCATTTATTAATTCCCTAAAGCAATTCTATTCGGTGATATAGAATATTACTAGGTGTGAAAAGGATACGCCTAGTATTTGTTTTTTGTAAGTATCCGATAAAACCTTATGGTTTGTGCATCTGCAGAACTATTATGTTCCTACTTAAATTATGGATGTAAATATGTTATTATCAATACATTGTGTATTAATCAATTCGATTTCAGAATTCATGTTCCAATCTATACTTAAAATAATTTTTAATCCATATTATGTACCTGTATGTACCTAACTAATCAATTTTTGTGCGTCTTTCACATTGGCGTCATTTCCCACCAGGAATAATAAACACGTCTCAATCTAGTAAGCTTCAAATAACGGTCAAGTGTTTAATAGAAGTGTTTTACCTGAAAATAAAACACGTATTAAATACTTACCTTATTTGAAGCTTACATTTTAATCTACCTGGTGTGGATTATCGACTTCATGAACTAAACCCAACGACACCGATGTTATATACACTCGGTTGGTGGGGGAACCTGGTGGGAGACAAGCAAGAAAGAGATAGGAACATACAGTAAGGGTAAAGGAGTGAAAGAGACAAAAGAGGAAGCGGAAGACGATGATGCTACTCTCAATCTAGTAAGCTTCAAATAAGGTAAGTATTTAATACGTGTTTTATTTTCAGGTAAAACACTTCTATTATTTATTTATTTATTTATTTATGTATATTAGGGAAACATACAGAACTATTACAATTAATCATAGATATATAAATATGAAACATAATCCAACAAAGTTTCCACCGAAAGCTAATACATATTATTAGAAACAAGTGAACGGGAATATTACACTAGACAATGAATACAAAACAAAAAAACAGTAACAGTAATATTTAACTTACACTTCACCTTAAATTATGAAAAATTAAACTATATAAAAATAAAAACAATTTCTTTGAGCTATTAATTAACTAACATTGCAATCCTTAGCCATAAATGCTTTCTTAAAACGAGAAAGTGATTCATAGAAAATATCAATGTCGGAGAAAAAAGTGTTATAATTGTGTGACGATCTATAAATGAATCTATTAGATGAGTAATTAGTACGAGCTGTAGTCTGTTGGAACGTCTGTTTATTTCGTGCGGAAATACGATGACACTTAAAAAAGATTTTGCTCAGAAGATAGGGTGAATCTATATATGAATTAATTATTTTATACAATAATACTTGGTCTTTAAATGTTCTACGATCGGCAAGCGTTTTTAACTTATAATTTTGTGACGAATCTGAATTACAAAAAACAAATTTCAAATGCCTAAGGAATCTGTTTTGAACTTTCTCTAATTGATTTATATGTATCTGGTATTGTGGATTCCATACTGCTGAGCCATATTCTAGGGTTGAAAGTACAAACGAATTATATAAAAGCTGTAGAGTTGATATTCTTTTAAAATCTTTACCTAGCCTGAATACAAAGCCCAACATACGGGAAGCTTTGGCGGCAGTTCTCTCTATATGACTATTAAAACTGAGTTTTGAATCCAGATATACACCTAAATCTTTAACTAATGTGACTCTTTCTAAATTTTGATTATTTATAGTATAATTAAATAATAAATTAGTTTTTTTTCGTGAAAAGGTAATAACATTACATTTTTTTATATTGAGAGAGAGTACATTCTTGTGACAATAGGTTGATAGTCTTGTGATATCTTCTTGAAGTTCAATACAGTCATGCAAGGATTTGATAACTTTAAATATTTTTTTATCATCTGCATATAAAGTGCGTGGTGGCCTGTTGGTAAACGGACTAGACGCGACTGCCAACATGTTCACGGTGGTCGCGGGTTCGAATCCCAGGGCACACCTCTGACTTTTCGGAGTCATGTGTGTATTGATAGTCAATCACCACGCACTAAAACGGTGAAGGAAAACATCGTGAGGAAACCTGCATACCATAGCGATTTATAAAAATTTCTATGGTATGTAAGTCCGCCAACCCGCACTAGGCCAGCGTGGTGGACTATATGGCCTAACCACTCTCAATCGTACTGTCGATTGTAGAGGAGGCCCGTGCCCTGCAGTGGGACGTATATGGGCTGATACAGATATAATAGAAATTTTGAATACTTGAAAATACAAGATACATCATTGATAAAAATGTTAAAAAGCAGCGGGCCCAGGTGTGATCCTTGTGGTACCCCTGATGGAATAGGAGTAAAACTAGAGCAAAATCCCTTGACTGTAATGGCCTGACTACGATCTCTTAGATAAGATTCGAGCCATCTAAGTAGATCACCGTGAATGCCAAAATTTAAAAGTTTCTTAATTAGAATATCATGGTTGATCCTGTCAAATGCTTTGGAATAATCGGTATAAACCACATCTACCTGGTACCCCTCCTCCATAGCATTAGTGATATAATCAACAAACTCCAAAAGATTAGTGTCCGTGGACCTCTTACTAAGGAAGCCGTGTTGCTCCTGAATTATAAATGGCCTAACTAATGGAAAAATTCTATCAAAAATGATACGTTCAAACATTTTAGGAATTGTGCTAAGTTTAGATATGGGACGATAATTTACCACATTGTGTTTATCACCACTTTTAAATACAGGTACTACAAAGGACTTTTTCCATATCTTAGGCATTATTCCAGATCTTAATGACAAGTTAAAAAGTAGAAAAAGTGGGTGGCTTAAACTTTTATAACATTGCCGCAGAAAGAGCGGCGGGATACCGTCCGGTCCAGCGCCTATACTAACGTCCAGAGATTTAAGATACTTCATCACAACATTCTTTCTAATAAAAAGAGACGATATATCAGCACAGGAATTTGTTTTTATATTGCTTTCGAACAAAGCTAAATTTGTTGTATTTCTTAGTTGGAATGAAGATTTAAAATGTTCGTTAAACAGATCACAAATCTGGGGGCGCGGCCGCGAGCCCCCTCCAAGTCGAGCTATAGGCCGTAACATCCTTTTCTCGAAGCAATTCAGACCATTTTCAACCCCCTATAACTTCGTTGTGGCTAAAGCATGAAGCCTGAATTTTCAGTTACTAAGCAAGCATTGTGTAAACACGGTATATTTAAAATTTCATTCAATTTGAACCAGTAGTTTAAGAATTGTAACTAGTCAAACTTTCTTAATTTTGTCACTCACTGACTGACTGACCGATCATCAAAAGTCTAAGGCACTTCTAGCAGACATAGAACCTTCAAATTTAGAATATAATTAGTGTTTAGTGTCTAAAGTAAGGGAAAATTCAAACATTTCATAATTTCTGTCTAGTTTTCTAGATAGACCAACTGCGTGAATAACTTTGTAATCCCATATAAATGTATAGGATTACAAAGTTACATTTGCAGTTAATGAATCATTGTACCCGTATATAATGGAATAATAGTTGTAGATAGATATCTATATATATGAGGCATAACAGGAGGGATATAGAGAGGGAAATGGTGTATTCAGCCCATGAAACTGTACAACATTCCTCTAGAAAAACATGACGAAGAAAAACTTGCAAATAAATAGACTAAATAGCTCGAAAATATAAATTACAATGAAAGAAAGAACATTAATAATCAAATCCGCTATATTTGTGATAAATTGATACCTACAAAAATAAGAAAAATCCATAAGACAGAGGCTTTAAGAAAAATCGTTGGTGATATTCTAGAAGTAAGAAGTACCGAAAAGGAAAAAAGTAGGACTCTACAAAAAGACGTGAGATCCCATCAAAAACATCCTGTAAAAAAATTCCAAGTCTCGCAGCTCAGGTTTTCTACCGCAAAAAGTTGTGAGATGCATGTAATACCAAGTCGATTAATTTATTTAGTCCTTAAGGGACCTTCTATATAAAGTTATTACGTTAGTTATTACCATATCAATGTTAAAAATTCTTTACGTTTTAAATAAATAGATCGACTTGGCCAGCAGCATTATGTATAAATTGTACGATACATTATGTTTTCATGCGATGGCCAAGTCGATCCATTTATTTAAAACGTAAAGAATTTTTAACATTGATATGGTAATAACTAACGTAATAACTTTATATAGAAGGTCCCTTAAGGACTAAATAAATTAATCGACTTGGTATTACATGCATCTCACAACTTTTTGCGGTAGAAAACCTGAGCTGCGAAACTTGGAATTTTTTTACAGGATGTTTTTGATGGGATTATATTTCCATCAGAAGTAGACATATCATTTAAAAATAAGTGCTCAGGCAAATCTCCTTCTCTCTTCTTAGATTTTACGAACTTCCAGAAGTGCTTGCTACATTTTGATATATTATTTTCAGTATTTTCAATAAAGGCTTTATAACAAGCAACTTCAAGATTTTTTTGTCTTTCTCTAAGAATAGAGAAGCTTCGATAGTCAGCTTGACGCCTATAGCACTTCCACTTTTTGTGATACTTAAGTTTTTCTCTGACAACTTTAATTAAAGAAGAAGTGTACCAAATAGGATAGTTCGAGTCCGCGCGTAGAAATCTCGTAGGAACATGATCCGAAATTATCTTATCTAAAATATCATAAAAAGTAGCAATCGAAAGCTCAATATTCATTTTATCAAAACATGTATCCCAGTTGACTTCTGAAAGAGCCTGATCAACGGCGTTGTAATCACATTTATGAAACAATCGAATAGTACGAGGAGAGGAACGGAGAGTTTTAGGATATATACCAATAACTATTATTTCAAGGGATGGGTGGTGGTAATCCTCTTTAACCAGCGGAAACATTGATTTATTAATATTACATTCACAATTACTCATAACTAAATCTAAATATCTCATATTAGAATTTGGAATCGCATTAAATTGTTTAAAACCATTAAAAGATAAGAACATAGACAAAGCAAGCACTAGGGAATTATTGTTATTGTCATCAATGCATAACAATTGTTCGCCATTTCCAGAAGTCCAGTGAGCATTACTTATATTAAAGTCACCAACAATGATAAAGTTATCGTCAGGATAACATATTGTATTTTTAGAAACTGATTCAAAAAAATTTACTTCATCAGCAAATTGGGTAGAACTATGCGGAAAATAACAGCAATAAATGTGACTTGTTTCTTTTTTATATTTTTTTTGACTGGAAATACAAATAGAGATAATGCAATGATAAAAGATATATAGAGGATCACGTACAAAAGTAGCTATATATGTCAAGTTATAGTTATGTTAAGAATATCGACGCGGAATGTTCATTTATGTATCTGTCTCATTTACACAAAGCTGCCTTGTCCCTTAATGAAAGAGACAAATAATAATTCCTTTGTTTCGAATATGGCAATATTTTGTTCACTAACCACACTGGGACCGCCCATAGACCAAAATGACGCCATTTTAGTTATGCTTTCGAAACCACAGACTATTAAACCAAAAACTGCATGAAATGTCAAACTGTGGCGTTATCTGTCAATCGGAGTAAACAAATCTGTACAATCAAAGAATTTCGGATTATTCATTGGTTAATCTCGTTTGTTAAGTTTGTTTAGTTTGCTTATTAGTTTAGTTGTTAAGTTTTTAAAATGCCTCAGTGTTGTGTTAAAGGATTCGAGTCGAGTTCAAGCAAAAAGGACCCTAACATTTTTTTTCATAGGTTAGTAACTGTTTTTACGAACTACTAACAAATATGTGCTAAATTTACATTTTGGGTTTATTTTTATCATTTATAAATGTATTTGGATCTTGTTGATTAAGTTTTAGACTCTTCTAGGCGTTATTTATACAAGTAGTGTAAATAACAACCTCATTGTTTGTTTACACACAAGTTTAGGGATGAGTGGATTCGATACGAAATTATTCATATCGATATTATCATTTTTAAATATTTTGATCTTTATTTTTCAAAAAAAGAAAAAAATAGTTTATATTTAAATATATATTCAGACCGACAAACAAAGTGAAATTAAAAATATTTTTTAGATTCCCTATAAACATACAAACCAGGACAAAATGGATACAAAAAATTGGAAGCTATTGGAACCCTGCAATAAATACATTTATTTGTTCATTACATTTTGAAAAAGAAAACAGCTTTCCAACAATATTTCCGGTAAGTGAAATTGTAGTAATTATGTTATTTTATCTAATAATCCTATTAATAATACAACTGTTAATCAATAACAAAGATGACATGCAAGATAATTTGGACAATTGGTAGTCTATTGTCTAATGTTCTGGAGAACCTTTTAATGAACAGAAATAGTTTTATATTTTATTATTAATTATTATAATTGTTTATCTTAACCAACACTTTTATATTCATTGATTGAATTCTAAGTGAGACATAATGATTTTCCTCAGTCAAATAATAGCAATAAAAATCTACCTATGTTATTTTATTTTATTTGGTATGTATTAAATATCCTGATAGGTATTTTTGATTTTAGCCAAGAATGGTGCAACGTAATAATGAACGAAATGTATTAGATGCAACTGGGTGTTTGTCTCGACAGGTATAACCTTGTAACGGTTTTAACATGTAAATTAGTATTAGTTGGTCATATATTTATATTATGGCGACTAAAATAGTAACGATAATTGTAAAGTATTAGTATATTTTTAGGAATATCAAAGAAATAAATTCAACCAACCGTCACATACATAGTCTGACCCCACATTAAGATCAAAATGTTTCCATCCATCCATCTCAGCCACAGGAAGTCCACTGCTGAACATAGGCCTCCCCCAAGGATCTCCACAATGACCTGTTGGAAGCGGCCTGCATCCAGCGACTTCCTGCAACCTTAGCCAGATCGTCCGTTGACCTTGTAGTCGGGCGTCCGACATTTCGCTTGCCTGTACGTGGCCTCCACTCAAGAACCTCAAAATGTTTAATACATCACATCACTATTGTTTATGTAGCAGTTGCATTTTTTATTAGTTCTGTTACAAATACATTTATCATATTAATATTTATGCATACATAAACTCACGCCTTTTTCCAAGAAGGGGTAGGCAGAGGTGCAACCAGGACACCCACATTTCGCCTTGTATGTTCCGTCCTACGATGTTGTAGGTGGCGAGCCTATCGCCATATCGGGCACAAATTCCTGACTGTGCTGATAATGAATAGTAAAAGCCGATATCACTTTGCGCGACCCGGGATTCGAACTCAAGACCTCAGCTTTGTAACCGTACCATAGTACAACTACGCCACCGAGGCAGTCAATATTTATACATAAATTAAAATATATAGTACACATTATTCACCGCTTATATGTTTATGTATGTATGTACCTTATGTATTTTTTGTTTGATTGATTGATTTGAAAAATATTTTTTTTTCTAGTGCTGATTTCCTGCCTTCGTTCGAGATCTCCGCTACAATTCCTTTATTCAAAATCAAAATTAAAATATTCTTTATTCAAATAGTCTTTCAAAAGATCTATTGGATTGTTCATTTCTGCTACCACCGCTTCGGAACGTGTTGTAGCTGTGAAGAAGAAACGGCGCAAGAAACTTCGTCAGCAACACGAACTGTCTTTTATCTTCTTTTATATTGCCATTTAAAATTACAATGGTTCATATCACAGAACACAATAATATCAGTTTATTTAGTTAATTGTTTAAGTTCTATTTTTACATTTTAATTGTTAGTTTTGTGTAGATATTTCTATTTATATATTTAAGTTGTTAATTTAGTGTTCATATTTTCATTGTTGCTAAATGTCTGTTTTTTTTAGATTTTAGTTATATTTTGGCAAAAAAATATTGATATGGTGAAAATTGGTGCTTAAGGAGAAAAGTGTGGCAATACTACTCGAAGTCGCAAGCAAATTCTAGATATTAATAAAGTTGTATTTTATCTTACGTGTGTATTATTTGAAAAATCCAATCCAATCATCAGGTAAAACTTACCAATGGAATAAATCATAGCATGAAAAAAATATCAAAACCTTGACATTTTTATCGGATTTAATTTTTAATGACTACTGTCAAATCCTAAAATCCCCTGTTTAAACTTAATTGACATATAAAGCGAAAATTAAAAATGTTATATTAATTTTATTCGTATGCCACTGTTGATGATCGATATCGATAGAAAATTGGGTACTAGCGTATCACTATTTTTAGGGGCGGAGCCGCCGCCATTTTAGTTCATCAAAGTGGTACGCGTCACGTGACCTTATGTTTCATCCTCTATAATCTATAATCATTGAGATAATGTCACCTGAACGCTCATGATTTGACGGGAGTGTATCAACCGAAGAAACTACGATTCCTTTACGCACAGCAATAAGCACACCGCCACCCATGCAGTCTTTCCTAGATGCATAATCACGGTCGCACCGATATACCACAAATCGCTCATCAAAAAGTTCCGAGTTGTATATGCCGGGTAACAGCCATGTTTCACTTAAGCAAATGATATCCGAATCACACGAAAGAATATTTCTATAAAAAACATTAGTTTTGCTCCTCAGACCACGCACATTCTGATATAATATAGTTAAACTAGTCATTTCTAAAATACGCAACGATAAAACATTTAAAGTTGATGACAAGAAACAATATTTTAATATTATCATAAATCAATAACAGCCAGCTCGCACCAAGAATAATGTAAAAATAAAATTCAAAACAAGTAACAGAGTCATTTAGACACGTATTAGGTAAGGAAAAAAATTCTCCGACAATGTAATACTCAGTGTGTAATATACATACTATTATACCGAATGCAATCTTAAAGTAACAGCTACATGTGAATAAAATTGATTTACTAAAAAACATTAAAATTAATACGATAAAAAAACAATGCTTTCTCTTAACATTAGAATAATTAAGAAAATACAGTTTATCAATAGTTACAGTTATCTGGATGAAACGATAATGACAAACGCTTGAGTAATAAAAGATAGAAGTAATCCCTACTTTATCTTTTTTAAATCATCTGGACAAAGAATATGCATTACAGGACTCACATCAGATTTACGTACCATTATACAACAGTTACGAACCCATACATATTTATAAAGTTTTTCGCTGGCTATTTTTTTAACTGACAGCAAAAGAGTTTTATTTGATTTAGTGAGGTGATCATTAAAGTATAATCTAGATGAATCTTGAGGAAATCCTATATCCGAGGCTCGGAAGTCCTTAATACTACGAATTTTAGATAAAAAGTCATCCTTTCTGTATCGGGAAATAAAGCGGATGATAACGGGCTTCGGTTTCTTATTGCTTTTATCCATTGGAGCAACTCTTGTTATGAAATCCACATCAGTCTCTGGGTCCAGCTGAAAATCGGCATGTTTTGCAAGTCTGGATAAGAGTTCCACAAGGTTTTCCCCTTTTTTCTCTGGAAGACCTAATACCTCTACATTAGATCTTCTCACCCATTGATCCTTTATATCAAGTTCATATTGCAAGCGTTGTAACGTAGAGTCCAAACCGCTATAATTCTTCTGGAGTTCAGGTATTACCTTTAACTGAGCATTGGTTTCATCCAACCGTTTTTCAACGCTGTCATACATTTCGCTAATAAATGTTACACTTTCTTTTAGAGTAGCGACTTCGTTTTTGAGCTCTAGTAAGGTTGTATTGAAACCTTCGACTGCACGTTGGATTTCCTCACGAATAATACTACGAACCTGGTCCAATGGCACGACCTGCATATTAGACTCAGACTCGGTAGGCTGAGAGCATACAGATTTAGTTGTGAGGTCAAAGGACTCAATGCGTGTATGGCCACGTATAGGGGTGTCATCATTATTGTTGCGCGACTTCGGTAGATTACAGTCAGGACAAACCCATTTAGATTTTAATTCAATATCAGGTATAGGTTTATTTGTATTAATTAATTTCGTAATTGATGTTACATTGAAATGAAATGAAATGTATTTGAAATAAAATGTATTTATTGGTCACGTAGGCAATTTAAGAGCTCTTATGACAAGTCAATACACATAGAAATTAATCTCTATATACAATATATTTTCTATACTTAGTATTACTTATTTTAACTTCTTACTTTAATTTATTTATTTTTAAATTAATTTTATTTTTATTTATAATTAGTTTTATTTATTTTGTTTTTATTCATATTTGTTATTGAAGTTATACTTCTTTTGGCGCGATGGAGAAAAATGATGAGAGTGAATTTTTACGATGCGCGCGCACACCGATAGCGACAACATGAAGTTAGTTCACTCGTTGATCAGTGACCGGCAATACGGTTTCCGTCATAATCGATCGACGGGTGATCTTCTAGCGTTTGTCCTGCATCGCTGGGGTGAGGCGATTGACCGGCGTGGCGAGGCTCTTGCTGTGAGCCTCGACATTGCCAAGGCGTTTGGTAGGGTCTGGCACCGTGGTCTCCTGTCCAAGCTTCCGGCATACGGTCTACCCGGCCACCTGTGTTCGTGGATTTCCGGCTTTCTGCATGGGCGTAGAATACGTGTAGTCGTTGACGGACACGCTTCGGCGCTCATGTCGGTAAATGCCGGAGTTCCTCAGGGCTCGGTGCTGTCGCCCACCTTGTTTATTCTGCATATCAATGACATGTTGTCGCTTGACAACATTCATTGCTATGCAGATGACAGCACGGTTCATGGGCCATACCACTGCGGGCCTCCAGGTTATCGTGTCGAAACTGTGAAGGGACGCGAAGATCTTGTCATTGAGCTCAACCGGACCTTGGATCTCATTTCTACATGGGGTTCCAGGAATATGGTTGAGTTCAATGCCCGTTCTCTCCCCTCCCCATTCTTCAGGGTACTCCCCTCTCAGTGCGGAATGACCTGAGTATCCTTGGTGTGGATATCCGCTGTGATCTCAATCCAAGGAATCACATCGAGGGCGTAGTATCTGCCACATCACGCAGGGTTGGAGTCCTGAACAGGGTGTGTCGGTTTTTCACGCCCGGTCAGCTTTGTCGCTTATATAAAACGCAGGTCCGGCCGGGTATGGAGTACTGCTCGCACCTCTGGGATGGATCCGCCCAGTACCTGCTCGATGCCTTGGATGGATTGCAGCGGCGGGCCATCTGCATTGTGAATGATGCAGACGTTACGAGCAACTTGGAATCGCTACAACTCCGGAGAGATGTCGCCTCTCTAAGCGTGTTCTACCGCCTGTATCACGGTGAGTGCTCTGAAGAATTGTTCAACTTGCTCCCCTCCTCTCCATTCCTAACCAGAACCACGCGTGCTGGCTTGCGAAGCCATAGCTTTACGGTCCACACCATCCCGGCACGAATCAAACGGTTCTCAAATTCGTTTTTGTGCCGCACTGTCGGGCTGTGGAATTGTTTGCCGGCGCACGTGTTCCCTCCTTCCTACAATCCTGGGTCCTTCCGCCGCGGTGTGAAGAGGCACCTTAGCAGGCCGGCATAATTGTTTTCATTGGCATGGGACTGCCGTCCGATGCCAATGGATACTCTGCCTGGGCGGCATTGGCACTTTCCATCAGGTGCAATGCCGCCACTATGCCAGGCCAGAATATAAAAAAAAAGTTCTAAGTGGCATGAAAACCGATAACTATGTTCAAGTTGTATATTCTAGTATTTTTATATTTAGAACACGTGTTTCGTAACAGAACAATTAAACAGTGCGAATAAATAAATATTATTTTGGTGTTTTTATTAAATCTATTTTATATACGGCGGCCATAGTATTTACTAATAATTTATTAGTATATCTATATATATATCTTCTTAATATATATAATTCACGTGTCACGTTGTTTGTACGCGATGGGCTCCTAAACCACTCAACTGATTATAATGAAATTTTGTAGATATGTGTTATTTGTTCCAACTTAAAGGGTGAGATAGTTTTTATTTCGATTAAATTGACGAAAGTATCATCATCATCATCATCATATCAGCCACAGGAAGTCCACTGCTGAACATAGGCCTCCCCCAAGGATCTCCACAATGACCTGTTGGAAGCGGCCAGCATCCAGCGACTTCCTGCGACCTTAGTCAGATCGTCCGTCCACCTTGTAGGCGGGCGTCCGACATTTCGCTTGCCTGTACGTGGCCTCCACTCGAGAACCTTTCGGCCCCAACGGCCATCGGTTCTACGAGCTATGTGCCCGGCCCACTGCCACTTCAACTTGCCAATCCTATGGGCTATGTCGGTAACCTTGGTTCTCCTACGGATCTCCTCATTTCTGATTCGATCTCGTAGGGAAACTCCGAGCATAGCCCGCTCCATGGCTCGTTGAGTGACTTTGAGCCTTTTAATGAGGCCCACAGTGAGAGGCCACGTCTCGGTGCCGTATGTCATCACTGGGAACACACAACTATCGAAGACTTTCGATTTTAGGCACTGAGGTATTTTGGACGAGAAGACGTCGCAAAGTTTCCCGAAGGCTGCCCAACCGAGTTGGATTCGACGATTGACCTCTCTCTCGAAGCTGGACCTGCCTAACCGGACCACTTGTCCTAAATAGACATATTCGTCTACAACTTCGAGAGTCGAGCCCCCAACTCCAATGGGGGTGGGCACAACATGGACATTCGACATGATCTTCGTTTTATCCATGTTCATTTTAAGACCCACCTGTTGGGAGATTCGATTAAGGTCTTCGAGCATAGTGCTAAGGTCTTCCAGCGATTCTGCGAAGACTACAATATCGTCGGCAAATCGAAGGTGCGTAATATACTCGCCGTTGATGTTGATGCCGAATCCTTTCCACTGCAAGAGCTTGAAGGCGTTTTCCAGCGCGGCAGTGAACAGTTTCGGAGATATGACATCACCCTGCCTCACGCCTCTCTGTAGTGGAATAGCCTTCGTGCTCTGATCTTGTACTCGGACCGACATGGTGGCGTTGTTGTATATACACTTCAACACTTCGATGTACCGATAGTCTATGTGGCACCGCTGAAGAGACTGTAGCACAGCCCAGGTCTCGATCGAATCAAAGGCTTTCTCATAGTCCACAAACGCTAAACAAAGCGGCAAGTTATATTCCTCGGTTTTTTGTATAACCTGCCGTAGCGTATGAATATGGTCTATGGTACTAAAGCCTTTTCGGAAACCGGCTTGTTCGGGAGGCTGGAAGTCATCAAACCTGCGTTCGAGACGATCTGTGATGACCCTCGAAAACAACTTATAGACATGGCTCAGGAGCGAGATGGGCCTGTAGTTCTTCAGCAAGGTGTTATCACCTTTTTTGAAGAACAGTACCACCACGCTCCTGCTCCATGCCTCTGGCGTTGAGCCCTCGAGGAGAACGGAATTGAATAGCCTCTGAAGGACTTTCAGTATCGGCGTTCCACCCGCTTTCAGAAGCTCTGAAGTGATTCCGTCCTCACCCGGCGCTTTTTTGTTTTTAAGTTGTTTGAGGGCCATCTCAATATCACACAGGCTGATGTCCGGGATATCATCGCTAAAGTGTCGGATCAACTCGGCTCTCGGGTCTTCGGCCGAGCTAACAGTAGGTTTGGCAACCGAGGTGTAAAGCTGTCCGTAGAACCTCTCGATCTCTCTTAATACCTACACCCTCGTCCATACCACGCGGCCATCGTCCGTTTTCAGCCTAGACAACTGGCTTTGCCCAATAGACAAGTCTCTTGCAAACACTTTGGAGCCTCCGTTCCGCTCAATTGTCTCCTTAATGCTCACAGTATTGTGAGCACGGACATCGTGTCGCAAGGACTTCCAGATCCGTCTATTGAGCCGCCGATATGTTTCAGCGTCAACGGAAGACTGCAGCGTCAAAGATCGACGTTCGGCCATGAGGTCAAGAGTCTGGAGCGAGAGTTTTTGTGGTCTATCTCTACGGCGAGGTTTAAAATACTTAGATCTCACCGTATGGACAGCTTCTACCAAACCGCTGTTTAACTCGTCCACTGCAAGGTTTTCTTTTAGACAATCAAAGCGATTTGTCAACTCGAGTTGAAAGCTCTCGGGGTTTTGGATATGGGCGCGAGTAGGTCGGAGCGTAGACTTCATCAAGCGACGCCTTTCTAATTGGACGTTGATATTCAATGTGCCCCTAACCATTCGGTGATCACTTCCGGTTTTCACCCTGTTGATCACAGAGACATCACTGAACATCCGTCTATTCGTCGTCAAGATAAAATCTATCTCATTTCTCGTAGAACCGTCAGGACTCAGCCAGGTCCATTTCCTGTGAGGCGGCTTCTGGAAAAAAGAGTTCATCGTGAAGAGTCCCTCTTTTTCCAGAAAGTCAGCCAGCCTCTGACCCCTGAGGTTCCGTTGCCCATGTCCAAATTGCCCCACTTTCAACTCTGCATCGCTTCTCTTGCCCAACTTTGCGTTGAAGTCCCCCATAACAACATTGAAGTAGGTTTTGGAAGTATATATGGCCCGACTTATGTCCTCATACATCTCCTCTACTTCTTCATCTGGGTGTGTCGAGGTCGGCGCGTATACCTGTATGACCTTCAACGAATACCTTTTTGATATTCTGAGTATAAGGTATACTACCCAGCTCGACACACTTTCGATGGATACGATGTTGTTAATGAGAGACCTGTGGACGAGAAATCCGACACCTCCTCAGGTCTGTTGGTCGTCCCCCCGGTAGAAGAGCAGGTTACCAGACTTCAGGGTTATCGTATCCTCCCCGATTCTTCGGACTTCCGATAACCCCAGAATGTCCCAGTGTAACCCGCTCAATTCTTCTTCCAGTTCGACAATTTTCTCGTCTGTCCTCAAAGTGCGTATGTTGTGTGTTACCAGGGCCAGTCGTCGTCGGGGGTGGTAGCCGGGGCCAACCCGGGGATTCTTAGCACCCCCTGCCCCACCGTAACCATGGCTGCTACCATCGCCAGGAATAGTGGGGCTGCCGGGGACTGGGGGCCTGGTCAATTTTTGTGTCGATATAAGGGGGGTTATTGCCAATACTCGCCACGCTTGGCAGGCGGGTTGGCGAGCGCAGAAGGGGACTCGCGCTGATGACGCTGCTGCCCATCATCAACGGTGGAAAGGAAATAGGGTTTGTGAGTAGAGGATATAATGGGAAAGGAAAGTATGGCCTGTAGGAGTGGATACTGCAGTCATGGAAGGGAATGCAGAACTGCAGTAGCTCGGGGCCGAGGTCGCGTACTCGTAGCACCTATTCTAGGACAGGCCATGACCACTAGATAGGAGCATCCCTGACCAAAGTATACAATAAAGGAAAAAACATTTTGCCATACAAAATGTTCATGGGTTTGTTACTGTCAAACATTTAATGTTCATACCGTCGATACAGTAAACTCTTCCCTCAAATTAAATAACGTATTTAAATAAAGGTTTCGAATCGACAACATATATCCACAATATTCGATTAACGGCGTATTTTAGATTTTAAAGATGTAAATTAATGACAGTAATGAAAAGTGTTTGACATTTAAATTGGTTGTCAAATATTAATGCATGCGTTCAGAAATTTATTTTATGTGAGCTAAGTGAAGAGAAACTGCGACAGCTCGCGATTAAACACGTGGGCGCTCTACGTGTAATATGTCACAGAATAAACATACGACAGTACTTGCCTAAATGTGGAATCAAAGAATCTGTTGAATAAGATGAGCAACATCACTCAAAGACCATAAAATGTGAAAATCAATTAGTAAGTGAAAATGTGAAACATGAACTACAGGATGAATCAACACCTACATCCATTGAAACTGTTGAACAGCATGAGCAAAGCTTGGCAAAGGCACATTCACTGTGCACGCACATAGGAGATAGCGTAGACGCAGGTGATGACTGTTTACCTTTTTTTATTTGACGGGAGGAAAGTTAGTCTTAGCTTTCTCCAGTGAATCGGGGATGGTCGAAGCGGTATGTCGCAGTCTCCAGCTTTCCAGCCTGTCGGTAAATAAAAAAAATCTTGTTGTTAGGGGCCTCCATTTATCACGGGAGGCTTGGAAGGGGGGGTTTGTTAAAAATCATGAAATATCACGTGTATTTTTTTGCCTATAATTATTTTGATTGAAATGCTACACATACATTAAGTAGGTAACTAGGTTAAATCTCACCACTTATCACTCACTAAAGGGGAGTTAAAAAGGGGTTAAAAATTCTAAATAAAAGATGACGTGATTAATGGACGGCGCCTTGTCTTGGCTTTAGCTTATTTTTAGAAAGTATTTTTTCTTTTCTTGAGCATATTAAGAACAAAAGCTAATTTTATTTTATTTTATTCGGAAAACAAACAGCGTCTTAACTAATAATACTGACATTAATAATCATTGTTTGATGATGTTGAGTTTTGTCTATAATTTGTGGCACTGTGGGTAACGTGGAGGAGTTTGGTTCGCCTAAATGTACTAGTAGGAACTCTCAAGTGAATCCGGGAAAGTTGTAATGTCTATATACTAAATACAGATAGAAGTTTATAACAATTGTATTTACCATCAATATCATTTATTTATTACAGATATACATCTACATACTTCTGAAGATATTAAAACCGAACTAAGCAGTCCAGGATACGATCAAATTTGTGAAGTGACTGCATCGGACAGTATTGCAGTTCTAAAGCCCAATGTGAAAGTCGAAGACATTACACTCGGTGAATGTGATCCACTTGGTGGTATCAATGGTGTTAGCGTTAAAACTGAAAATAATGATCTAGAGGAGGAATATGAAGTTAGAAAAGTTCTAAAAATGGAAATTGATATTGAAAATGAGGGTCCACGACAAATTAAACCTAGAGAACGTAAAAATTCAATGGCTGGCGCTATCAAAGTCAGAAACATAAAGGATTTGCAAAAACCATTGGCTAAAGAAATTAAAGGAAATATAAATAATACAACGAATACCGTTACAATCAGGACGTATACAAGAAAAAAAAGGAACAACACTTTACCACCAGCACTTCAGCAATGTATAGAAAAACCACAAGATGTTCCTATACTTAAAGAAAATGAAAACGTTGTACAAGAGTTATGTCAGCAGAATATAGTTCGGCAGTGTGTGCCTTCATCTCGGACTGAAAAATCTGTTGAACAGGGTGAGTAATATCTTCTAAAATTCTTAGAATGTGTGTCAACACAAACAGTAAGTGACCTCGTTGACCATGACCAGTGGCGTAACTACCCCATCGGGGGCCCGTGGCAAAGTTCATCAAATGGGGCCCTACGTATATATAAAAAAAAAATTAACTTAGTAATTTCGTTTTTATGAATCTTTTTATAAGGTGGCCTATTTGTGACTTAACAGACGCGGCCGCCAACATATTCATGGTCGTCTCTGGATCGAATCCCAGAGCACACCTCTGATTTTTCGGAATCATGCGTGTATTGATATTCAATCATCACGTACTATGACGGTGAAGAAAAACACTGTGAGGAAACTTGCATACCATAGTGATTTGGAAGAATTTCTATGGTACGTTAAGTCCGCCAGTCCGCACTAGGACAGCGTGGTGGACTATATGACCCGTGCCCTGCAGCGGGGTTAATATGAGCTGATACAGTACAGTATTGATTTTTTTTTATGATGGCTTCATATTTTTCATAGAATCTTGAACATAAATCATTTCATGCAATTTCTTCGCAGTTGTAGCGACTCTGAGTTGATCGTAAAGTCTGCATCATTCACAATGCGGTTGGCTCGCCGCTGCAATACATCCAAGGCATCAAGTAGGTACTGATCGGACCCATCTTTGAGGTGCGAGCAGTATTCCACACCCGGCTGGACCTGCGCGTTATAGACGCTATAAACATAGTTGAACGGACGTGAAAAACCAACGCACCCTGTTGATGACTCTAACCCTGCGTGCTGTGGCAGATATTACGCCCTCGATGTGATTCCTTGGATTGAGATCATAGCGGATATCCACACCAAGGATACTCAGGACATCCGCATTGAGAGGGGAGCATTGGGAGGGAAGAGAACGGGGATTTTTTGTACGTGAATGCATCCACCTGGGTTTTCTTGGCATTTAACTCAACCAAATTCCTCGAACGCCATGTAGAAATGAGATCCAAGGTCCGGTTGAGTTCAATGACAAGATCTTCACTTCACAGTGTCGACCCGGTAACCCGGAGGCCCAAAGTTGTATCGTCAATGAACCATACTATCATCTGCATAGCAATGAATGAACAACATATCATTGATATGCAGAATAAACTGGGTGGGCGAGAGCACCGAGCCCTTAGAAACTCTCCAGCATTTACTGACATGAACGCCTAAGCGTGTTCTTCGACGATGACACATATTCGACGTTCAAGCAGAAAGCCGGAAATCAATTGCGCGTTTGATATGATCCGCTCCATAACCTTACAAATCATTGAGGTGATAGTGATAGGGTGATAATTGGTAGGGTCTGGCCGATCACCTTTTCTGGGGATCGGTTGCACATTGGCCTCCGTCCGTCCATGATTTAGGCACAACTCCTGTTTGGTATGACGCCCGAAAGAAACCAGTCAGTGCAGGAGACAACTCCGCTGCACAAGCCCTTAGAACCAAAACCGGTATTCCATCCGGACCATTGGCTTTCCACACATCGAGAGACCGAAATTTATTCATTTTCATCCTTTTTTTGTCCACTGCTGGATATAAGCTTCCTCCAAATTGCGCCATTTCGCCGTGTCGTCAGCTTGTCGCATCCAGCATCGGGCAGCGACTTTTTGCAAATTGTCACTTCACCTAGCTGGAGGGCGTCCTTCACTAAATTAGCCAAGACGCGGTCTGCTCTCAAAAATACGTAAAAAGTTATCGGGTCTTCGATAGATGTGGCCAGCGCAGTGCCACTTCAGCTTGCTAATTCTGTTTGCTGTCTATATTTAGGTTTTCGGACGGATAAGATCTTATCCTTCAAAGAGAAACCGAGCATAGCAGGCTCCATAGGTCGCTGAGCGACTTTGAGCTGGTTGACCAGTCCAAGTCTCAGCACCGTAGGTTATGACAGGTAAGACACACTGGTTGAAAACTCGTTTTCTAGCTTTGTGGTGACAAGAAGACTCGACGTAGCTTACCAAATGCTGGAAGCTCCTCGTAGCGTCTTTCTCAAAGTTGTTTTTATCTTGTTAAAGGGTCGGCCCCAGGTAGGCATATTCAGAAACAACTTCCGGATGGTGGCCACGTACAGCGACAGGTTGGGTCAAGTTGGTGGTTGATCATTACTTTGGTTTTGTCCTGTTTTGCCCTGGGATTCGAACCCGCAACCACCGTGAACATGTAGGTAGTCGCGTCTAGTCCGTTTACCAACAGACCACCACGCACTTTTTTAAAAAACTTTAAAAAAAGTTCTATGGTATGTAAGTCCGCCAACCCGTGTGTGTGTGCGTTCACGTGCAAAAAATCCCCGTTCTCTCCCCTCCCCATTCTTCAGGGTACTCCCCTCTCAGTGCGGAATGACCTGAGTATCCTTGGTGTGGATATCCGCTGTGATCTCAATCCAAGGAATCACATCGAGGGCGTAATATCTGCCACATCACGCAGGGTTGGAGTCCTGAACAGGGTGCGTCGGTTTTTCACGCCCGGTCAGCTTTGTCGCTTATATAAAGCGCAGGTCCGGCCGGGTATGGAGTACTGCTCGCACCTCTGGGATGGATCCGCCCAATACCTGCTCGATGCCTTGGATGGATTGCAGCGGCGGGCCATCCGCATTGTGAATGATGCAGACGTTACGAGCAACTTGGAGTCGCTACAACTCCGGAGAGATGTCGCCTCTCTAAGCGTGTTCTACCGCCTGTATCACGGTGAGTGCTCTGAGGAATTGTTCAACTTGCTCCCCTCCTCTCCATTCCTAACCAGAACCACGCGTGCTGGCTTGCGAAGCCATAGCTTGACGGTCCACACCATTCCGGCGCGAACCAAACGGTTCTCAAATTCGTTTTTGTGCCGCACCGTCAAGCTGTGGAATTGTTTGCCGGCGTACGTGTTGCCTCCTTCCTACAATCCTGGGTCCTTCCGCCGCGGTGTGAAGAGGCACCTTAGCAGGCCGGCATAATTGTCTCCATTGGCATGGGACTGCCGTCCGATGCCAATGGATACTCTGCCTGGGCGGCATTGACACTTTCCATCAGGTGCAATGCCGCCACTATGCCAGGCCAGTATAAAAAAAAAAAAAAAAAAAAAAACCCGCATTAGGCCAGCGTGGTGGATTATATGGCCTAACTACTCTCAATCGTACTCTCGATTGTAGAGGAGGCCCGTGCCCTGCAGTGGAACGTATATGGGCTGATACAGAAGTACCCATTATTGTGTTTTCTGACCGGCCCGCCTTCAATGTGTTATGCATATATTTTGATTTGTTGGCTAGTCAAGTCATTAAGCAAATTATTCAACAAGCACAAGTTCCATGAAATATATATTATTTTTTTGCTTTGCAGTTGTACTTATTATTTTGTTATTTTTTGGTTTTTAGTGATTTTTCGTTTTGAAGTCGGTTTTTATTATTTTTTATTATTATATTTAGAACACGTGTTTCGTAACAGAACAATTAAACAGTGCGAATAAATAAATATTATTTTGGTGTTTTTATTAAATCTATTTTATATACGGCGGCCATAGTATTTACTAATAATTTATTAGTATATCTATACTATATATATATATCTTCTAAATATATATAATTCACGTGTCACGTTGTTTGTACGCGATGGGCTCCTAAACCACTCAACTGATTATAATGAAATTTTATAGATATGTGTTATTTGTTCCAACTTAAAGGGTGAGATAGTTTTTATCTCGATTAAATTGACGAAAGTATACAATAAAGGAAAAAACATTTTGCCATACAAAATGTTCATGGGTTTGTTACTGTCAAACATTTAATGTTCATACCGTCGATACGGTAAACTCTTCCCTCAAATTAAATAACGTATTTAAATAAAGGTTTCGAATCGACAACATATATCCACAATATTCGATTAATGGCGTATTTTAGATTTTAAAGATGTAAATTATTGACAGTAATGAAAAGTGTTTGACATTTAAATTGGTTGTCAAATATTAATGCATGCGTTCAGAAATTTATTTTATGTGAGCTAAGTGAAGAGAAACTGCGACAGCTCGCGATTAAACACGTGGGCGCTCTACGTGTAATATGTCACAGAATAAACATACGACAGTACTTGCCTAAATGTGGAATCAAAGAATCTGTTGAATAAGATGAGCAACATCACTCAAAGACCATAAAATGTGAAAATCAATTAGTGAGTGAAAATGTGAAACATGAACTACAGGATGAATCAACACCTACATCCATTGAAACTGTTGAACAGCATGAGCAAAGCTTGGCAAAGGCACATTCACTGTGCACGCACATAGGAGATAGCGTAGACGCAGGTGATGACTGTTTACCTTTTTTTATTTGACGGGAGGAAAGTTAGTCTTAGCTTTCTCCAGTGAATCGGGGATGGTCGAAGCGGTATGTCGCAGTCTCCAGCTTTCCAGCCTGGCGGTAAATAAAAAAAAACTTGTTGTTAGGGGCCTCCATTTATCACGGGAGGCTTGGAAGGGGGGGTTTGTTAAAAATCATGAAATATCACGTGTATTTTTTTGCCTATAATTATTTTGATTGAAATGCTACACATACATATAAGTAGGTAACTAGGTTAAATCTCATCGCTTATAATAAAATTCTAAATAAAAGATCACGTGGTTAATGGACGGCGCCTTATCTTGGCTTTAGCTTATTTTTAGAAAGTATTTTTTTCTTTTCTTGAACATATTAAGAACAAAAGCTAATTTTATTTTATTTTATTCGGAAAACAAACAGCATCTTAACTAATAATACTGACATTAATAATCATTGTTTGATGATGTTGAGTTTTGTCTATAATTTGTGGCACTGTGGGTAACGTGGAGGAGTTTGGTTCGCCTAAATGTACTAGTAGGAACTCAATATCTAGTAGGAACTCAGTATACTAAATACAGATAGAAGTTTATAACAATTGTATTTACCATCAATATCATTTATTTATTACAGATATACATCTACATGCTTCTGAAGATATTAAAACCGAACTAAGCAGTCAAGGATACGATCAAATTTGTGAAGTGACTGCATCGGACAGTATTGCAGTTCTAAAGCCCAATGTGAAAGTCGAAGACATTACACTCGGTGAATGTGATCCACTTGGTGGTATCAATGGTGTTAGCGTTAAAACTGAAAATAATGATCTAGAGGAGGAATATGAAGTTGAAAAGGTTATTAAAATGGAAATTGATATTGAATATGAGGGTCCACAACAAATTAAACCTAGAGAATGTAAAAATTCAATGGCTGGCGCTATCAAAGTCAGAAACATAAAGGATTTGCAAAAACCATTGGCTAAAGAAATTAAAGGAAATACAAATAATACAACGAATACCGTTACAATCAGGACGTATACAAGAAAAAAACGTATCAACACTTTACCACCAGCACTTCAGCAATGTATAGAAAAACCACAAGATGTTCCTATACTTAAAGAAAATGAAAACGTTGTACAAGAGTTATGTCAGCAGAATATAGTTCGGCAGTGTGTGCCTTCATCTCGGACTGAAAAATCTGTTGAACAGGGTGAGTAATATCTTCTAAAATTCTTAGAATGTGTGTCAACACAAACAGTAAGTGACCTCGTTGACCATGACCAGTGGCGTAACTACCCCATCGGGGACCCGTGGCAAAGTTCATCAAATGGGGCCCTGCGTATATATAAAAAAAACTTAACATAGTAATTTCGTTTTTATGAATCTTTTTATAAGGTGGCCTTTTGTGACTTAACAGACGCAGCCGCCAACATATTCATGGTCGTCTCTGGATCGAATCCCAGAGCACACCTCTGATTTTTCGGAATCATGCGTGTATTGATATTCAATCACCACGTACTATGACGGTGAAGAAAAACACTGTGAGGAAACTTGCATACCATAGCGATTTGGAAGAATTTCTATGGTACGTTAAGTCCGCACTAGGACAGCGTGGTGGACTATATGACCCGTGCCCTGCAGCGGGGTTAATATGAGCTGATACAGTACACTCTTGATTTTTTTTATGATAGCTTCATATTTTTCATATGATCTTGAACATAAATCATTTCATGCAATTTCTTCGCAGTTGTAGCGACTCTGAGTTGCTCGTAGTCTGCGTCATTCACAATGCGGTTGGCTCGCCGCTGCAATACATCCAAGGCATCAAGTAGGTACTGATCGGATCCATCTTTGAGGTGCGAGCAGTATTCCACACCCGGCTGGACCTGCGCGGTATAGACGCTATAAACATAGTTGAACGGACGTGAAAAACCAACGCACCCTGTTGACGACTCTAACCCTGCGTGCTGTGGCAGATATTACGCCCTCGATGTGATTCCTTGGATTGAGATCATAGCGGATATCCACACCAAGGATACTCAGGACATCCGCATTGAGAGGGGAGCATTGGGAGGGAAGAGAACGGGGATTTTTTGCACGTGAATGCATCCACCTGGGTTTTCTTGGCATTTAACTCAACCAAATTCCTCGAACCCCATGTAGAAATGAGATCCAAGGTCCGGTTGAGCTCAATGACAAGATCTTCGCGTCACAATGTCGACCCGGTAACCCGGAGGCCCAAAGTTGTATCGTCAATGAACCATACTATCATCTGCATAGCAATGAATGAACAACATATCATTGATATGCAGAATAAACTGGGTGGGCGAGAGCACCGAGCGATTAGAAACTCTCCAGCATTTACTGACATGAACGCCTAAGCGTGTTCTTCGACGATGACACATATTCGACGTTCAAGCAGAAAGCCGGAAATCAATTGCGCGTTTGATATGATCCGCTCCATAACCTTACAAATCACTGAGGTGATAGTGATAGGGTGATAATTGGTAGGGTCTGGCCGATCACCTTTTCTGGGGATCGGTTGCATATTGGCCTCCGTCCATGATTTAGGCACAACTCCTGTTTGGTAGGACGCCCGAAAGAAACCAGTCAATGCAGGAGACAACTCCGCTGCACAAGCCCTTAGAACCAAAACAGGTATTCCATCCGGACCATTGGCTTTCCACACATCGAGAGACCGAAATTTATTCATTTTCATCCTTTTTTTGTCCACTGCTGGATATAAGCTTCCTCCAAATTGCGCCATTTCACCGTGTCGTCAGCTTGTCGCATCCAGCATCGGGCAGCGACTTTTTGCAAATTGTCACTTCACCTAGCTGGAGGGCGTCCTTCACTAAATTAGCCAAGACGCGGTCTGCTCTCAAAAATACGTAAAAAGTTATCGGGTCTTCGATAGATGAGGCCAGCGCAGTGCCACTTCAGCTTGCTAATTCTGTTTGCTGTCTATATTTAGGTTTTCGGACGGATAAGATCTTATCCTTCAAAGAGAAACCGAGCATAGCAGGCTCCATAGATCGCTGAGCGACTTTGAGCTGGTTGACCAGTCCAAGTCTCAGCACCGTAGGTTATGACAGGTAAGCCACACTGGTTGAAAACTTTCGTTTTCTAGCTTTGTGGTGACAAGAAGACTTGACGTAGTTTACCAAATGCTGGAACCTCCTCGTAGCGTCTTTCTCAAAGTTGTTTTTATCCTGTTAAAGGGTCGGCCCCAGGTAGGCATATTCAGAAACAACTTCCGGCTGGTGGCCACGTACAGCGACAGGTTGGGTCAAGTTGGTAGTTGATCATTACTTTGGTTTTGTCGAAGTTAATTTTATGATCTATTCGCTATGAGGCCGAAGCCAGGCCGTGCAGCATCTGTTGAACTGACTGTGGACTTCTACGTTCATTTATTATTTTATTTATTTGGTGTATTATTTATTGTCACTGTCTCCTAAAAAGTGGCCATTGGACTTAGTGAGTTTTCTCAATCACAAACAGTTTCACATCACATTTTTTTAAATTACCTCGGTCTGTAACATATTATGGATATTTAAAATTTTCCAATCCTATTAATATGGTTTAATTTTATTTTTGTTCGTACTTGGTTGCATTGTTTTGAGTCTGAATATTGATTATTGCCGAGATTTGCTACTATGGAATTTTTAGTTTCATCCATTGGTTCATTTCTGAGACTCTGCTTACTCGCCTTTTCGTCAATAAATTGCTTGTTCCCAAAATACTGACTTATTTTAGGTAACCTTTTATTTATTGCTTCAGACTTCTCTCTCTTTCGGTCTTCGCTACCACTTAAATAGTTTCGTTAACAAGATATGTATATATTTATTAGTGAAATGTTTGTCATGATTAAAAAGTAACAAATTATTTATTTGTATTAATTAATTTCGTAATTGATGTTACATTGAAATGAAATGAAATGTATTTAAAATAAAATGTATTTATTGGTCACGTAGGCAATTTAAGAGCTCTTATGACAAGTCAATACACATAGAACTTAATCTCTATATACAATATATTTTCTATACTTAGTATTACTTATTTTAATTTCTTACTTTAATTTATTTATTTTTATTTATAATTAGTTTTATTTATTTATTTTGTTTTTATTCATATTTGTTATTGAAGTTATACTTCTTTTGGCGCGCTGGAGAAAAATGATGAGAGTGAATTTTTACGATGCCCGCTATTTTATATATAACTTCTAACGCGTGTACATGAGTACACACACTCTTTTTCATGTTTTTATTCATTATTATCTGCTTCCACCCTATCGGACTTGAGCCCGAGGCCCTATCGAGCTGGGGCCCTGTCGGGCCTGTGACCCTGTCGGAGCAGGGCCCTGCATGCCAGTCCGGGGGCCCCTAAATCAAAATCAAAATATTCTTTATTCAAATAGTCTTTCACAAGACCTTTGAATCGTTCTTTTCTGCTACCACCGCTTCGGAACGTGTTGTAGCTGTGAAGAAGAAGCGGCGCAAGAAACTCCCCCAGCTGTCTTCTTTTTTCTTTTTCTTTTCTTTTTTTTATATCGCCATTTACAATTAAAGAGCCACAAAGTTATCTGACCCGGTGAGAGAGTCGCTGTAATCGAATTTGGTGTTGCCATTAAAAATAGATATAGCAATAAAGTGGGTAAAGTAAGATTTTCAATCCGATCAATAGTGTCGGGAAAATGAGTGGACCAGTTTCATATGCATGTTTTTTTCCTTCACAAGATTTCTAACCAATCGCTCCCCCTTAAAGAAGTCAAAACCCTTTAAAAAGTTATCTGTATCAGCCCATACACGTCCCACTGGAGGGTACGGGCCTCCTCTGCAATCGAGAGTACGATTGAGGGTAGTTAGGCCATATCACAGGCCATATAGTCCGCCGCGCTGGCCTAATGCGGGTTGGTGGACTTACACAGGTACCATAGAAATCCTTATAAATCGCTTTGGTATGCAGGTTTCCTCACGATGTTTTCCTTCACCGTTTTAGTGTGTGTTTATTGACTATCAATACACGCATGACTCCGAAAAGTCAGAGGGGTGCCCTGAGATTCGAACTCGCGGCCACCGTGAAATGTGGTTGTGGTCATTGGTGGTCCATTTACCAACAGGCCACCACGCACGTAACGATAAATTTTAGTTTATGATATGAACTTACATCTATTGTACTAGTACGTACAAAGTTCTGTTTTCGTGGAATTTATTTTGAAAAGCTGACAACACAAACTTGTTGCGGCAGCTACACGATGATACAATTTTTCGAAGGGTATTATTGGTATCTGAAGCCGCTTTTCTTCCTACGTAAAATTTAGTACCTGAAGTTTAACATTCCTAGCATCACTTTTTAAAGTTTTCGGCAATTTTCACTAGTTTTAAATAATGCAGGAAAAATAAATACATTGAGTAAACAACTAATGGCCGATATGTCAGCGACTGGCAGATAGACTGACATTCCAAATGACGTATTCGTTTCCACTTTTGGCCACCGGGCCAGATAACTTTGTGGCTCTATACATACAATGGTTCATGTCACAAGTCACAATAATGTCAGTTTTAAAATGTCAATACAATTTGATGCAAAAAATGATCAATTTATTCCCAAGCAGTTTTATCTTCCACATAATCTGAGATTCTATAATATGCCTTTTTACATAACTTAACTTTTATTACTTTTTTAAACTTATCAATTATTGGAAGTTCTCTTAAACTGTTGGGAAGCTTGTTAAAGAAGCGTAAGGCCGGGGGCCCGTGGCATTTTGCGCACTCTGCCACCCTATTGTTACGCCACTGAACATGACCATCAGCATGTATCTAAATATAAATCCAATGAAAGTGTTGAACAGCGGCAATCAGGCGAAAATAAAACACGTTTTATTCATTTGTTAATATAAATCTCCGTAATATTCTCATCATGAAACTTAAGTGACAGTTCAGGTTAATGAAAACTTAATTATTTGTTTTGTTACCTCCTTATACCACATTTATGTAGAACTTTTGATGATGATTGTTTGTTTTTAATCACTTGCCAAAATTATTGTTACAGATCCTATAACAGAAAGTAGATGCTATATTTCTGCTCAAGAAATAAAATCTGGACCAAGCAAACAAGAATACAATCAACTTTGTAAAGTTACTGCTTCGGAGGGTATTGGAGAATTAAAGCCCAATGTGAATGACGACGTTGTTTATAAAATAAATTTACATGATGATGACGCTAGTAATAATATCAGAACTGAAGATACTGTATTAGAAGAGGAATATGATGATGGAATAGTTTTAAAAATGGAATATGATGTTGAATCTGAAGGTGTACAACAAACTGAATTTAAAGATAATAACTTTATGGTCGACCATAATCAAAATCAAGACATAGATGATACCATGCAAAAACTATTAGAGAAACAAGAGAAAGAAGATGTTGAAGCAACTAGAATAAACAGAACCAGTTGTCTAAAAAAGTTAGTAGATGGACAAAAACGTATACCGAACGAAAGTGTCGAGCCGCTTCAGCAATGTCTGAACAACATACAAAATGTAGAGAAAAGCATAGCCAATGAAAGTGTCGTACAAAGTGAACAACCATGTACATCACTAAGTTTAATCCATGAAAGTGAGAGTGAGAAACGCGAGTCGCTTCTAAAAGAACATCGGAAAAATAAGGCAGAAAGCCTAAGGACCTACGGAACTGTTAAGCAACGACAACGACGTCCAAAAATACACAGACGATATTATCTTATAAAAGTGAAAGGCGAACTGAGTGATGAACAACGCAAGCAGCGGGCCGAATACAAACGTCAATGGTATTTAAACCGGATTTCCAATGAAAGTGCTGAAGAACGCGAACAACGTCGAAACAGGAAAAGAGCATATAACTCACAGCGCCTTGCCAATGAAACTGTTGAACAGCGTAAGGAACGTATAGAAAAGAAACGAGAGTATGACAAACTACGTAGGGCGTTTCATTATTAGAACAGTGCGAGCAACTTCCTATGTATAACATGAGAATATTAAAACAAAATGGAGACCCAATAAAATAAGTGAAAAATTTATTCAACGCCTTGAATATCTCGAACAGCATGGAGCCAGCGGAACTGTTGAACAATGTAATACTTTCGCAGAGTACAGTATATCATTGTTGTAAATACAGGGTGTATCCAGACTGCGACCAAAAACAAAGTCAGGTGATAGGTTTAGTGACTTCAAGACACGATGCAACTAAAAAAATACGTATGGCACTCGGAGACTGCCGCGGTAAAGCTATTGCATAGCATTTTTTATCAACTTATGCAATTATAATTATTTATTTTTTATTTTTATTTATGCAGTATTATTTTTCCTTTGTTTTCCTTTGATGTTAATTGTACAGATATTCACTGTTGTACGTGCGAGCTTCGTAGAGTCGTACCACGAAGTCACAGATCACTCCCAAAAGATTCCGCATAATGTCAAATTTGTTTGAATCCAAAAGTGCCGATTTAGGTTACAAGAGCGGGGAAGCGAGGGACGAGGCAGCGGCTCGTAGTGATGTGAACAAAATATTATTGTATAAAACTATGTCGATAATATTGTCGATGGATTATGAACGAGACCGCCTTCGAACAGCCTCGTTCAAAATAGTAGTGTTCGGGGGTGCTGGCTGCGTGGTAAATAATACCAGTGATTAGAAAGTAGAAACTTTATTCGCACTGAGAAGTACGTTTTACAAATGACGTAATTGCGGCGTAATTACGACACGTAACTGCGGCACCGTCGTGATGTAGCTGCAGAGCTTCGTTCTGGTATCTCCCGACAGCGATTCTGCTAATTCTTCACTACTTGCTGACTACTTGCCGACTTGCTGACTACTTGCTGACTTGCTGACTTCTTGCTGTTTTCTTCACTGTAGGCCGGAACCGAACTGATTTGCCCGACCCAGGGTGCCGATCTATATTCCCAATTTTGGGCTAATCCCTAGGGTCGGGTCCGCGATCGTCACAGGCGCGCTCGGCCAATGAGAGCGCGCGCTGCGGGGTGTCGCTGTAGCGACTTGCGGGGCGGTAGCTCGGTCCTGCGGGGAGTGCGGGGCCGCGAGGTGTAACTCCGCACCGAATATGTGGGAGGCACCTAAGTTCGGCGGACCTCGCACCCAACACCATGCTTAAATCAGTATATATACTAGGTTCTGACAATGTTGTTCTAACTACTCAATCATTATACAATGTCTGATACATAAACACTCTAGTATATAGACTCTAGTATATGGCGTAACAATATAACAAATTAAATTATCAAACTATTACAATTCTGAACGATATAAATTAACACATAATATTGCACATTAGGCTAACACACGATGTTGTACATAATAAGTTATACACGGCTTATATGTGTAAGCTTATTTCTAAGGGAACGTTCTATCTTTATTTATTTACATAACAACATAAGAACATTTACAAACTGATAACTATTTACTAGTAACATGATACAAGATAAACTTAACTATTAAAAACTAGTCTTCGTCCTGCACATTCTCCCGCCGTGTACCGTAGCGACGCGACGCGACGGTGCATCTTCATGGGGTGCAGGGCGACTCGTCGTTCTCGACGCTCTGGATTACGACGACTTTTCTGGATGGGCGTCGTAGCACGCCGCCCCTCGTGGCGACGTCGATGGTTCTGGTGACGCCATCCGGTCCCGGATACGTGGCGCAGATGCGCCCACGCACCCAGGTGTTGCGCGGTAGGTTGTTGTCGACGACCCGTACTAGGTCGCCGACACGAAGTTCAGCGCCCCGTCCATGGGGCTCCCGCCGGTTTCGGAGTTCGGGCAGGTACTCCTTCAGCCAACGCGCCCAGAAGGCGTCGGCGAGGGCCTGCGTCGCACGCAGGCTGGCGTACGGGCTAGCGGTGTGATCCGCTGGCAGGCCCGTAGTGGCGAAGTGTCCCTGACCGCCCAGCAGGAAGTGGCTAGGCGTCAGGGACTCAGGGTCGGCAGGATCTACCGACACATGCGTTAGTGGTCGACTATTTAGTGTGAGTTCGACTTCGGTGAGCAGGGTGTGGAGAGTTTCTTCGTTGGGGCTCTTCTGGTGGAGCACCGTGGTCAGCGCGGTCTTCACTGACCGCACCAACCTCTCCCACGCGCCTCCCATGAATGGAGCTCCTGGAGGGATGAACTTCCATGTTATAGCCCTTTTTGATGCTTCTTGTTTCGCACCGGAGAGAAGAGTTTGGCGGATTTCCGCATCCGCCCCGTGGAAGTTCGTCGCGTTGTCCGACCAGATCTCGGTCGGACAACCGCGTCGCGCGATCATTCGTCGTAACGCCATGATTGCTGATTCGGTGCTCAGCGAGGACACCACTTCGAGGTGCACTGCGCGTACGGTGAGGCATGTGAACAGCGCGACGTACCTCTTCTGCATGCTTCTTCCGACGGTCACGGTGAGGGGGCCGAAATAATCAAGACCCGTGTAGGTAAATGGTCGTTGGTGGTGCGCCAACCGGCATGTCGGCAGGTCTCCCGTTGCCGGTCTTGGAGGTGTCGCGGCCCTTGCGCGACACATTTGACATTTTGACAGCATCATCTTCACTGTCGGTCGTAGTCGCACGACCCATTTGTACTGCTTTACCTGGTTTACCGTAGCCTCCACTCCTGCGTGATGTAGAGTCCTATGTACATGAAGGATCCATAGTTGTGTGGCCCGGTGGTTTCCATCTATGACTGGAGGGGTTTTTACTTCTTCCGGTACTCCAGTGGCGGCGTTGATTCGGCTCTTCAGGACGATGATGTCGTCCTCGAGTCTTACACTGAGCTGGTGTAGTCGGCTATGTCTTCCGACCTCCTTGCCGGCTCGCAGCGCCTTGAGTTCCTCCTTGAACGCCTCTTCTTGGGCGTTCTTTGTTATAAGCTTTTCCGCTTTTATCTGATACTCCGCTGTTAATGTGATATACTTATCTGTCGCTGCGGGTTGGCGTGTCCTGACTGTTGGATTGGTTGTGGTGTTCGCGGCTCGCCAATCAGGGTCGCGACGTGGACCCCTTTTCGTTCGCTTGTAATGGACTTGTTCAATCTTGCGCCGGAACATAGCGACTGCTTGTAGCACCCTTGCTGTCGCCCTGAGATATCTCGTCCACGGCGAGAAGCGTGTGACGTCAGGTATCACGCTCGACTGGTCACTGGTGCAGATGACGTTTATACGTTCTTCACCTGAGGTTGGCGGTGAGCTCGGTGTCTCCACCGGCCATGTGTTTGGGTCGTGTCGCAGGAACTCCGGTCCCTGAAACCATCTGTGGTTCGAGTCCAGTTCTTCAGGGACGTTTCGTGTGGCGTCGTCCGCCACGTTCCAGCGTGTTGGTACCCACCGCCACTCCGACGTTTTTGTGATCTCTTCGATGGCCGCTATGCGATGGGCCACGTAGGGCTTATAACTCCTGGCCCCGGTCCGGATCCACGTGAGCGCGGTCCGATTGTCCGTCCAGAACGTCGTCGCATCTGGCCTCCTGGTGTGCTCCTCTCTGACTGCGGCTGCCATCCTGGCTCCCAATAGGGCCGCTTGGAGTTCCAGGCGCGGGATCGATAACAATTTCAGAGGGGCTACCTTGGCTTTCGCGGCGACGAGAGTGGTGGACACAGCTCCCCTGTGGTCCACTGCGCGCCAGTATAGCGCGGATGCGTACGCCTTTTCGCTGGCGTCGCAGAACACGTGCAGCTAAAGTCGTTGAGCCGCGCTGTAATTGAGATATAAACGGGGAATTATTATTTTGTTTATATTTTTGAGACAGCTTATCCATTTTCCCCATTCTGAGGCTAAGTCACCCTCTAGCTGATCGTCCCAGTCGACTCCTTTTCGCCACACTTCTTGTAGCAGCTGTTTCGCTTGTATTGTTATAGGAGTGATGAGACCAAGTGGGTCGAATATTGACATCACTATCTTCAGTGCCCCCCTCTTTGTGGGAGGTCCCTCTAGAAGGCTCGGTGGGATGCGGGTTGCATCCAAGTCGAACTGAAAAGTGTCCGCCTGTGGTTCCCAGGTAAGGCCGAGCACCCTTTCAGTTTGTCCGCCTTCAATGTTCACCGTTGCGTTGCTTCCAACGTTCTCTCCGATTTTTTCTAAGAGTTCGGGCGAGTTCGAGGCCCATTTGCGCAGCTGGAAGTTAGCCTTTTGGTGAATTTCCTGTATCTGTTTGACGACCGTTTCCGCTTGGCTGATGTCCACGAAGCTATCTAGGTAGTCGTCCATGTAGTGTTTTCTCTTTATGGCCGCTGCCGCCTCCGGATATTGTTCCGCGTGACACTCTGCGTTCTTGTTCATCACGAATATGGCTGTGGCGGGTGAGCACGACGCCCCGAATATTAGTGATTTCATCCGATATTCTTCAGGCGGAGCGTCGTCTCGACGTTCCCCTCGCCACAGGTACCTCAGGGCGTCCCTGTCTTCTTCGCGTAATTGGATACGCATAAACATTTCTGTTATGTCCGCGGTGATCGCCACTTTGTGTTCCCGGAAGCACATTAGCACCCCTGGGAGTGGTTGCAGGAGGTCGGGTCCGGTCAGGAGCATGTCGTTCAGTGACACGCCCCTGGTCTTGGCGGCTGCGTCGTGGACCACCCTCAGCTTGTCAGGTTTCAGGGCGTTGACTACGGCGAAATGCGGTAAGTACCACGTCCTTCCTGGCATCTTCTTTGCGGGCGCTGGTTCCGCGTAACCCTTTTGAAGTAGCATGTTCATTTGTTCGTTGTACTTCCTTTTCAGCAGCGGGTCTCTATCGATTTTCTTTTCGATGCCGTGGAGCCTTCGCAGGGTGTTGTCGTAGTTGTTGGGGAGTGTAGCTTCCCCCGACTTCCAGAGGAAGGCAGTCTGGTACCCGCCTCCCGGCAGCTGAATCAAATCAAATCAAAATATTCTTTATTCAAATAGTCTTTCACAAGATCTTTTGAATCGTCCTTTTCTGCTACCACCGCTTCGGAACGTGTTGTAGCTGTGAAGAAGAAGCGGCGCAAGAAACTCCCTCAGCAACACGAACTGTCTTCTTTTTTTTCTTTCTGCTTCTTGCTGAGTTGTGTTCGCTTCGAGAATTCGGAGCGCCTTTTGCTCGGGGTCGTTTTCCGGACGTTTCGGATTCAAGTACGTGTTGTCGGTCGTTATGTATTCTGCCACCATTTTTTCCATGTTTTCTTCGGATGTGTGACCGACGAAGTTCACTTGATGCCCGAGTGTTCGAGTTCTGCTGCCGTGTACCACCCAGCCCAGTGGTGTGAGTGAGGCCACTGGTTGATTTTTTCGACCCGATCTTGTTCGGGTGGCTATTAACAGGTGCCAGTTGTCTTGACCTATTAATATTTTCGGGATCACTTGGTCGGTGATTATAGTGTTCGTGATTCCCTTTAGATGCGGACAATTACTTATCGCTTCTGGCGATATTTTCTGTGCGGCTAGGCGTAGGTCAGGTACTGTCCGGGCTTGTATGTGTTGGTTGTGTCGGTTCTTGCCTCGGAGCAGTATCTTCACACGACGTGAGGAGTGGTCTTCCTTAGTGTTCCCATCGTATGTGCAGATGCGTAGTGGGTCGTCTGGTCCCACTGCGCCTATGTCGTCCGCGAGGCCTTGGTCGATCAGCGTTACTGTGGACCCGTCGTCGAGTAACGCGTAGGTGTCGCGGGCTCCCGCCGGTCCCGAGACTTGTACTGGGGCAATCTTCAAGTATGACACGCTTGATGCCCACGTCGAGTTCACCTTTTCTTCCTCGGCGTCTTCTTTTAATTTCGGCGGCGCGCTTCTTTTTGAGTGCAGTAGTTGATGATGGGGATGCTCACAGCCGTCTATGCCGCACTTCTTGGTCTTGCATGTGTGCTGTTGAGTGCGGCGTCGTAGGCATCGGAAACAGGCGCGGTGCTTCTTGGCTGCGTCCCATCTTTGGTCAATAGGCAAGTTTTTGAATTTATAGCACTCTGTGATCGCGTGTCCCTCTTTGTCACACATAATACACGCGGCGTTGGGTCTCGGGGTGGCGGCTGTGTTGAACACTTTCTGTCGTGTTTGACTTGTTCGCGGTCGCTCGGTGACCGTCTCTGCAGTCGCGTATTGGCTGCAGATTTCCGCTTCTCGGTGAATGAAGCGTTCTAATTTGAGGAGGTCTGGTTCCTCCCTCGGTTGTAGTGCAGCGAACTCGTACCACTTATGTTTCAATGTGGGTGTTAATTTTTCTACAACGGCCCGTGCTATCTCCGGATTGTACATGTAGTACATGCATCGTAAGGCCCGAAGTGTGTTCACTGCATTACTAATCTTCGTGGCGAACATACAGGTGTCACGCGGCGCTTCACTTAGGCGTGGTAGTGTTCTGAGACGTTCCATCTCGGCTGTCGCTATGGACTCTGGTCGGCCGAAACGTATCTCGAGTGTGCGCATGACGTTGTCCGGGTCCGCGTTCGTGATTAAGAGGCCTCAGATTAAGACTGCCTCTCTGGCGGTCCCGCGCAGGCTCCGGCGCAGGCGGGACATGTTTTCTAACTTCGAGAAATTATTCACTGATTCTTCATACGAAGCACGGAACGTTAGCCACTCTTGATGATCACCGTTAAAGAATGGTAATTCCACATACCTTGTCTGTTTTACTTGCGCAGCCTGTACTGCGTTGGTGATCGCTGCAGCTAGTTGCTGCATCTCCGTCCTCTTCGGCGGGACGGCAAGTGCTCCGTCCGACATAGCTGGTGCGAGCGGAGCGGCGGCGTCGGGCTCGAATCCCGGCGCAGTGTTCGGCGGCAGCGGCGGCGGCCGTGGTTGCGGCGGCGGCGCGGTGCGGCTTTGATGCCACGACGCATTGGCGTTCGCGGCGGCTTCGAGGCCGGCCGCGGTGATGGCGGCGGCGGAGTCCCACGGCGTGGCTTGCGTAGGCGGCGGTGGCAGCTGCGCGACCCCGAAATTCGGTCGCCAGGACGCGGCAGTGGTCGCTGGCGGAGGGGCGCGTGCTGCCTGTTCGGCAAGCCAGGCGGCGACGGCGGGCGGCGGTTGATGTGCAGCGCTGAAGTTCGGTCCCCAGGACGCGGCAGTGGTCGCTGGTGGAGGCGCGTGCAGATCGGCGAGTAGAGGCGCGGGTGCGCACTCTGCTGTTGACGTCGGCGGCAGGCGTGCAGCGCCGAAGTTCGGTCCCCAGGACGCGGCAGTGGTCGCTGGCGGAGGCGCGTGCAGGTCGGCGAGTAGAGGCGCGGGTGCGCGCTCTACTGTTGACGTCGGTTGCGGGTGAAGTGACGACTGTGTGCACGGCGGGTGTGCGGCGGTGACTCCCGCCGGTGCGTGCGCGGCGGCTTCGGTGTGCGGCGCTTGATGCGGCTCGCTATCGATGGCGAGCAGTTGGCTATTTTGTAGCCATGTGTGGACGCGGAGTTCTTGTTCAATCTCCGCGACCGTCGTGTTGTCGTCATTCGTTCGTTCTGGTATCTCCCGGCAGCGATTCTGCTAATTCTTCACTACTTGCTGACTACTTGCTGACTTGCTGACTTCTTGCTGTTTTCTTCACTGTAGGCCGGAACCGAACTGATTTGTCCGACCCAGTGTGCCGATCTATATTCCCAATTTTGGGCTAATCCCTAGGGTCGGGTCCGCGATCGTCACAGGCGCGCTCGGCCAATGAGAGCGCGCGCTGCGGGGTGTCGCTGTAGCGACTTGCGGGGCGGTAGCTCGGTCCTGCGGGGAGTGCGGGGCCGCGAGGTGTAACTCCGCACCGAATATGTGGGAGGCACCTAAGTTCGGCGGACCTCGCACCCAACACCATGCTTAAATCAGTATATATACTAGGTTCTGACAATGTTGTTCTAACTACTCAATCATTATACAATGTCTGATACATAAACACTCTAGTAAATAGATTCTAGTATATGGCGTAACAATATAACAAATTAAATTATCAAACTATTACAATTCTGAACGATATAAATTAACACATAATATTGCACATTAGGCTAACACACGATGTTGTACATAATAAGTTATACACGGCTTATATGTGTAAGCTTATTTCTAAGGGAACGTTCTATCTTTATTTATTTACATAACAACATAAGAACATTTACAAACTGATAACTATTTACTAGTAACATGATACAAGATAAACTTAACTATTAAAAACTAGTCTTCGTCCTGCACAGATTAAATATAACTATTTTACGGGTTTCATTTTTTTTTAATTATTACGACGTAGTAATCTTAATGTGTTTTTGAAAAGAATAATAAAAACGCCTTTCAGTATGTTAAGAACATGTTTACTATTAATTTTACATAATTTAAAAAATGTTTCAATATAAACCTTTCAGTTACATAGGATACGTGTACTATCTTAATTCTTTACTTGTCACTATTATTTGATGGCTTCTATATTTTTCATTAATTCACAATTTTGCTAGAACTGCGATGACGTCCGTATTCACACAGCGCCATCTCTCTAATTATATTAAAAGCAAGCTCTTCTTGTTTTCCATCCATAGTTTTTGCTAAAATAATAATTTAAACTCTTTTATACCTTAGATTATTTATAAACAACAGGGTGTACACTATTATTTTAGGAAATCTAAAAATAGGAAAAAAATAACAAAAAAAAATTGTCGCTTTTTTTTGCTACTTTTTCTGTTGCATTGTGACTGAAGTCGCTTAAACTACCACCCGACTTCGTTTTCGGTAGCAGTCTTGATATACCCTGTATAAGTTAAAATTAAAATTCAATAGAAAATGGTATTTTAATAAATATCCAACATACAATACGACATACAAAAATTGGTAAATATAAGGTAGGTACAGCTGATTCGAAAACAAATCTTTTATCGTTTATCCATTTAAAGCTGTCTTCGGAGAAGTGCCTTGAACATATGACGCTATACTTTCTCGGGAACCACTCAGTACCACGAGATGTAGCGGCTATCCATTGGGACTTATCTTTAGCACATTTAGGAAACCTTATACTGAATGTATTAAATTTTTTTATGTTTAAACTTTTCTTATATGGTTGTAGAAAACATAATATTTCATGTTATACGTTTGTTTAGATGTGAGCTGGTACAGTTAAATTTATTTTAAAAGCAATCGTATCAATGACGAAAAAGTGCAAAATGGAAAATATTTTACCTACGTATAGGTACTAATATCGACATTAATTAAAATGCATGTGACCACAACACTGTTGTGAAATGTGTTAGGAGAAGCATTTCCAAGGCGATGCGTAAAAAGCACATGCATACAATTACAGTAAGGAGTGAAAGAGATAAATGCGAAAACAAACCATTATGAATTGAGCTGTGTGACTCGTAAAATGTAAGAAATATTTTACCAATGAAAAATTATACCATCTTTCTTATAACTGGACGTCCTGCTATTGCTCCCACATCACTTGACACTGCACGTAGTCATATTTCCATATATTATTTTAAAGACGAAATCCACAGGTTTAAATCGGTAAAATAAATAGACATATTTTATTTCAATGACAAGGTCAAAGACGTGGTCGCTACTGACGTTGCGCGTAGTTCCACAACGCATCCTACGTGCAAAAGAACTAAAGGCATTACACGCGTCTGTTGCCCGTGATGTGGTATCTATTGGGAGTGATCTGTGCATGAAGTAAATACAAAGAGGAGGTGCCCTAACGCCGAAACTCTAAGCAGGCATGAGTCACCAGATTGCGGGGCGAAGAGGGGGATTACGCATGAGCAGTAACGCCGATACAACCAATGCCACCTAGAGGCGAGTTGCTGAACTAAAAAGACAAGCGTGATATTCCAAAAAGTCATTAAAAGATCTGCTATTCATCGATAGATGGCAAAACTAAATATCGAAAGAGGTTAGATTACAATTAATCACGCAATAGCTTTGCAATTCGCATTTAAAAGTATATACTAACACATATTTGAATCAAAATAAAAAAAAAAAATTTAAATTTCTATCGGAGTTAGGTTATTTTCGTTACGGAATTTCTGGATTCGGTCTCCACGCTCAAGGCCCGCGATAGAAGTTAAGCAATAGATTAATATCGTTATTTTTTGTATTTCTTATATAGTTCTCCTTTTAAACCTTCGCGTACCATTGCGACTCTCAAAATAAACGGTGTACATTATTATTTTAGGAAATAAATATATAATGCGTTTCAAATAACGAAAGACTAATCCCGTAATTACAAACAAAGAACAAACAAAGAATACAGTCGAATTGATAAACTTCTGGTTTTCTTGAAGTCTGTTATAAAGATGGGAATATTCACTTAATACAATAAGGTTTATATGCATCTACCTACTTATGTATCGCTAACTTCATTTTTTAAACTTTCATTTTATTGTTTACGAGCTGTGCCCGCGACTTCGTCTGCGTGGAATTTAACAAAAAAGTTACTTAGTTTTTTTTTGGTTTTTGTATTTTTATTTTAATTATCAACCTTTGTAACGAAACCATACCGCGATCTAATTCTACGGTGGCGCCATCTATTAAGCCCGCTGCACACGACGCTTGTTTTGCTGCTGGATTGCTTGCTATAATTTGCTGCTGGGTTCAAAGTTGGCTGTGGCGCTGGGTGCAATGATGGCTCCCTCGATACGTTGGCTTCACACGGTGCTTGCCACTACACGCCGCTAGGCGTGCATGCGAAGCGACGTCGTTATCAAAGACACGAGTATTCGTAACTTCTGCACTACCATGAACGCTCGAGTACAAAAACTATTGCTGCTGAGATAATTAGACGTAGAAAAACTATTACTATGGCAGCTGCAGTTATTGCTTTTAAACGGAAACGAGAGCAACAACGAAAGCGTCGATTGTGGAGTTGCGAGTGGCTGTTACGGCGTGATACAGGACAGAATGTTCCTCTAAACATGGTATTTACTATTTAGTGAGCTCGGGTATGTATCTATAACAATTTCAACTTTATTTGCTACTATATTTTTTGGATTTTTAATTTCGTACTTCAATTTTTAATATGTTTATATTACATTTTGGTTTAAGCTCTGAAGATCCTTCCAGTCTCACTAATTATACGAAAGAACAAAAACTAATAATAAAAACCCCCAAACACGCATGCAATCTATCACGAAAAATAGCACGCGTTCGATCACCGAAATCCAGTACGCGACCACGCTTGAGAGACAGCAGTGACGTCACTTTCTCGCAGCGCTGCCAGCAGAGCAGCCATCGGCGAACCCCGCAAGCAATCCAGCAGCAAAACAAGCGTCGTGTGCAGCGGGCTTTAGCGAGCGGCGGTAAACTCCCGTTACACATTTATTTTCAGTTTTTTGGATTAGCTTTATTGAAAAATTTCTTTATATACAATATTTTGTAAATGTGATATTTATTCGTTGGTGGGAGAAGTGGTGGGAGGCGCCAGACGTGACAGCCCAGTGGTGGCATGCGCGTGAGCTGCGCGCGGGCATTGCAACATTACTTTATTTTTCTAAAATACATGTAGCCTAAGTTACTCCTTGTTATATCAGCTACCTGACAAAATAGTCCCGTCAAAATCGGTCCAGCCATTTCAGAGATTAGCCGGAACAAACAGACAGACAGACAGACAAAAATTTTTTAAATATCACTTTCGGCACAGGTATTGTGTATATAACGATATGTAGTAGGACATTTTTTTTTGTTTTCACTCTTAAAACAGACATTTCAATTTTATTTATATGTATAGATTAGCAAGCTTTACCCACGGTCTTACCCCGGTATTTTTTTTCCTTTAAAAAGGTTACACCCTATATCATCCTGTATCTGTGTTTATAGTTCGAATTATTCTAAATACTTTCTTATTGCTCACCTGCCTAGTACCTTATATAGATAATTTTTTTTTTAGAGTTGGTTAGGTACCTTACAGGTCAAAGCTAGGGTGAGGCAAGCGCCCCACTCTGCCCCACCGTGGCTACGCCCATGCCACTGCTAATTAAGTTAATTTAATATTTGTTTTAGAGTGAAGGGCCTAAAATGTATATTTTAAATATTTTTTTAAAAAACTCATTGTTGACGGTGAAACTGTGTCGGTGGCGTAGTTGTACTACAATGCGATTTTAAAACTGAGGTCTTGGGTTTGAATCCCGGGTCGAGCAAAGTGGTATTGGATTTTTCTATTCATTAATAGGCTCGCCGTCTATCGTCTACTACTATCACATTGTGGGACGGAATATACAAGGCGAAATGTGGGTTTCCTGGCACCTCTGCCTACCCCTTCTGGGATATATCATATAGGCGTGAGTTTATGTATGTATGTATGTATAAATATTAAAATTATCGCCGTCATTACGTCCATTTTTTTATTTTATTTCGATGAATGGCCAGACAAGCATGCTATAAATAAATAAATACACCCAACAGTCAAATACATGGTCCTGACCACACACTAAGATTAATTAAGTCTTATGTCATGGGTATCAGAAACTACAAGAGACTTTTCGGTCTCACAAACACCCGGACTCAAGACAATTTTTGTGGGCCTCACAAACATTAGCCTCGGTGTGGGAATCGAGCCCGTGGTCTCTCATTTCACGGCCGGGCGTCCAGCCATTCGCCTGATGGTAAACGATGCGACCGCTAGACCTAGGTCTAGATAACGACCTGAATAGGCACAGACGTTAGGAATTAAGAGAGATCTTTGTCCAATATTGGTTCATAAAGTAAAAGTAAAAACACCCTCGTTCGATTTCGGATTGAGGTGGTAGGACTCATATGTGAAAGGCTGCTTGGGTAGATACCACCGCAATTACTATTTTTCCCGCCAAACAGCAGTATAATTGCACTGTTGTGTTTCGGATTGAATGACGTTGTAGCTAGAGTAACTACTGGACATATTAAGACTTAACATCTTATGTCTCAGGATAGCGAGCGAAATGGCATGCCAAGCATTGCTTTGTAATTCAAGGTTTTGGTTGGTTATGCGGTTGTTTATGAGCAGTCGTATCGCTTCCCATCAGGCGAACGGCTTTCTCGTCTCGCTAATCACAGCAATAAAAAAAATACATAGTCAAATTCTGCCCTTAATTTGCCGTTTGCCGTTGATTTAATTTGAATGTAATTGATGCTTAGGCTGTATGTTATAATTCCTTCTCTTTTAGAAAAAAAATTGACAAATGTCAGGTGTCAATTGCAATTTGCACTTTGTTTTGCAAATAGATAAACAAAAAGTAAAAAATTCAAGTAGATCATTATTTGATATTTACAACCTTTTAATTTAATTATATATATTGTGAAGTTTTATTGTATCAATTCTTACCAACAATACTTCTTTTACATGGTACCAACGGCGTTTCAACGTACTCATCTACTTGTAATGTATTTGAAGATTTATATAGCCCATGTAAAGAAAAAACGCATTTATTTCACTTATTTCTAATACCTATGGGTGAGTTAATCAACAAATATCATACAGAATGCCAAGAAAATCTCGAAATATCAGAAATTATATACAAACTTCATGCAAGCAAGACAATGAAGATGGACCTAGTCAGAATTCTGTAACTCAGGAACCGCTGCCGCCACGGCCCACGCGTGCTGCTAAAGTGAAATGTCTTGAGCAGTTACCCAAGGTGATAGGTAAATTAACCCCCAACTTAAGTAGAAATGATGAAAACTATGTGCTCAAACATACAAGCGGTGACAAATATAAGCAAAATAAAAAAAATATAAAGAACAAACCGAAAATCAAGGCGGATGAAAGTGTTGAAGATTATGAGCGACGATTAGAAAAGCGAAGACAATATGAATTAAAACGTAAGACCAATGAAAGTGTTGAAAAGCGTAAGGAGTATTTAGAAAAACAACGACTGTACGCCATCAATCGGCGAGCCAACGAAACCATTGAAGAGCGTGATGCACGTCTCGAAAGGGAACGGCAGCTTAGACTAAAACACAAGGAAGCAGAAAGTGTTGACAAGCTTGAGCAACGCCGTAAGAAAGATCGACAATATCGGTTACAATGTAGAGCTAACGAAAGTGCTGAACAACGTAAGCGACGCCTAGAGAAAATAAAACAATACCGATTAACACGTAAAGCTAATGAATGTGCTAAACATTGCAACAAAGTTTCAGAAAAAAATACTGAAAAAATAAAAAAGCAAAGACATAGTGAGAGCATTGAACAAAATGACAATGGTTTAAAAAAGTTACTTCAAGGCAGACCAAAGAGTACAGAAAGGAAGAGTAGCAAAAAAGAAGGTGAGTACAAATAAATAAATAAGTAAATAATACACCCATAGCACATACATAGTCCTCACATCACAAAAAGATGCATGTCTTGCTTTATGTATCAGAAACTACGAGAGGCCTTTGTGTCTCACAAACACCCAGACCTGAAACAAAAACTTGTAGATAATAAAAACTACTAACATTTATCTTGATCAGAAACTACAAGTTACTTCTTACTTCTTGTAGTGCCTCTCCAACTAGTGAAGGTTGGCAGTCAGCGCAGAATATTGTCGCTTGTCTCGTGCGAGGCGAAATAGTTCTGCGGCGCTCACAATCCCTGTCCACTCTCGGATGTTTCACAGTCATGACTTTTCCTTCGACCGACTTTCCTTTTACCAGCTACTAATTCCATCGAAATCTACGTGTTCGAAATATGCAACTTTTCTTTGTTTGAAGTTTGCGAATTTCTACACTACGCCAATTTTGGTGTAATATTGCCTAAGCCCGCTCAATTGAACTCTTGTAGAAGTGTCTCACATTCAGCAGCAGTTGATTTTGGCTGATAAAATAAAGTACAACTTTTGTATGCACTATTAAAATAAATATCTTGTTACAGATGATTTAACAGAAGGTGTTAAACATATTATAGACAAGGAGATTAAAACTGAACCAAGCCACAAAGAATATAATAATCCTGGTGACAAAACACTTAATGAAGTTACTTCAGTTGACAGTATCCCAAATAATAATATCAAAAATGAACACAATGTTCTCCTTAATAATGCATTTGAAGTTAGGGTTTTGAAACAAGAAATTGGTGAATCAGAAACTACACTTCAAAATATATTTAATGAAGAAACAAACTCAATGAGTGATGGTAGTCAAGATGGAAGAATTATAACAAACAAAGACTCTAACTGTATACAAACTTCACTTGAGAAAACAGGCGCACTTAGCGAGAGTTTTGTAAGTTTGCACAGTTCAGATTCATCCCAAGAACCTCTTAATAATTCAAACAAAGTTTCTATTCTGAGCTCAATGTTATCGAAGCCTGCGCGCGCCCCTCAAGTTCCTAATATTCAACAGTTACTTAAATCTACGAGTAAACATAAGCCATGCAGTGTAAATCCTGGAAAAAATACTGAAATCAATCTGCATCCGATTATCGAGCAAAATAACGCTTCGAAACGTAAGATCAATGAGACAGTTGAAGAGCATGAGCTACGTCTCGCAAAACAACGAGAATACGAGGTAAATCGAAAAGCAAATGAAAATGTTGAACAGAAAAAGCAACGCTTAGAGAAACGTCGAGTATATTTGTCCAAAACCATCGCCAATGAAACTGTTGAACAACGTGAGCGACGGTTAGAAAGACAAAGACAATATGAATTAAGACGTAAGATCAATGAAAGCCCCGAACAGCGCCAACGACGGTTAGCAAGACAACGAAAATATGACACTAAACGCAAGGCCAACGAAACTGTTGAACAACATGAGAAATTTCTAGAAAGGCATCGACAAATTGAATCGAAACTCAGAGCCAGTAAAAGTGCGGAACAGCGGGAACAATATAAGCAAAGAAGACGTGAAAATAGATTAAAACGCATAGCTAAGGAAACTGTTGAACAACGTGAGCAACGGCTTGAGAAGCGACGACTTTATTTATCACAAAAAAGAGCCAAACAAAATAGTAAACAAGGTAATTATTATCCAAATTTATAATTTCTAATTATGTCTGTTTTTCGTTGACAGAGAGATTCAAAAGCTAATTTAAATATCTGTATCAGCCCATATACGTCCCACTGCAGGGCACGGGCCTCCTCTTCAATCGAAAGTACGATTGAGAGTGGTTAGGCCATATAGTCCACCACGCTGGCCTAATGCGGGTTGGCGGACTTACATACCATAGAAATTTTATAAATCGCTATGGTATGCAGGTTTCCTCACGATGTTTTCCTTCACCGTTTTAGTGCGTGTTTAATTTAAATATATGTGTTTTTAAATACTGAATAATGCATGGAATTTTGTGTTATTTTGTATTTGTATATGCAAAAGAACGGGCGCCCCTTCATAGACTAGTTAAAAATTGCAATTACCATTTTACTAAATATATTCGCTTTTAATAAAAATAAATAAAAAAATATGTATTAAAAAAACCAAATTGTAGATGCTTTAATGATGCACCTAAACATGAATTTGTAATTGTTCCTATGTGAATTAAAATTTATCACTTTAAGTATTTCGTGAAAAAGGTATACTCTACCTTAACATTTAGATATTTTTACTTGGAATCTATGTGTACACTCTTTCCTTTTCCTAATAAACACTTACAAAAACACTGTCAAACTTTCATACTCGTTTCAGATGAAACGACAAAAGATAAGAATGATTCCGTCGATAATATTAAAGCCAAAGCTCGCAATCAAGAATCTGGTCAGTCTTGTGATAATACGACATCGGAAAGTTCTGGGATTCCGAAAGCCAATGTGCATGGAGATGGCAAGATTCATGAATCTCATCTAGTTGATAAAATCAGCAGGAATAATAATATAACAGAAGATGTCATACTCTTAGATGAAATTGAAGAAGTGGTAAATGTGGAAAATATTAAATCTAAAGATACACAAACGAAATTGGTTGATAGCCATAAAGCGGCAGATATTAAAGACAAAAATGACAATACCGAAATTAATAATACTATAGTTCAAAATAATTTTAGTAAAACATATATCATCAGAGGTATTAAAGTGGAAGTTGAAATTAAATCCGAAGGGGAAGATATGGATGAATAAAGAAACATACTTATTAATGGTAATAAAGTAACTAAATTAAAAAAACCCATTGTGGTCAGTGAAGTGGGAATATATGATAAATATGATTCTGTGCTTAATATCAATGGTTACAAAAATATATGTGGTGTTCTTATAAGTTAAGATTATGAAGTTAGAAGTGTGGTTACGGAATAAAAGGCTCAGTGTTCACGCCACTTGATACTTTGAGTACTTTTGTGATGTTCATACTCTTGAGATCTGAAATTTGCATTTACCATAAAGCGCATCCGTGTTACTTTTATTTTATTTTAAAGACCAGCAAACAATTGTTTACACTGAAATATGTCTTGTAATATAACTAGGCGATTAAGAATTATTTAAGCGTAGCAATCACTTACAGGCTAGCTCAGCATGCACAAGATAGACACTAATGTAAATTAAATTCATAAAAATTATATATCAATTTGTTTAAGCATACCCAAGAAATCAAAATAACATTAATATTTAAATTCAGTCATAGGCAAAAATAAGTGTTTCATTCGACGTGTTGTTAAAAATTCTGGTTATATATAGATTGAGAAAGCACTGTCAAACAATGCTGTTTATAGATGTTTATTTTTTATTTTTAATTAAAAGTTTCTAATTTAGCCACTCGTTAGCTTATGGTGGATGCGCTCATCGGTGTATATAGTTCATAATGTTGATATTGTGTTATTGACTCACTCAGGAATTCAGATTTTGTGAAAATTCGTTAAATATTCTTGTTGTTTGTTATGTAAACGTTACTTTGTTGTTAACATTGTAATTAATATTTTATTGTTATGAAAATTCCCTTAAGGGTAAACTCTTTTAAACATAATCAAATTTGATATTTGTACATATTATTTGTGCGTTTAGATCATGCTGTTATTATAATAAATCAAAATATAAATATGTATCATTTTATTTGACCCGAAACACTTTAACTGAATGATATTAGTTTGATCATCCATATTTTGTATGCGCCCTAGAAATGTAGGAGAGCGCTACGAAGTTATTTGTGCAGGACGAAGATTAGTTGTAGTTACTAATTACAAGCTTATGTAACGTAATGTATTTGTGTATGAACTGTTTCTACTGGATCTTTACACGCTTGCGAGAGTTGCGAGTAAAATGTGGTGACTAGGGATCAAAGGGAGATTAGGGACATATTTGAGAAAAGTTTTAAGAAAGTACTGCTACTTTAAAAAAGATTCAATTTTAAATTTTAATAGATAATTTTGATTCAACTGGGAGCAAGAATCTTCTTTATTCCAGCTGTTAATTTTAATATATAGATCTTGTAAAGACATAATGTAATTGGAGGAGGCCTATGTTCAACACTGTAGGCTGATGATGGTGACATGTAGTTTGATGATTCAGATGTTGATTATAATAAAACAAAATATAGTTTATAATAAATGGATTTTATTATCACTGAATTTCTATTGCATATCATTTGCGCTAGCTATACACGTTAGACTTTACATGACAGGTTTGATTGTACAGAATATTGTATAGATAAACTAGTTACTAGAACGTTATTGTCGCAACTTTTGCAGGTTTTCACACCTGTTCCAGCAGCTACAAATATATACTTTGCTTGTCGATATACCTGTGCATTTGAACTGTACAGGAAATTTTGCTTATGTGGCCTTAATTCTTCATTTTATTAAAAATATCAATAAGCCTTTGAGTGCCACAGGATCGAGATCGTTCGTCACCGTCGGGCCCATGGCTTCGATTGACAATTTGAAATGATTTACCTCTACGTGTATGTGGTCTACTGAACTCAAGCTGGACTGATAGGTGTAACTGTACAGGCAAACCTCTCAGGTAATCGCAACTCCGTATGATAATGCGAATAAGACATATAGTTTATTGGCCTACAACTCACATCGATTTTAGCTTCATCAATGAATCCACCGCCTCAATTGTCACAGGAGGTACAATGACAAGAGAATAAATATTTTAAGGGCTTACCGACAGTGCGCATCTAAATTGATTGAGACCTTCGAAAAGGAAATTATTCTCCATGTCTTTCTTTAATGGTTTCAACTTTCAACAATCAAAGAAATTCTTCATAAAAACGTAATTTGTTGTACACCTTCAGATTCAATATCAATTTCCATTTTTAGAACTTTTCTAACTTCATATTCCTCCTCTAGATCATTATTTTCAGTTTTAACGCTAACACCATTGATACCACCAAGTGCATCACATTCACCGAGTGTAATGTCTTCGACTTTCACATTGGGCTTTAGATCTGCAATACTGTCCGATGCAGTCACTTCATAATATTCATGATATTCTGGATCGCTTTTTTCTGTTTTAATCTTCTTAACAAAATCGTGATGGCTTTCTTCTGACTTTATATCTGTAAAGATTTAGATGTTAGTGGACAAAAAGTTCTAGAGTAGAGGCCACGTACAGACATGTGAAGCGTGGGGCGCCCGCCTATAACACGGACGAACGATCTGGTTTCATGAAGTTGCTGAATGCAGGCAACTTCCAACAGGCAAACTTTTTTAATTGGCGATTAATTTACAATTTATTTCGTTTGTTTGGAAACCGAGTTACCGCTACAGCCCCACCTCGGGGGAAAGCGGAGCGATAATGTTGGTACGGCTCTTACAAAGGAACTAAGCCACTCAGAGATTATGTCGCCATGCAAGCGATGGTTGGGTCGAGTCTAAACAAAATCCTACATCGGCATATCCACTATAACCTAGCGTAGCCCTCTTTAGCGCATTTGAAACGATCACGGGAAGTCGAAGCGAGAATCGCCCCAGCTTGAGGTAAGTTCATGCGTGATAAAACCCTCAGGAAAGACATGCACTAGTTTTATAAAATGTACAGAAGGCTTTTCAAATTTACTTCAGGTTATTATCCCCATTTTTTATCCAACAAAATACGCGATGGAATATACAGGATATAAACAGCCTGAATTAAGAAGTGTTTATGAGTCGATCTTTGTGATAATAATATGCCGTAGTATGATCAAAACGACAGATTCTCAGTAAGTAAACCCGAATGTAGTACATCCGGATTCTAACTACTGTCTTCGAAATAATCAAGTTTTTTGGGACGCCTGCTTGTCGTACTGTGGCGCGAGTCATGTCGCTTTTCCCACTTTTTCTCAAATGATGTAATGGTTTCCTATAAGCCTACCTACACCTAGATATCTTGACTGACCAATTGTAGCCGCTTTTTGATAGATGTAATGGATATTAAAAACATATGTACATTACACGAATACCTACATCGTTCAGCAATTTCATTGTATTTAAATTGTCCTCCTACACGACGCTTACGTACTTCGTATTGTCGTTGTTTCTCTAGACGTAATTTGCGCTCTTCAACGCTTTCATTTTCCAACCGTTCTTGTTGATATGTTCGTAACATTTGTAGGCGTTGCTTACGTTGTTCAACGCTTTCATTTTCCAACCGTTTTTGTTGATATGTTCGCAACATTTGTAGGCGTTGCTTACGTTGTTCAACGCTTTCATTTGCCAAACGTTTTGCTTGATTTCTGCGTAGTATTTCGAGTCGTCGCTGACGCTGTTCATCAGTTTCATTGGCCCTACGTTTCAATTGATATTTTCGCTTGTAATCTAGACGTAGCTCGCGCTCTACAACGCTATCATTTGAAAAATATTTTACTCGACATTTCCGTAATGTTTGAAGACGTCGCTCACGCTGTTCATTGATTTCATTGGCCCTACTTTTTAATTCATATTTTCGTTGGGAATCTTGACGTCGCTCGCGCTCTTCAGTAGTTTCTATTGCCTTACGCTTTGTACTTATACTTTCAAGTTCAGATATCATCTGAAGGCACTTAACTTTGGCTGCACGCGTGGGCCGTGACAACAGAGATTCCTGAATAGAAACCTGGACAGCTTGGTCATCAACGGTTTCTTGAGGTAAATTTGAGCTGCACGAGTTCACAGAAACCTGACTAGGCCTGTTTCCATTATCTTGTTGACCTGAAGTTCGTCCACCAAAATTACGGATTCTGTTGCTTTTTTTTTTCATAATAAATTCAACTTATTCACTATGGGCTCGTTAAGTTTTATAAATTAAACGGAGTTCTTCTTCTTCTTTAAATGATAGATCCGTGGAATCGGAGATTTTACCAATGTTAATAAACGCAGTTGTCTCACACCTCCTTTCAATATCAATGTCTATTTTTGAAACCCTTCTGACTTCATAATCATTATATCCGTTTTTATCTTATTCCAACTGTTATTATCGATTGATTTAAATTCATAATGTACATTTTCATTACCATTCATATGAGACTTCGGATCTGTATCACTTTCCGAAGCTATACCATAACAACATTGATTGTATTCTAGACTGCTTGGGTCAGTTTAAATATCCTCGGGAACATCAAGTTTAATATCCTCCATTATTTCATCTGGAACAATATATCTCGTAGTTAATACAGGATGTCCCCTAATAGGTGTATATTCTGTTACTGGCATAGTCAAAGCTTTTTTAATTCAATTTATATATTTAAAAAAATTGTGTTGGTTTGTGTACACTTAAAATTAACAGTTGAAATGAAACCTATTTGTGCAATGGGGATATTAAACAAGTATATTTAAACAACATTTAAAGGTTGATCATCTATACTAAAATTAAAAAGAGGAAAGATTTGTTTGTTTGCATTGAATAGGGTCTAAAAGTACTGGACCGATTTGAAAAATTCATTCACCATTAGAACATTATCCCTGATTAACATAGGCTATGGAATATTTTCAAAAAAGTAATTTCCACCCGGAAAGGCCTGGGCTGGGACACTAATGTATAATAAAACCGAAATACAGTGGATACTAAAATAAAATATGTAAAATTAAAAATATTGTGACAAAATATTAAGATTTCCCACATATTCAACATGAAGAAAATGGATGTTTGCCTTCAACAATTCACAACAACAAACAGATATTGGTAGGTGGACCTCATTAATGGTTGAAAAACAAAATAAAAACTTAAGCTATCTTAGGTTTCGACCAATCTATAAGCACAGAAAGCAGAAAAGTTGAAATTATAATTATTTACAAACAGTAATAAATGACTCGAGGGTTCTAATTTGTAATCTATTGAATTATCTGTGAACACAAAGTATCTGTATCAGCCCATATACATCTCACTCCAGGGCACGGGCCTTCTTCACAATTGAGAGTATGATTGAGAGTGGTTAGGTCATATAGTCCACCACGCTGGCCTAGAGCGGGTTGGCGGACTTACATACCATAGAAATTCTTACAAATCGCTATGGTATGCAGGTTTCCTCACGATGTTTTCCTTCACCGTTTTAGTGCGTGGTACTTGACAATCAATACACACATGACTCCGAAAAGCCAGAGTTGTTCCCTGGGATTCGAACCAGCGATTAGTTCGTTTACCAACAAGCCAACATACACTTAAATAAGTTACACTAAGTACTCACTATGATCTTTTTCCCTATTTTTCAGAGTGAGTTAAATATCTCGCACAAAAACTGTTTTGTTCACATAATACGTTTTTTGAGCACGATATTCAATGTATAAATCGCTACATAAATACATTCCGTTAAAGATTTAGCGCTCTTATAACATTTATGAATGTTGCTTTTTTGGCTTGGAATAATATTTACTCCCACTCTCAGAACAATAACTAAAGCATAGAAGAAGTTTGAAATATACTCATATACTTATCCTGTTTTTTCCAATGGGCCAACATCATGGGAGAGAATGAGACAAATAATGTGTGCTAAGGACGGCTCATGTTCACTGATGAAACGTCAAATTGCTATGTTTGGTATGATTACGCAGCCGAATTAAAAAGTGCAGTTATGCCAAATGTTATAAACGGTCAAAGCGCCGACACAATTTAGTTACGACATATTCAATAGCGATGTGCTGCACATTTTATCGATATTATAAATAAAAACTTAGTGTCACATATTAAAAAGCCTTCATTGCAGATTCTCTACAGATGACAACATTAGGCAAAATTGGATTCATGCTGTTACGCGTACAAATTTCCAATTTGAAAAACAACACCGTATTTGCTTAAGATTGAAGAGAGAAGAAAGAGAGATAATCATATCCCAAATAAGCATAAAAGTAGGCCATATCGTTTTACCAATCGAATAGACTGCGTAAGAAGTAAAGAAAAATAAAGAATATAATCTTTATTTTTCTTTCAATATCTACCACTGTGTCTACGAATTTGCGATAAATAAAGTTCATCTATCGACATCGATAAACTATCAGAAGAGATCACAGCACAATTATTTCTTGTTGTCAAAATTGGAGTGTATGTTCTGAGTTCAGAACAATGAATAACTTATGAGTGCTATCATAGATTTTATACTACATCTATGAGTGCTATTGACATTTCAACGACATGATGGTAGGTATTTTATAGTCACAGATCACTTCCAATAGATACCGCATTACGATAGTTTTGTTTTGAACCGAAAACGCCAACGAAGGGAACTGCGCGGGGGGTGGGCGGGTTGCAGCGCGGTCACGTGGACTTCACTGGAGAGATGAGGCATAAGTCGATAAATAAAAAAATGTATCGATAGTTCGATTTGCCAGTAAGTTCATGTGTTATGATCGCTTCTATGACTTAATTACCAACTTGTTAAATGTTTGATAATATTTTTTCACCGGCCTGATCTGATAAATTATACCAACCGGCAACCGCTAACTACGAATAAAATAGGATTAATATTTATACTTTAGTATGTAACGGTTTTATTTCTATTATTCACCGTGTATTTTTGTATACCATAATGGCGAAATACCCAAATTAAGTGTTGATATAAAAGATCAGATAAAAATATGAAATAGTAAATAACTAAACCTCACGCCCTAAAGGGCTACAATAACTTATTCCGTTTCTTGAATTCTGACGGCGGCTGTAGTAAACGTAATATCGACAAGTGATGATGAAACCCACTTGACGAACTATGAATGTTTTTGAGACGATATACAACGTGTAACAGGATTAATTCACAACCTCAGACACCCCAACTTTAAAATATTATTGCAATCATAGTTTATGCTTTGAAATCGTACTACCATAATTACAAAATATTTTATTTATGAATTTAGTTATACCAAATGTAGGCACTTAACATGGTCACCTGTGGTACTACTACGCACGCTCGCGGACACGCACACATTTACACAAGACCTATTCACACGAGTACCTAACGCCGAACGCTGCGACGACGCGCCGCGCTGGCAGAAACAGCTGACAATAAACGAAATACAAATTACGTACGTAACTGATTACTGGGTGGTTTGGTAAACAAATTATTATTAATTTAATCTGTAAGCATAACATTTGTGTTTTAGCTATAAAATCTAAATATTTTACTTACTAGATATAATGCGTACGAACCCAACGTAAGACAATATTTTGCATGAATCGGCTATAAAATATTATTAATTTCACTTCCGCTAAACTTCGTTCCTACAGGCGGGCAGGATACGGGCGTCATTTATTTTGTATTACTAATGAATAAGATAATTAGATAACGCAATATCTAACAATGAAGACTAGATTGGGAATCACAACACAAAAAAATACAACAAAATTAACTTACGTGTTACATGGCACTCATGCGGCGATTTCTTTTTAAAATATGTTCGAAATGTCCACCACCTTGATACACTTTGATGCACATTTGCGTAATTGTTCACGTAATTTATGTAAAACTTCAGTGTCACTTTTCACTTTTAGGAAGGCTGCCACTATTCTACTTTTTAGTAGTCTAGTTATACCAGAGATTTATTACGTCCCCACAAAAAAAGTCAAGAGGCGTCAAGTCGGGTGACCTAGGAGGCCATTGCACAGGTTCGCCGCGACCTATCCAGCGCTCTCCGAACTCAGCATCGAGATACTGTCGGACACTACACTGGTGCCGCGGCCGTGCCTGTTGTTAAATGTCCTGCATGCCAATGATACATTATCACCACACAGTGTCAAAGTTCTCACCATTTCAGTGTATTCAATATTCGAATACCGAAAAGACATCGCGCGCGAAAGTTATCGAAATATCTACTAAACACTTAAACACAAGTAGACACAGATAACTGCGGTGCACGACTGGATTTTTTTCACATAGTCGGTGCCCATTTAGGGATTGCAATAACGGGATATTAGACACACCGGAATTCCGCATACATTGTAGCAAAATTACAAACCGAATTTAATCACCATTTTAACGTTCCGCGAAATTATTTTTCATAGAAATACCTACTTGTTGTTTCATTTCATAGTGATTATGTTACAATTTAATTTGTTTCATTTAAGTGCATGTATTGCGCGGGATTTGGATCGCCCGGTCTTGCAAATACCGGGAGTAATTTTTATCGCGGCGCATCCCTATACCGGTTGCCTTTTGATGTACCGCCGCGCCGCGCCGCGCGTGCCATCGTTTGTCGGATGGATCAAATTGCATTAAACAATAGTTGCATCCTGCTCTATCTAGTTGTAAATGTGCGGAAAAGAGAATATGATAGTTATTTATTTTGGTAGCTTAAACTTTATGACTATCGAAATAAAGTTCATTTTTGTTCATTATTTAGTTTATTAGAGTATTCGTTTAGTGATTCATTTAAAAATGATCTTATGTCCTGGAGTTACGTTTCAATTTCGTTTGTTCGGAGTAGTAAATGAAAGAGTGTCTGTAATTTACTTGGTCTTAACTAATTATTTTGAAAAAAAATACCTACCAAAAAAAATGTTGATATCGGTTCAGTAGCTGATTCTGAACGTACTACTTTCCGCTTTTACATTTAAATCTGTTACATGTTGTATACAACGCATGTTAAAATTAGTGCAATAGCTTGTGCTACTGATTCTCAATAAACTTAGTATATAAAACTTATGATAAATACCCTCCCATTATATTTGAAAACGTATACAACTAGAGGGAAAAAAGGTAGTTACGCCAAAGCTAACTTTTACAATCTAGGACTAAGCACTAGTTTTCTGCCACAAAATGATTATTATTTTATAGGAGATTGTATTTGTGCTTCATCTATTTGGAAAAGTTGTAAAATTTAATTATATTCGGCAACTATTTTAATTTTTATTTGATTGTTTCATGACACCAAAATCGTAGACGATCTGTATTCGTTCAGAAATATATTTTCACCTGTCAAAATAATGCTATGTAATGGAATCTCTGCATTTTGGATTTGGAGCGCGATTATAAATATTTTGTTTGATTGTCGCATTTCCAATTTTACTTACAAATCGCAAATAGGATAATTAAATTTATAAAGAATTCTAATTTAATGGTTTAGTTGAAATTTATCTTTAGTGGTGATTTATATGACGTATATAATCCTAAGGCTTTTATCACACAAAATAAATTTCCTCCTCGAACTGCGTACACCACACGTTCAATTTTGTTGTTACTTGTTATAAACGTGTATTTTGATTTAATTACGTAATAAATATTACAGTGACTTGTGTATTTAGAGAAAGGAGTTAATCGGTTTTATTTGCTTTTGCAACGAGTATTGCATTCGAAAATATTTTTGTTGAAAAGTGGATAAAAAAAATTGAAAATGAATGTGAATAGTGTTTTGTCCCCTCGTGTGATGTTCGGAGCAGCTATTGTGGGCATCGTGGGCGCCGCCGGTGTCTTTATATACGAACAGATATATGCAGAGAAGCGACGAGCAATGTTAGGTTAGTATGCTGTACATTTTACATACACATGTTTGAAGGTGAACAAAGTTCACTCTGCTAGTTTTTATAATAACTTACAGTTTTAGTGTGTGTGTTTATCAGCCCATATACGTCCCATTGCAGGGCAACAAGCCTCCTCTACATTTGAGGTTTTATTTACTAATGAGAGGTGTTAAGCCATATATAGCCAGCATGGTCGACATGCTGGCCTATAGCGGATTGGCCGCCTTTACATTTTTAGACGACATCAGATGGAAAACTAGCCCAGAATGTCATTTTTAAAATAAATATACCCGAAATCCAAATACCACACTAAAACACTACTTAGTATTGTGGTTTTAAATACAGAAACTATTAAAGACTCTTGGGTCTCACAACACTTGAGCCTGAAAGAAATACTTGCAGATCACAAACATTTGTCCCAATGCATGGTTTGAACTTGTGGCCTTTCTTTCAAGTATCTAGTAACAGAGGCTGTTTGTTGATTTGATAGTAAGTTAATCAATATTAATTTAATAAAAATCATGTTAAATAATAATGTCATAAAGAAAATTATTGCACTAACCACTATCACCTTTATTCATTGTCAGTCTATAAACCTATCTAAGTTTAATGATATGCAAATGTAACACATTGAAATAAAACTATTATTTATGGATTTTATGGACCTATAACCACTAAAGTTGTACATTGGAAAATCTGTAAATAATAGATTTCCCTCCCTGCACAAACATTTCTTTTGTTGTGGGGATCAAACCCACGACCTCTCGTTTCACAGGTGGCATTTACCCAATTGCACCACGGAGGCTGTTGAAAGAGGCTGTTTAAAAGCCATATTTGTATTTTGCAGTAAGAGAAGTGGCGAGGCTCGACAAGCAAGTGGCTTCCATAAGAACAGAACTGGAGACACTTAGAGAACTTCAGAAAGAAACGTAAGTGCTATTTATAATATTATGCTAGCATGATTAATAATGAGATTAATGACAGTTGATGAAGATAATTTTCTTATCTTTGTTTTTTACACTGCCCTTTCTTTCTCCTTCTTTTATGCCCATCCAAAGGTCTGGTCTGGTAGAGATCGCTTTTTAGCAATAAGACTGCCTTTTGTACTTTCATTGTTGTTCTTTCTTTATATGGTGATGTTATTTGTTTGTGTACAATACATAAATAAATAGAGATACCAGGATGGCACTTGTTATATGTATATTTATATAACAACAAGAACATTGTGATTTTTATGATGCTAAAACATATAGCACAACTTAAAGTGACTTCTGCAGTCTGCTTCTTTTAATTGGCTCTAACTTGACCGGTGCCAGGGTCCGCCTTCTGGCTAATTCTTCTCCATTTCGTCTGAACTTTGGCATTTACACGACTTAAAGTGACTGTATAATAATTTTTCTTTTACTTTTTAAAACAAATAATGCGGTATTCTATTACTTACACAGACAATTTTAAGAAAGTCCAAATAATATGTCTGTTTTGCAATCATATTCCCTCTATTCTTTTCCAACATTATGTAACATCAGTCATGAAGGGTCTCTACAAGATACAACTCGCATATTTAAATGCCTACAATGTCTACTCTTGAACAATCACATTGATACACTCACGACTCGGCCGTCCTTCACATCAGCTGTTGAAACTCCGTTCTGTATTCAAATCCTTGTATAATTATTTCTATTGTATAAATATTCTATTTTCTTGTATAAATATTCTTCTTTAAATAAATAAATATATAAATATTTTCTTGTATAAATATTGTATAAATATTCTATTTTCTTGTATAAATATTCTTCTTAATGTAACTACCAGCACCATAGTCATAATACATTGCATTACTCATCGCTCATAAAAATCACCCATAGGACAATGGGCCCTACTATATTCATCCGAAACGAAGTTCGAAACTTCGGACGAACGAAGTTTGTGACGATACGAATGTACCTACTCTGTAAATGTTCGGATTGCCGATATATTCGAATTATTCATTCTTCGATCCGAAGATTCGAATTTCGTGTTACAGAGTAGGTTTCGAAACGAAAAACATCACGCAGATTCGAATTTCGGATTTATATAGTAGGGCCCAATGCTTAAAAGACAATTGTATAAGGAGAATACAATTTAATGGTGGTAGGTCTCTCATATGTGAGAGGCCATCTGAATGGGTACCACCGCAATGTCTATTTCTCCCGACAAACAGCAATTTAAAAGCGCTGTTGTGTTTCGGGTTGAAGGACATTGTAGCCAGAGTAAGTACTGGACATATAGAGACTTAACATCTTATGTATCAGGATGGCGAGCACAGTGGATTGCTTTGTAATTCAAGGTGTTATTTTGTTTTGTTACTGTACATGAGCGGTCGATTCGCTTACCATCAGGTATCAGGCGAACGGCATGCTCGTCTCGCCATGCAAGGCAATAAAAAAAAATGTTTGTACCTCCAGACAGCTGCGTCGAATGAAACAGCGCAAGGGAGACAAGGCTCGTCGCGAGAAGGCTCAGAAGGCGGCCCCGAGTGGAGACACAGCCGACGCGCCCGACCAGAGCTACGCCTCTGACTCCGAGTACTTTACCGACTATCAGTCTGTGCTGGGTACTGTGCAACTTTATTGTTATTATATACTTCAGGCATGCGAGCAAACAGGTCACTTGATAGTAAATGATCACTGCATATGAGCATCCACAACATATGGATCTTGGATGTGTTGCCGGGGAGGAAAAAGATGAGAAGGGATATCGAGCATCAGCAAAGCTGTAACTAAATACTAATAACTAATCTCTCTCTTTCGCCATGTTTCTCTATATCCCTAAAAAAGAAGGCAGCTTGCATTGCTAAGGGTATTCTTGCTCTGCCACAACAAGTTCCGAAGCGATGCTAGCAGAAATTAACGATTCAAAACATCTTGTGAAAGACTATTTGAATAAAGAATATTTTGATTTGATTAGATTTAATTCCCTATCTCTGTCGAGGACTTCACCGATTGTCACTGTGGTGTGCTGGTTACTGTCAATTTCATTTATATGCCTATTGCTGTTAGTTAGATGCTGGCTGTGAAACGAAGAGGATTCAATCATAAACACAGACAAATATTTGCTCCATATTGTGTGATTGTGCGTTTAGGCTAACCGCTTCGTTGATAGATAGTTTTAAAAATTGTTTTATCGAATATGTTGTTCTCTTCGCCCAAACTGAATTCAATAGTCGTTCGAAAAGGACAAAACATTCGATAATTAAAATAGTTAATAAAGCTGTCTCTGAATGAATCCGTTAGGCTCAGTTGCACAAAATAACTGCCAACATCTTTGACCTTCGCAAGGTCAATTACGTCTAAAATAGCGATGACATTTTCAAAGGCAAATGTAGTTTGTGCAACTCAGCCTAACTGTTATGTTCTGTATTTTTTTCATGTACAATAAAGTGTTAAAAAATAAATAAAAATAATGTATTCCATCAGGTACGGATGCGGAGATGGACAGCGAGGAGTTCTACGATGTTCACACCGATGAAGATGATGACGACACGCTGCGTGAGACCATGAGGAATGGACATGTCGCCAGCGCTACAGAGGTAGGCCATGCACTTATAAGAAAGAATATATAATAATCATTCACTTCAAAGAACGAGAGTGATTGAATGAATGGGTCAGTGTGTAAGTGAGTGAGTGATACGCGTTAGAGAAAGTTAATGATTGAATGAATGTCAGGGTATAAGTGAATGAATGAGTGATACGCTTCAGAGATAGAGAATGACTGAATGAATTAGTCAGTTTAGAAGAGAGTGAATGAGTGATACACTCCAAAAAAAGAGAATGATTATCCAATATGAGTGAATGAGTGATACACTTTAAAGAAAGACAACGATTGAATGAATGGGTGAGTATGTGACGGGCTGGATTTTAATAACATTTGTTTTTTGTACTTTTCAGGTACCTGAAGATGATGAAGATTTACCAAAAACTCCGGAGAAAGCGAGTACGTAGCTGGAGCGATCATAATGGTAATACAAAGTACATATAAATTTTTAAGCCTCTTCTCACAGACATGAATGTACATAGACAATGCAATTCCCTTCAAATGTTTTTTAACACAAGTCCCTGTATGTTTTATTTATTGCATTGAATGGTGTGGCGAGCGTGCCATTCGCCTGATGGTAAGCGAAACGACCGCTCATGGACATGGATCAAACAACACCATGAATTACAATGAAATGTTTGGCACTAGTGGAGTGATTATTGACAGACCTTAAATATCATAGATATGGACTAGATGGCCTAACCACTCTTAATTATACTTTCAATTGTAGAGTAGGCCCGTGCCCTGCAGTGGGACTTATATGAACCGATACAGTATATAAAAAAGATATCCTATTGACTTCTATTGAAGTGTAGAATTGTACTGACATAGTAATGGTATCTATTTTAACCTCCTGTCAAAGATAGATAGGATATAGAGAACGGCCGTAAGACATAACAATAAACTATCAACTAGTTTATAATCCAACTAAACTAATAGGTACTGTTTGAATTTTTTTTATTTATTATTGCAATGAATGGCGAGACAAGCAAGCCGTTCGCCTGATGGTATGCGATACGACCGCTCATAAACAGTAGCAATATTCCACTGCGCTCGCCATCCTGAGACGTAAGATGTTAAGTCTCAATATGTCCAGTAGTAACTCTGGATACAATGTTTTTCAAACCGGACCATAACAGTACATTTACACTGATTTTGACTGATTACATTTACACGGCGGGAGAACTAGACATTGCGGTGGTACCTACCCAGGCGGGCTCTCACATATGAGAGACCTACCACCAGTAATAAATATATTTAAAATAATCATTTTATCCCTTCTTCCAGGTCGGGTGTTAATGCACTGATATATTCCACCGTAGTACATATACTTAGGAACAGAAATTCGAGGCTCAAGTATTTATTAAATGTAGCCGACATCTGAATCTGCCATCTTTGATATTATTTATGTTTTCTGTTTAAAGCTCAAAGTTAACAAGTTAAATTGGGATACTGAGGTGAATAGGGACTAATGTATCGATTTGCTGTGGAATATAACATGTTTGTGTATTAAAAATATTGGTATTTTCTAATATTTTTTTCCATTAAATTATTGAATATATTAAATGCAACTTAGTTCATTTAGGTTCCTATTCACCTCGGTATTTCTATTTAGCCTATTGGTGTTATTTTTATAAATTACCCCATATTTTTGTATATTTTATTTTTAATCTGTAGTTCAAAAATGACGCTTTTATGTATTTATAATAATTTGAGAAACCTACAATTTTGAGATGGCAGAATCTAATATTAATGAATTGTAGAAATTCTCGTGTAATATTATGTAATATGTATATAATCGTAGTATTTAGTTGGATGCCGTGGTTCTGTTTACTTTAAAGTGGGTTAGGATATTGTTTTTTTTTGTTTTGATCAATACTATATACTTGTTACTGAGATGACTACCGACCTTATATTAAAAAAGTTTTTTGGCACATTTCAAATATAAATTTTATTAAAATATATAAATTATGGTTTCTTAGATTTACGCGAATGTTACACATTGAAATAAATAATTATTTTATTTTATTTCACCACGTAGTACGTGCATAATAGATGTGGCTGATATAATGTTTACGGTGGTCGCGGGTTCGATTTCCAGGGCACACCTCGGACTTTTCCGAGTGTGTTTTGATAGTCATTCAACACGCACTATAACGGATGACTGAAATGAGACACAATAGTTAACTAAATTTATTGTACTTAACGTTTTCAAGTAGTAATTAAATTGAACTACAAGCTTTTTAAATCAGGATAAATGTGTCCCATCATCCAATAATGGACTCTAAAGCAATTGAAATAAAGCATAATATGTATTAAAGTAAACAAAATCATGGCAAAAAAACTAGTAATTACAATGAAATCGTTAGATATTGTATTGGAATTTAATACTGAATATGTAAACTCATTGCTCATATGATATCAATGAAAATTATCAACGGGGTATCCTAATTTGTTATTAGGAAATATTCCAATTATTAAATAATACACAAATACATTAATTTCAGTTATATTGTTTTTAAAATATGACATGTTTTTTTTATTGTAGTATATTTGTCGTATCGCACATAGTCGAAATCAGATATGTTATGAAAAGTATGAATTACGTATTAAAAAAATATTTTTTGTTGCTCAAAATAAAACTACATAATGACTGTATAGGTAAAAATAATTAGCAAGAAAAAAAAAGTTTTTTTTTTACTCGAAACTAGTTTTGCTTAATGTTTAAAGACGTCCACATTTTCGCATCGTACTTATCGAGTGCAGTTAAACGAATCGTAGTATTTTTGTATTCATACAAGGAATTCGTACAAATGCATCCGCTGATGCGCATTGTACGGTTCGCACGAATCTGAATTCCTATACGAATAATACTATGCGATGCGACCGATATTTACGATGCAAATATTTGAACGCCTGCCTTAAGACATCTAGGGGGGTTACTCTATAAAAACGATACGAACTTCGAATATTCGGATGTTTGACGTCTGGATTATAAGATTTACACTTCTAAAAACCAATACTATTCTCTATTATCATTTTCTCCAAACTTAGTCTATGGTTGCGACGTACGATAAAGGGATCCAAAATTTTGTGGAGTATCTAGGCACATTAGCGAAGTTTTAAGTACGGCGTCCGAAAATTCGAAGTTCGCATCGTTTCATAGAGTAGCCCCCTGTATCTATGCCCAAGGGGTAGTTTAAAATATTCAGACATAATCCGATTTACTTTGTTCAATTTTTTCTAGGGTAAAAAATAATTTTATTAGAGCAACAATTTATTTTTTCTATTTGTATAGATAAGTTTTTTTTAAGCAATTGGACTGATGTGAAGTTGAGGCGTATAGCTGTATCGTATATGAGTCATCTTTTGACGTGTGGCGAAAGCAAAATGCCCATTTTACTATTACACTTAGGCTCAGTTGCACAAACTAACTTTGTCAATACCTTTGCCTATGAAAATGTCATCGCCATACATTTGAGATGTATTTGACCTTGCGAATGTATGGAATTGACAGTTCAAGGGCAAAGGTATTGGCAAAGTTAGTTTGTGCAATTGAGCCTTAGTATCGGTGTGAAGATTGTTGTCCCCCCATGAAACTTTTTTTTTTGTGTAGTGAAACATATATTTTTTCAATAAATATAAATATAATTGCGACCCAGGCCCGGAGTTCTTGGAGAAATTAACTTGAGGTAGAATATAATTTTATTTGTCTTCAGCTCTATGGACAAAATGTAAAATGTGATGATAATTACTTTATTTTATAAAAACGCTTTAATAAATTTGAAGCAGTATCGGTATTTAACCACTCTCAATCGTACTCTCGATTGTAGAGTAGGCCTGTGCCCTGCAGTGGGACGTATATGGGCTGATACAGATACAGATACAGATCGGTATTTAGATCTACGTTATTTCATACCGATACTTTGAACGGGCGTCTTCCATTGGTATCACTACATAGTATAAAACAAAGTCGCTTTCTCTGTCCCTATGTCCCTTTGTATGCTTAAATCTTTAAAACTACACAACGGATTTTGATGCGGTTTTTTTAAATAGATAGAGTGATTCAAGAGGAAGGTTTATATGTATAATAAGTACATATTATTGTACAGAAATCTATTTGTACCCGGCCGAAGCTGGGCCGGGCCGCTAGTTAAAAAAAATTACGCACTGTTGTATATCTTAAACAATGCGTTAAATACATGTTCTTATTTTATTTTATATGTTTCAAGTTTCGCCTCACGACAATACAAAATAGATGACTTTTAGTAAAATGCGAACAGAAAAAGATTGAACCGAGAACAAGATGTTATTGTATTGACAACAGTGATTTCGGTGATTGAAAATTTTAAGCTCAGAGACAATGCATAGACAATAAATGTGGCAACTTCACATCAGACTTTATTGCGATTTCTCGAATACGCACAAACAAATACTCTTTATAATGGACATGAGCATTTAAACACTAAGACTGGGGTATAAGACCTCCCAATTTATCAAAACAAAAATCTTTAGATAATAACATATAAATAGCTGTTTTTTGTCTGTAAAAATTCCGCACAATTATTTATTTTTTTCTTCGTATTTTTTATACTTATAGCCAATTAGTTTGGAAATAGGCAATGGGGTAATTTAAAGGGAATGGGGTAACATTTAGAGCCAAAGGGGTGCTTTAATTCGATGGAAGTTATGCCCACGAAAAATGGGAAATAATGACTCATATAAAGTCATACAAATATGTTTTACTATCGAGAATAATGTATTTGCAGCGGTGCTAGTATTGTAAAAATCTTTGAATTTTGAACATTGTGTGGACTGAAGTAAAATGGCGAGTAAAAATGTTGAAATACTCTTTATTTTTGTTTCATAAATTAGGTAATGTTGTGCACAAATTATGCAACCTACAAACTAAAATTTAATTACTAATGCTATATGGTTATATTTGCATTCCACTGTCCGAAAAGTATTTTTTTGAATAAGTGGGCTACAATTTTTTTTTCTGCACAACATTTCATGAAATTGTAAATTAATAATTCGTAAGAATCGACAATAACATTTATTTTTTTACTTTACGCTTACATTCCAAATTCGATTTATTTCTGATTATTCACTTTTTATTGCCCTAGATGGGTCAAGAAAGTGCGTGGTGGCCTGTTGGTAAACGAACTAGACGCGACTGCCAACATGTTCACGGTGGTCGCGGGTTCGAATCCCAGGGCACACCTCTGACTTTTCGGAGTCATGTGTGTATTGATAGTCAATCACCACGCACTAAAACGGTGAAGGAAAACATCGTGAGGAAACCTGCATACCATAGCGATTTATAAAATTTCTATGGTATGAAAGTCCGCCAACCCGCACTAGGCCAGCGTGGTGGACTATATGGCCTAAACACTCTCAATTGTACTCTCGATTGTAGAGGAGGCCCGTGCCCTACAGTAGGACGTATATGGGCTGATACAGATGGGTCAAGCAGGGTTCTTGTGACTTATATTTTCTGACGTTTGAATGGTGTATTGTTTATTTTTTATGTTTTTTTTTTCAATGGACTTAAATGGGTTAGGTGTAGTATTCAGTATTTGGGTATTGAGTGGATATCGAATTAAATTATGTTTAATATAAATTATGTTTTGATTTAGGGCTGATTTTTCTACCATCAGATTATTCCTTGTTCAAAGATTGAAACAAATACAATCATTATAATAGTTGGCAACACTATATAACTTTTGTTTACTGTAAAATTTTAAATAAAATAGTAAATAACTTTTTTTTACTTCATGTGAAAAATGTATAGATTTTTTTATAAAATGTTTAGTTACTTTCATGTGTAAATTAATCCAATGAAATGATTTATTTTACTAAGTGATTTGACTGGAAACTCATATATTTTGTTCAATATTCACTTTCCTAAACAGTTGAATAATATAATGTCTCGTACAATGCAATGTAATCTCTTAGTGCTCATAATGTATAATATTGTTAACTGAATAATAAAATCGAATATAATTAATTTGTAACACGATTTTTATTTGTAAAACCTAACCTATAAAATCTGTATGTATAACTCGGTCAAAATATCTGTGCACCCGGCGTTGATGACGTCACGTCGGCGCTCAGGTACGAAGTGTAAAAAAGTTTTTTTGTGTAATGATTGGATTAATGTTTGTGTTAAATGTTACGTAATTTAATGATAGAAAAAAAGTAAAACAATTTATTTTAAATCTTATTTGTTTTATAAGCCGTATATGATGATTTCAGAAAATATTAATTTATAACATCAATATGTTTAAAAATTAAAACTCCTCTTCATTATAAACAATTGATTCTATGCCTGATATACTATTATCGTCGTCGCTCTCGCTTATATCACTGTCTGAACTTTCTTCTCCTAGAAATATCACCATCTGCCGTATATTCTCGTCTTCAAGGTGGTCTTTTTCCCAGTACGTCTGCTGTAGACTTACCACATGATTGACTTCCTTTTTCCAGTCTGATGATGTGATAGAATTGATTGCGTCTTTGGTAAGTTTTTCAATCTCCTTTTCTGACTGGTTAATATTTTTGTCTGCCACCCTTTGTTTAATCAAGTTCCAAATGTATTCAATGGGATTAAGGTCACAATGGTAGGGTGGCAGACGTACAATTTCTTGGCCATGCTCTCTCATCAATTCATCGACGACATATTTTTTTGGTGGCTTTGTTTTTAATATAAGAGGGTACAATTCTCTCTTCGTCATTTTTCTATCAAAGGGAATATTATTAGCTCGCAGCCAATTTTGCATATCACCTTTAAGAGATGCACTTGTAGGCGCCTTCACTAACTGTGTTGAATGATAATGCGCGTTGTCAATGACAACTATACCATTCGGCGGTAGGTTCGGTATTAATTTCTCGTTCAGCCATTTTAGAAAATTCTTTGTGTCCATCTCGTGATGATAGTCACCAGTAGTAGTTTTACACCTGTATAACAATTCTGCTCCTGAAATGAACCCATTTTCTCCCCCGGCATGCACAATAATCCATCGTTGTCCTGGGTTTATATTTTTCTTCACACTGCTATCACTACTTCTCTGCCAGCATTTATTTACCGTGTAGTGGGAATGGATCCATGTTTCGTCAAGGTAAGTGACCGGTTTCTTATCTGCCCCAAGGTCATTGTTCTCTTTCATCCTTCGCAAGTATCGGGCCCTCCACGCGGCGATATCTGGTTTTTGTATCAGCACTGTACGGTAAAGCTGTAGCCAATCGTATGTATTCGGTACTGAGTAACGAGTACTCCGTCTGACATACGATACCGAATCGTTACTCACAAATACATTTCGTTACTCGTATTTTTCGTATCTACTGATGCTTGTTAGTTTGATTCTGCGAACAAGTACGACTATTTTGGTTCGCGCAAGGACTCTTGATGCGTGAATTGAAACAGTTTGGTGTCCGAGTAGCTAGGTACATAATGGCCTGTTTTTTGGTAGGTACGATAATACTAACTCTATGTATGCATTATATGCATTCCTAAGCTCTGCATTCAACTCGCGCGCTATCTATAGGTACGTTTTATGATAAACATGCGCGCGGTTATGCTGTGATTTTAAAAAAGGACCATATAAAACAATTTACGTTTGTTTCATAAAATGTGAAATACCGATATGTAATTCCTAGTTACCATTTTTGCATCAGGGCCCTCTAATAATTAAATGTTTACGCTATGCATACTTCGTAATACACTTGAACAATAACAAACCAACTGTTTCCTGTATACATTTAATCTGATTTATATTTTTGTCAATTGATGTTAGCATGAAACAATTAATTAATATATTCGACACTTATTAATGTTTCTTTTTAATTAGTAGATTCACAATGGACCGCAGTGTTATTGTGATAACATATTTTCATTGCTAAAAGTGATCTAAATATTAATTTCAGTATTTTTCTGTAAGATCCTGCACTTGTATCCGTTTGACCTATCAAATTATATACTAGACTGGTTCAAAATAAAAAACATGCAACCTCCGCATTTAAGTAACGTAAAAGTAAGTATGCTGTATACCATACTAAACGTACGACGACGGTCGACGCGGCTTCAACGTCATTCCGTATCCGTACGCAATACGACGTTCTTATAAATAAAATATGAAATATCAAAAGTAACGAGTAAAGTAACGATACGATAGTAACGAGTACTGATTGTTAAAGTAACGAATACATACGAGTACATTATTTCTCGTTACTTTTACAGTGTACGGGCATTTTTGCACTTTTTGAATTTATAACCTAACTTATCGACAAGAATATTTCTCAGAAAAGTTCTTCCACCTTGAAAATTCAGGTTTCTTTTAGCGACTGCCAGAATTTTCTTCAAAGTTGGGACTTCTTTTTTTACAGTATAAAAACTGTTGATGATGTTTCTTATTGCGCACATGTCAAAATCATCCACTTCGATCATTGACGTAAAATATATGGACGGGGCGGAAAGCAAGAAAAGTGTTGTCACTATGACATAAAGTGGTCCGCAGACCAGTTCAACGGTTGTGACGTCACAGCGCACCGGTTGTAAATCGCCGACAAATGCCTAATTTATCGTGCGTGTGTGTGCATTAAAGATGACCGAAAGTTCACAAAAAAAAGATAATATTTGTTATCACCGCTAAGTAAAAATTATATTACTTTAAGTCCATATAACATTTATTTTAGCATTATTGAAAAACGATTTCATGGCCGCCATTGACGTAAAAATCTGACAGATGGCGCAATTTTCGCAGGCATCTTTTTGACGTACCCAATGTACTAAAGGGCCTATCCTTAGTTTTTAAATCAATGACTTCGATATGGTTTTTGTATTGCTTACGCTTCTTACCCGGTGTTGATAATTTCCTTCGATTATTAGTAGAACTTGGACTAGTACTTAGGTCATTGCTAGTACTTGGATGGTTGCTAGTACTTGGATGGTTGCTAGTACTTGGATGGTTGCTAGTACTTGGATGGTTGCTAGTACTTGGATGGTTGGTAGTACTTGGACTAGTGTCTGGCAGTGGCAAAGTACGCGGCGATACACGTAATTCTTTGGCCTCTTTTTTTATATTCATAAGAGTCCTCTTCGATATCCCAGTAGCAGCACAGGTTCGTTTAATCACTTGGTCTACAGGTATGGCAAAATGTTTATTAGCCTTCTCCATTTCAAAAAACCTTAACACTTTTAGGATCACATTTCTTGCTTCACTGTGTATAGTCTTTCCCATGTTTTTTGAGTTAAACTGAACTTCGAAAAACAATAACAAATGTAGTCGAAACTTAACAATAAATGTCCAAAAACAAAACAATACTAACACGAAAATAACCAAATTATTGAGACGCGTATCGGCAACGAAAGTGCTAACCGTACTGTCGTGTTCTGACGAGCGCGGTAAGGAGAAAGGGGCGGCGGGAGGGGCATCGCATTCCTGCGAGGTGCAGAGATATTGTGACCGAGATATAACTATCGCCTAGACGTAGTATCAAACTGATGCTACGTCCATGAGCTATCGAATCTTGTCTTCTTCATTCAAACTGAATTGAAATGTCGGTCGAAAGGGACAAGACATGTGGCAACTAAAATTAGTTTTAAAATCATCTATGAATAAGGCCGTTTATATACCTACATATAATTACTGATCAATTATATAGTTTATCGCTGAAAAAAATCGATAGGTTTCACTAAGCACTAACTTTTCCAGGAAAATATTCATTTCAATAATTTATAATTTAAATATCCAGCGAAGATTATTAGTGTGGTAGCCAAAAACTAGCTATAATAAGTGATATTTCTTGATATACCGGGTATCTCAAGACTGCTACCGAAAACGAAGCCGGGTGGTAATTTAAGCGACTTCAGACACAATGCTACAGAAAAAGTTACAAAATTAAGCGACATTTTTTTGTGTTTTTTTTCCTATGGCCATATTTGGGTGGTAAATACATTTTTTTCCTACAATTATTCTGTATACCCTTTTATTTATAAATAATCTAAGGCATAAAAGAGCTTAAATTATAATTTTACCAAAAACTATGAATTTACCACCCAAAAATGACGATATTTAAAAAATCATAAAACATAACTGTCGCGTTTCTTTGCGAAATGTTGTAGTTAAATGAAATACCAGATATAAGTAGAAAGAAAGTATCAAGATCAGCCACGGGGATCAGCCTAAGCCAGCAATGGGCTCAGGGTGGGGCAGAATTCTAAAATAATATTTAAGTAGCAACTATACCCGTTGTCTCACCCCGGTTATTTTTTTGTACAAAAAGGTTACACCCATGTAACTACAGTGTTTATCAAGTGTGCTACCGAAAACGAAGCCGGGTCACAGACCACAGTTTAACTTGGCCATCGCATGAAAACATAATGTATCGTACAATTTATACATAATGCTGCTGGCCAAGTCGATCTATTTATTTAAAACGTAAAGAATTTTTAATATTGATATGGTAATAACTAACGTAATAACTTTATATAGAAGGTCCCTTAAGGACTAAATAAATTAATCGACTTGGTATTACATGCATCTCACAACTTTTTGCGGTAGAAAACCTGAGCTGCGAGACTTGGATTTTTTTTACAGGATGTTTTTGATGGGATCTCACGTTTTTTTGTAGAGTCCTACTTTTTTCCTTTTCGGTACTTCTTACTTCTAGAATATCACTAACGATTTTTCTTAAAGCCTCTGTCTTATGGATTTTTCTTATTTTTGTAGGTATCAATTTATCACAAATATAGCGGATTTGATTATTAATGTTCTTTCTTTCATTGTAATTTATTGATATTTTCGAGCTATTTAGTCTATTTATTTGCAAGTTTTTCTTCGTCATGTTTTTCTAGAGGAATGTTATACAGTTTCATGGGCTGAATACACAATTTCCCTCTCTATATCCCCTCCTGTTATGCCTCATATATATAGATATCAATCTACAACTATTATTCCATTATATACGGGTACAATGATTCATTAACTGTAAATGTAACTTTGTAATCCTATACATTTATATGGGATTACAAAGTTATTCACGCAGTTGGTCTATCTAGAAAACTAGACACAAATTATGAAATGTTTGAATTTTCCCTTACTTTAGACACTAAACACTAATTATATTCTAAATTTGAAGGTTCTATGTCTGCTAGAAGTGCCTTAGACTTTTGATGATCGGTCAGTCAGTGAGTGACAAAATTAAGAAAGTTTGACTAGTTACAATTATTAAACTACTGGTTCAAATTGAATGAAATTTTAAATATACCGTGTTTACACAATGCCTACTTAGTAACTGAAAATTCAGGCGTCATGCTTTAGCCACAACGAAGTTATAGGGGGTTGAAAATGGTCTGAATTGCTTCGAGAAAAGGATGTTACGGCCTATAGCTCGACTTGGAGGGGGCTCGGCCGCGCCCCCAGATAATAAAATAAATAAATAACACCCAACAGTCACATACATAGTCCTGACACCACACTAAGATCTAGTCTTGTGTCGTGGGTATCAGGAACTACGAGAGACTTTTCGGTCTCACAAACACCGAGACCCGGAAGAAATATTTGTGGGCCGCACAAACATTTTTCTCGGTGCGGGGATCGAACCCGCGGCCTCTCGTTTCACAGGCAGCGTCTATCCAACTGCGCCACGGAGGCTTTCAATGGATGAACTAAACAGCGGTTTGGTAGAAGCTATCCATACGGTGGGATTTAAGTATTTCAGACTTCGCCGTAGAGGCATCCCACAAAAACTCTCGATCCACACTCTTGACCTCATGGCCATACCGGCTGCTCAATAGACGGATCTGGAAGTCTTTGCGACGCGATGTCCGTGCCCAAAATACTATTGGCATTAAAGAGCACATTCTTGACCTCATGGTCGATCTATGGTGCTATAGTCTTCCGTTGGCGCCGAACTATAACGGCTGCTCATCTTGTTTCTGAGCCATGTCTAAAAGTTGTATTTGAGGGTCATCACATCACACATCACAAACCGTCTCGAACGCAGGTTTGATGACTTCCAGACCCCCGAGCAAGCCGGTTTCCGAAAAGGCTTTAGTACCATAGAGACCACATCCATACGCTTCGGCAAGTTATACAAAAAACCGAAGAATATAACTTGCCGCTTTGTTTAGCGTTTGTGGACTACGAGAAAGCATTTGATTCGATTGAGACCAGGACTATAGTCTCTCCAGCGGCCCATATCGACTATCGGTACATCGAAGAGTTGAAATGTATAAAATACAACGCCACCATGTCGGTCCGAGTATAAGACCAGAGCACGAAGACTATTCCACTACAGAGAGGTATGAAACAGGGAGATGTCATATCTTCAAAAATTTTCACTTCCACAACAACATCAACGGCGAGTATGTCACTCACCTTCGGTTTGCCGACGATGTTGTAGTCTTGGCAGAATCGCTAGAATACCTTAGCACTTATGCTCGAAGACCTCAATCGAGTCTCCGAACAGGTGGGTCTTAAAATGAACTTGGACAAAACGAAGATCATGTCGAAAGTTCATGTTGTGCCCACCCCCATAAGAATTAGGGGCTCGACTCTTGAAGTTGTAGACGAATATGTCTATTTAGGACAAGTGATCCGGTTAAGCAGGTCCAACTTCGAGAGAGAGAGATCATTCGTCGAATCCAACTCGGTTGGGCAGCGTTCGGAAAAGTACGCGACGTCCTCTCGTCCAAAATACCTCAGAGCCTTAAATTGAAAGTCTTCGATAGTTGTGTGTTGCTAGTTATGACATACGGCACCGAGACGTGGCCTCTCACTATGGGGCTTATTAGGAAGCTCAAAGTTACTCAACAAGCTATGGAAAGGGCCATATTCGGGGTTTCCCTACGAGACCGACTCAGAAATGAGACGAATCAGAAATTAGGAGAACGAACGTAATCGACATAGCCCAGCAGAGTATTAAGTTGAAGTGGCAATGGGCGGGGCACATAGCGCGGAGAGCTGATGGCCAATGGGGTCAAAAAGTTTCAAATGGAGGCCACGTAGCGGAAAGCGCAACGTAGGACGTCAACCCGTAAGGTGGTCAAACGACCTGGTAAAGGTCGCGGGACGTCACTGGATGCAGGCTGCCTCCAACAGGTCACTGTGGAAATCATAGGGGCAGGCCTATATTCAGCAGTGGACTTCCTTTGTTTAATGGACGATGTGTTTGTGTGAGTCACTAAAACTAGCATCCACCATCGTTTTCGGTCGCAATCTTGATATACCCTGTTATGTATAGTTCGAATTGACCAAAACATTTTCTTATTGCTCACCTTCTTACGCCACGAAATCATCCAACCAAAAATGTGTCTCTAACTTCAGCCGTTTGGCCTCTTGGAGTATGCCAATTTGTTAACCAGTTAATTTAAAGGCTTATACCTGTCCATAACCAACACTTTACTTACATATTTATTTATTTATTATTTATTTAATTCTTTATTGTACACAATAAAAAGAAATAACAGTTTAGAGATAATACAAAATAACAAAGTACAAATGGCGGTCTTATCGCTCTAAGGCAATTTCTATCAGACAACCATGGGATGGATATATGGGCAGGAAAAAAGATAGGGCAGTGTAAAATAAAGATAACGAAAGCATGGGGACATAAATAAAACATATAAATACATTATATATAAATACATACCACATATACATACATATTATATAAACATACATAAGTATTATACATATACATACTTATATAAATTTATAGACGAATAAACATACGTACATACATATATATATCACCAATATAATCAATAAGAGGAAATAGTCCTAATCGGTTTATCTGTTTATAGAGAAAGGTATATAGTGTTCTTTTAATCGTTTTTTAAATGATGACAGTGTTTGAGCCTGCCTCACCACAACAGGAAGTGCGTTCTACAAACGAACAGCTTGAACACTGAATGATTTATCCATAAATGTCGTGGTGTGGACGGGCATTCTCAACTTCAGGTTCTCAGACGACCTCACGAACCTCGTATGTGACTCGTGAAGAAAAAGAAATCGTTCTTTGAGATAAGAAGGAGTGACAGGATTGAACAAAATACATACTACATACTTTATTTATTATTACATAATTTATTTTTTTAGGTTTGGTTAGGTACCTTAGAGGCCAGAGCCAGGGTGGGGCAAGTGCCCCACCCTGCCCCACCGTGGCTACGCCCATGGCCTAAGCCCTTTGCGATGCAGGCGCAATTGTTTTGTTTTATTTGGCACCATTCAGTTCGAGGCTCGAGTCCTAACTCCTTTTTGTGTAATTCACAAACTATTGGGATATTTTAAAACGCAAGAATACACGGACGATTAAATTTCTCAGATTATGTGGGCTTATTTTACTACTAATTAGTACGTCTAAAGCACATGGACGTACAATAATATATAAACCACAGACGACTAAAAATAATATAAACCGTTCATGCTAAGGCATCATTCGTTGAAAGCAGTACATACGGCTGTGTGCTACCAGTGTCATTTGCTTTTTTACAAGCCGAATAAAAAAAAACAAGCAACGCTGTCAAAATCTGTCGAAAACAAAAGTGTCAAAGAACCTTCAGAAACTAAGCAAGGTAGGAAATGTGAACACTGGTAAGGAGTTTAATTACTTATTTGCAAAAGATTGCGTTTAGTAAACGCGACGATATTCGTTTTTGTCATAAATGATTTCTTTCGAAAGATATAAATACGAAAAACTTAGAATTAACCTTTGTGCAATTCTGTGCATAAACTTATATACGATTTTTAAGAAACGTTTAGATAAACGCGCAGTAATAGCTTCACAGCAAAGAATAGACCACTAGCTTCACAGAATCTTATATTTTTAAAGCAGTTGCCTTGTGTGATAGAGTAGATCAACCAACTATAGACTAAACTAAAGTTAAAACTTATGTTTTAAAGAATATTATTAAAGATATAATTTTGGAAGTTTTTTGATCTTGTTTCATAGTTAGAGCTACAATTAGTGATAAAGGCTCTGCTAATGTTGCTAATTGCTGTTCAGTCATTAATATCCAATTCCTAACTGAACATATTAAATATTGCACTAATGATATCTGTTTCAATATTGTGTTCAAGCAATTACATGTATCAAATTAATAATGTACCTCATTTATTAAAATGATATGGTAATAATTTTTCAGAAAAATATTCTTCTCGCTGGCTATTGAAGGGCAAAGTGGGAATGTATTGAAAACATATACAAAAAGGATGGCATTGTGGGAGTTTGAAGCACTAAACTTCTTGAGAAACACATAAATCCAACATCTTATTACAAAATGAAGGTAATGTCATAATTAATGTATATTATTTCTAAGGGAGTCTGTTTCTAAGGAGTCTGTTTTAAAGTTATCAATAGTTATTCAACATGTCGAAATGGAGTGATATTTACTTAATATGCTATTTAATTTATACCATGTGTTCCTAACCACACCAGGGTAACATTTTGCCAAATTTGAAAAATAATTTGAACAACCCCTACATGTTCGAGACTCTACCGCTCAGATAAGTTTCCCAATCGATGAGAAATATAAGATTTGATATTGTTTATTGTTACATAATAATAATTAGAATGTATGTACATTCCAGGTCATACTTGCAGCCCAAGTTTTTAGCCGGCAAGTGGCTATATCACTATACAAGTTTATAAGGACGGCTGACATTCTACAACTCCAAGACCATGATTATTCAAGGATTAAAATGTGAATTTTGATAATAGTTTTTTCACAGCAGAAATATTTTTGTTTATAAATGATTTGCTTGATAGTTTAATTGGTTTTGGCCGGATCGGTAATAAGTTGACACATGCTATGTCCTTTGATTCTGAACATATTTAATTCTGGAATATATGTGTAATAAATATTATCAATCTGACTTGACTCTCCCAATCAAAGGAAAGCAAAACCTCTGTTGTTGAAGAATTTTTTAAATTTTCATAGGTCAGTAATGAGGCGTAGCACATACTTAATGACAATTATAGTAATCATCATCCTCAGGTCACAGCGGTCCCAATTGTTTGCAGTCAAATTCAATCCTTAGCGTTATTGTATTGTATAATAGTTACTATCATTATTTTAATAGCATAATTTTTGTTACTTGATTAAAACATTGTCTTAAAATTAAAATTGTTGAGATGAAATTTGAATGTGGCCACTCAAGTCTCCTTTCAGGGTGAAAATCAAAGTAAACCTATGTTGGTAAACATTCTCCTACACCCTGAAATTTACCTACTTGATGTTTGTCAAGTAAAGAACATTTTTGCTTTAAATTGTATGACAATTATTTTAATATTATTGATTTGCAGTATCCCGTTATGGCCATTTATTTATTGTCTATTTGTCTTTAGCATGCATCTGATATTATTATTTTTAACTTTTAAGTGTGTCTTTATATGATATAACCAAATACATATATTATTAAGCATGGAATGCCTCACATGTCGGAATATGTTGAAAATGTGTATTCTATTCATGAGTACTGTTTCATTGTATTTAAATTGAACCAAATAGAACATGTCTTAACTGTTTACATCACAACTAAAGTCATCAATGATGTATTGAATTATATAATTATTTGTTTTCTATTTATAAAAATAGTAGATATATGTGTAAGCATTGTACGCAATTACACTAAATTGTAAATAATCATGGAAACATTAAAAAATATATGAGATCCATGCATGGTTAAAAATAAATGTAAGATGGACGAAATGTGTAATGTATATTTTTTTAAATTATAATAAATTATAAAATAAAATTTACTTCTCCTGAAAATGATTTGATTTTTTAAAATACCTAATTAAATTTGATGCATGAGTGCAACTATATAAACCGGTATCAAAAACCGGTAAATTTGAAGGAGCGATGTAAACCAGACATTTGGGACATCCCTAATTATTTAAAGATCGGTACTGCGGAAAAGTATCGATTTCCAGCACTAGTATCCATGTATTTTTATAGATATAACCTGTATGCGAAAGAGACAAATCCATGCGTTAAGAAAATGTGCACAGGATAAAAAGAAACGACCGATTAAGACATGAATGAAATATAAACACGATATAGATATAAATTACACGTGAGTGCTTTGGTTGTGTGAGTTTTCTTAACGTGTAAAATTATTTGTATGAAATTAGCGGTCTGTCTTGTTTAATAGTCTGTGGTCAAAGTTTGCAAATTGCAGAATGATTTTGTATTTGTTATAATTTTACTATTCGTTAATATTTCTCCAATTTATCACTTTGATACATCGTAAAAGTTGTTAAAAAAATCTCCAGCCTCACATGTGACAATTGCTCTGTAAATCATTTACCCGTTTCAACAATATTTAAATGAATTTGTATTCGGAGGCAAGCGAGAAAACCGGCAATAACAATGAAGGTAATTAAGTTTTTGTAAATACCATTCAGTGTAAAGTATTAATAATATAGTGATCTATAGTTTAAAGTGCTTAGTGGGTTTGTTGCGGGTTTGTCGATTGATATGCTAAGACGGCTGACGCGGGGACGAAACCCAGGACACTTATAACATTTCAGAGGCCTATGTATAATTAGAATTTTGTAACATCTTATCTTAAATACTGTAAATTATTGATGTTTCCACTTTGAAATCTGTTCAACAACACTATATGTCCTCCATGTGCTTTCACTAAGCATAGCATAGCATAAGGACTCTTAGATTGGAAGTTAAATTATGAAAATTCAAAAACGAATATGGCCTATTCATTCACTTTGGCAGATTGTGGGTTTGGAGGACTTCTATATAGAAAGATTTTAATTTTTACAAGTAATAGATTCTTAGATAATATACCAACTTTAAACATCAATTACTGAACTTTGACAGCTTTAACTTGATGTGTGTCTTTATGTTTTATTGACAGACCTTAAATATCATAGATATGGACTAGATGGCCTAACCACTCTTAATTATACTTTCAATTGTAGAGTAGGCCCGTGCCCTGCAGTGGGACTTATATGAACCGATACAGTATATAAAAAAGATATCCTATTGACTTCTATTGAAGTGTAGAATTGTACTGACATAGTAATGGTATCTATTTTAACCTCTTGTCAAAGATAGATAGGATATAGAGAACGGCCGTAAGACATAACAATAAACTATCAACTAGTTTATAATCCAACTAAACTAATAGGTACTGTTTGTCATTTTTTTATTTATTATTGCAATGAATGGCGAGACAAGCAAGCCGTTCGCCTGATGGTATGCAATATGACCGCTCATAAACAGTAGCAATATTCCACTGCGCTTGCCATCCTGAGACATAAGATGTTAGGTCTCAATATGTCCAGTAGTTGCTCTGGCTACAATGTCCTTCAATCCAAAACACAACAGTGCATTTACGCAGTGTTGTTTCACGGGAGAAATAGACATTGCGGTGGTACCTACCCAGATGGCCTCTCACATATGAGAGACCTACCATCAGTACTACTCACCCAATTTCAATAATGTTTTCTGAAAAACCACAATTTCATGGTATTGACTTGAATATAAACTATTTGTTTAGTTGGATTTTATTTAGTTCAGTTTAATTTTATTAGTTTTGGTATGAGCATAGTATGCAAGTGCTTCAATGAATGTGCAAGCAAAAAACAATGTGTATTAAGAAACAATATTATTTTTATAAAATTATTCAAATACTTAATTTGTTGCAGAAAACATGTCGGGAGAAAAAAATAAGAACTCGGAAGAGTTTAAAAATGAATTGACAGATCAAGAAGTAAATCAGATTATTGACAACATAGCATCTGGAAGCTGTGATGATAAGCCAAATGATGATAAAAATGACAATGATAAAAGTAATATTGGTGTAGACAACGTACATACTGCTATGGAGGTTCCGTCACCAAATGATGACAGTGAGTCTCAAGATGAAGACTTGCTTCTCCGATGGGACGATGATGACGATCATCAAACTAGTCAAGAGAAAATTGATGAAAACATTCTTTGTGACCTTGATTCTGTAGACAGTATTAACACTAAAGATGTTAAAACTGAAGAATGTGTCCTACTTGATGATTCTGATGATCCCAAAACTGACGCTTGTAAAGATGTTGATACACATAAAGTTAATAATGATGTAGACAAAGACACTCCACCTGAAAACCCTGAAGTGAGTAAAGATCCCATTACTCCTTCAGATGACGATAGTAATGATGTTATTATAAACGAAACAAATGATGCAATGATCATTCTTAGTGATGATGAATCAGTTGGTTCTGATAGAAATACATTTGACCAAATAAGTGAAGATAAATTACTGAAAGAGGATGAACAAAATTGTGATAAAACAGTTGTAAAAGAAGAAATAAAAGATGATTTGAGAGATGTTGATAGTGAATCAAAAAATGATAAGGAAAATTCTAGTATGAAACTAGAAAATACATTTGAAGAGAATACCGACGATAACATTGATTTTTTGAAGCAACAGCTAAAAGTGTTATCTGAAAGTATCAATCCGAATCTAAGTTCGAATTCTATAGATGTTTCTAACATATTGGGCACTGAGTTTGGGACTAGTAGTTCAAGTGTGATCAGCGCCCTTGATGGCTTTGGTGAACCAGCATCTAATGACGACAATAAATGTTCATCTGAAGCAGATATTAAGCCTCGCGTCGGCGTAGACGTAGAAATATTTCCCGCAGACCCAGATCAAAATGTAGTCAAAACTAGTATTTTAGAGGTTCAAAATGATTCTAGCACCGACAAAGAACAAGTCATGGGAGGTATTAAAATGGAAATCGAAATTGGTTCCGAAAATGTACAAGGTAGTGTGTTTGTTAAAGAAGAAAAACGACAAAATGATTGTGATGACGTCGAGGGAAATATGAAAGATGTAGTAATTGAATCAGTTAAGACAGAAGTGGTAGAAGATATGAATAAAGTTACTGACATAGAAGCTAATAAGACTGAACTAGAGGAGGCTAAGGATATTCAAACGAAACCATCAGAAGACATGGAAGTAGTTAGTTCTGAAGCAGCCAATATAAAGATGCGTGAAAGTATCACAGAAGAACCTCTAAATGATATGGAAACAAAGCCATCGGAAGTAGAAATGGCAGATGCTGCTAAAGAAACAAGTGTACAAAAACCTGATGGTATAGAACAAGATACAAGTTCTGCTGAAATAAAGAAACCAAATAAAGAAATAAAAGAAGATGATTCCGAACTTAGTAATACAGAAAACATTGAAATCATAACTAAAAAAACTGTAACTGACATTGAGACGACCGTTTTAGAAGCGACTAAGGACGTTAGTGCGTCGGAAGCAATGAATACTGATACTACTACTAATACAGATAATAAATCTGAAGAAGCAGTAAAAGAAAGTAAAACGAAAACATCCGAAGAAGTAATGCAAGAACCTAATGAAGCTATTCGTACAGAGACTACTACTATCGCAACGGAATCATGTAAAGATAACGATAAAACGGTATCTACTGAAGAAATGGTAGTAGACAATCCCGAACCAACAGTTGAACCTGATGCTAAAACTGGTGAATGCGACAACTACGTAGATTTGAGATCCCAGTCTCCTATTAGTCTTGATAATGAGCCTATAAATACTGAAAATACTACAGAAAGCGCAGATCCCAAAACCTCGCCTAAGAAAGATCCTGAAAACAAAGATATTGACAATAAGGACTCATTAACTTACTGCACCGTCAAAAGTGATCATATACATCGACCCGATGTAATGATAGAGATACCTACCCAAAATTTGATAGATGTTGATACGGACGACTATATAGACATGGATTCGGAAGAAACAAGTCAGGACGGTGATACTAAAGTTGAACAACCTGAAAGTAACAAAGAAAAAGAAAGTATAGCAAATAAAGATGACCAAACAGCACCGAAGGATACATCTAAAGATAATCAAACACAACATCTAAGTAATTTAGACGTTATTGACGTCGATATGGACGACGACAGTGCTGGAGAAACTGAAAATACTAAAAAAGACACATCAAATCAGGAAAAAGAAAGTATCGAGAAAGAAAACGAAGTCGCAAAAGACATCCCAAACCAAGAGAATACAGAACCAACAAAATCCAATGAAGAAAACATAATAGATTTGGACGATTATGATACAGAAATTACAGAAAAAGATTCTAAATTAACAGAGACTGAAAATAAAGAAGTAAATAAAGTTAATGATGATGCTGAAGCGTCTACATCTGCTATGCAGATGAGTCCTGACGCGACTGACGAAGTGCCTGACGTCACTGATAGTCTTGGACTACTCGCGGAGTCATCAAGGGTTAGAAGAGACGAGGATATTGACGAAGAATTTGATGAAGATGATGATTTTGAATATGATGGTAAGTTTCTTAATTGTTTTGTGATAGCTTTCGTTTCTGGTTAGGTGCCGAGTATGATACGAGAGGCCGCGGTTTCGATTTCCGCACTGTGACAAATATTTGTCGGACCCATAAATATTTGTTTCGGGTCTGGGTGTTTGTGACATCGAAAAGACTATTCGTTTCTGATACATGATATAAGACTCGATCTAAGTGTGGGGTCAGGATTATTAAGTGTATCTTTTTGATTATTTATTTAACAGTCTGTAAGGTCACAAATTTTCCTCCACAGAGAGTAGCAATCAGATGACCGCAGAACATTCGGAAGACTCAAATGCACAGCATTCAGAATCCGACTCAAAAGACCAAGAAGAGAAATCTCCTCAGGAGTTGAGGGCTTTCCACTTCACAGTATGTGAGGTGATCGGCGCCGCGGATCACGAAAAAGCTGAGGCGGAGAAGGTGAGTCCTTTCTATACACGGTTTATTATAGTGTTGGAATAAATAGACTGCCTCGGTGGCGTAGTTGTACTAAGGTACGGTTACAAAGCTGAAGTCTGGGGTTCGAATCCCGGGTTGGGCAAAGTGATATTGGATTTTTCTATTCATTATCAGCTCAGAGTCAGCCATTTGTGCCCGATATGGCGATAGGCTATCCATGAAGGAGTCAGTTTTAAAGAAGAAACTGAACAGAAAATTTTGTGTGTCATTTTATATGTGAAAAATGGTTATGAAATATGGTCGGTTTTATGTTTACAAATTCTGTGGGAGCAATTTGCAATAGCAGATACATAGAGCATGCTAAGGCTTCACAAATAACAAGGTTATGTTAATTGGAAATAACAATAATTCCCATTACTAGTTTATTAGTATTTATTTGCTGCTGGTTGCAGGAAGTTTCTGGGGGGTATCTCTATAAAAACGATACAAACTTCGAATGTTCGGATGTTCGAATTCTGGAATACGATATAAGATTTCCACTTTTAAAAATCAATACTATTCTCTATTATACTTATCACTTTCTCCGAACTTAGTCTATGGTTGCGACGTACAATAGAGGAATCCAACATTTGATGGAGTATCTAGGCACATTAGTGAAGTTTTACGTACGGCGTCCGAACATTCGAAGATCGTATCGTTTTTATAGAGTAGCTCCCCTGGATTCAGGCCGCTTCCAACAGGTCGATTTGGAGATCCTTGGGGGTAGGCCATGTTCAGCAGGGGACTTCCTGTGGCTGAGATGATGATGATTAATAGCTGCACGACCTAGATGGGATACTCACCGATCCGAAACGAAACTTTGAATATTCGAACGTTGAAAGTAAAACTGTACGAATATTCCTAGTATATATATATATATATATATATATAAATGCTACTATACTCTACAAAATGTGTGAAGCTTCTATCGTAACTCGTAACCATTGACTAATAGATTGACTTTTTAATAGACTAGATAGAATATCATAGAGAATCGTATTGATTTAAACTGGAAAACTTATAGCTGACTTCGATCGTTAAGTCCGAATATTCGAGATTCGTTCGGGATCGTAGAGGAACATCTCTATTTTAGGCAAAAAGAGCAAATATAAACCTTAGCGCTCAGTTAAATCTAGTGTAGGGCGTCCAGCTTCATAATACGTGAAAAGAGCGGTGTGGACCTCAATTATTTGTTTCGGTTCTAAGTGTTTGTGAGACTGCAAAGTCTCTCGTAGTCCCTGAAACCCAGGACACAAGACTCGCCTAGAGCGATAAGACCGCCATCTGTACTTTTTTTTTCATTTGTAATATAATTAAGTGTTTATCCTTTTTTTGCAGTTAAGAATAAATAAATAAGACTCGATCTTAGAGTGGCATCAGGACTATGTGTGTGACTGTTCCGTGGTTTTATTTATGAATTATGCCAACCGTGGGAAATATATTGCTATGTTAATTTTCAGGAGGAATCTTCGGTTGACGTGAATAATGCGATAGAAGCGGATAAAGATGCAGATAATAAGGAAATAGACCAACTTAATGAACAGGTAAAGTAACTTCATACCATAGAGTAATTATAATATAAAGATTACAAAAAATATATTATTTTACTTATTTTGGTAGTCAATCACCACACACTAACTTTTAACTGATGGTAGGTCTCTCATATGTGAGAAGCCCTCTGGGTAGGTACCACCGCAATGTCTATTTCTCCCGTGAAACAACACTGCGTAAATGCACTGTTGTGTTTCGGATTGAAGGACACGGTAGCCAGAGTAACTACTGGACATATTGAGACTTAACGTCTTATGTCTCAGGATGACGAGCGCAGTGGAATGTTGCTACTGTTTATGAGCGGTCGTATCGCTTACCATCAGGCGAACGGCTTGCTCGTCTCGTCATTCATTGCAATAAAAATAAAATAAAAAAACTAAAACGATGAAAGGAAAAAATCTTGAGGAAACCTGTATACCATAGCGATTTATAAAAAAAATATCTATGGTATGTAAGTCTGCCAACCCGCACTACGCCAGTGTGGTTGTCTATATGGCCTAACCACTCTCAATCGTTCTGGCGATTGTAGAGGAGGCCTGTGTCCTGCAGTAGGACGTATATGGGCCGATACAGACAGACTTATTTTGGAGGCATATATCCTATTGTACTGCGCTTCACATTAGTCCGTCCTAGTAACATTGTGCTAGTTACTAGGAATATTGTTGTGTCCTAGTAATATTGTTTGTATATTTTAGGATGTATTGGGTTGCGACATGGAGACATTTAAGCTCTCCGATGCTTCGGACAATGAGGGTGAATCGACAGAGGGGAAAGAAGTTGAAAAGACAAAAGGTGAGGCACTAAAACCTTTTTATACGGTGTAGTGGCCTTGTTAGGGCATGTGCAGACGGGGACGACATGGCAAGAGATTCAATTTTATATTAAAGGATATTCGCACTTATGTGGTGGAAATACGACGTACAATATTTATGGCATGTAAATCGAGAAATGCTCTTGATGCCGCGACATTAATTTCTACTGGCCCATATACGCCCCACTGCAGGGCACGTGCCTCCTCTACAATCGAGAGTACAATTGAGAGTGGTTAGGCCATATAGCCCACCACGCTGGCTCAATGCGGGTTGGTGGACTTTACATACCATAGAAGTTGTAGATTAATTTAAAACAATGGAATATAGACATAGACATCAATTTGAATATATTTTAGAAAAAAAAAATCCTTGCCATTTCGTCCCGGTTTGCGCTGTCCTTTATACTATAGCCTGTAGTAATGTGGCCTAATAGTTAATGCCTATATTATTTTAAAGAAAAACCTACAGAAAAGTCGTCACAATCGCCCAGTAAAACTAAGAAGTTGGAGATAGCTAAACAAAGACACGTGTTAAATATAGTCGACCTTGAAGAGAGCTCTTCTGAAGAGGGTAAGTGTAAATACACCCAGCAGGTCGTGTAATCCTTTTGTGATACAACTATATATAATAAATAAAAAAGCCTTTATTCCATTTTCCTTTGTTTCTATTACGTTTTTTGACATTTGTTTGTTAGTGTTTGTTAGTTATTTGCTTATAGTCTAATTGTCAGTAAGAATTAGTTTATGCTATTGGATATGGACCCCTCCTCGGGTGAAGGCCTCCTCCAGTCTTTTCCATGCATCTCTGTCCTTGGCGATAGATTGCCAGTCCATCCCTATAAATTCGGTTATATCGTCAGCCCATCGTCTTTTCGGTCTTCCTACCCTTCTTTTGCCAATTGGCCCTTTCCACATTGTAGTATTGATTGTCCATCTGGCGTCTGTGTATCTCGATATGTGGCCTGCCCACTGCCAACTGAGATACAACTGCGTCACTATAAATATTTATTTTATAAATATAAATAACACCCAACAGTCTCATACATAGTCCTGACCCCACACTAAGATCGAGTCTTGTGTTGTGGTTATCAGGAACTACAAGAGACTTTGGTCTCACAAACACCCAGACCCGAAAGAAATATTTGTGGGCCGTATAAACATTTCTCTCCGTGCGGGGATCGAAGCCGCGGCCTCTCGTTTCAAAGGCAGCGTTTAGCCACCTGCGTCATGGAGGCTGTCAATTGTATCAAACACTTGTCTGTTGTGACTTGTAAGTGTTTTTATGGTATGTGAAGTCCACCAATCCGCACTAGGCTAGCGTGGTGGACTATATGGCCTAACTACTCTCAATCGTACTATCGATTGTTTAGGAGGCCCGTGTCTTGCAGTGGGACATGTATGGCATGATACAGAACAAAATTCATGGATATGAAGAGTCAGGACTATGTATAACACTGTGTTTGAAAAATCTTATTTAAGTTAATAGAAAAAAGCAATTGTTTGTTGCTCTTTAAAAATAAGTGAATAATTAACTGTAGGTGCATTTATTTATATTTTATACAAGAAAGCTCATAGACTTATAACTTAATGAGTAAATAAATAAAGTAACAATCATTGAGATATTATACTAGAGCGGACATCGGGAACAAAATCTCTGCGTATTGTGCGTGCACACGGGTACACATTGAAGGGAGAGGGAAGATATGTTACTTCGTAGGCGTGACAGAGACTGAAATAGAATGTAACCTTCATTTTGTTACAAACATTTTGTTTGCAATGTCCCCTCTAGTATAATATCTCAATGGTAACAATATAGCAAATGACAAGCCTTCACATATAGCTACAAATTTAAGTTACATCAAAATTATAATGTTTAATGCAAAAAGTAACATAAAATAATACAAACAAAAAAACTAAATCTCATTGAAAAACTGACCACTTAATTTACGCTCAATCACAGAATTGCTCGTGCAGAATAAATCTATATCCAAATTATAAGGAATTGTATCTTATCCCCTCACCCTATTGTAAACTTATCCCACCAGATGTCCAGGAAGAGGTAAAAGAACCTCCCCAAGAAGAGCAAGAGGAATTAGAGGTACAAGAAAAGGAGCCGGAAGAGCCCAGTGACGTCACTTCCGTGAACATACCCACTGAGATCGAGATCATGTCCAATTCCTGTGGGAGTACGTCGGAAATTGTAACTAAGGAGGGAGAGGTAGTTATATCGGGAGTGCCAAAACCTCCCCCACATAAACCGGTACGTCATTTTAAGTATTACATCCCCCTAAGTACTTAAAAGTGAGATTATATGTCGTCTGTGATGTTTAGTCGCCGAAAGCGCTGTTGTCAAAATATCAAGAATAGTTTTTCTCTCCTCACATTCTATCATTTTGGACATATTAGTACTATTAGATTACGAATATAAACAACAAATTCTTCGCAAAACCATATCGCAAGCAATGCGGTAAATAGATATATTTTATTTTTCGATAGATAGATGATTTATTGACAAAAACAAATAATATAAATTGGTAATAAAATATTCACAATCCATAGTACTCTTGAAACATTGTGACTGATTTAACTTTTCTCCCTATACTGCTTGTCTATCTATTCGATCATAGTTTGAAAACGGATGGGCCGTTTATCACGAAGTTTTTCAAATAATGTCGATGAATATTTCAGGCTCGTCTGAATACTTCAGAAGTTACCATCAAAACGGCATCGCCCTCGAAGGAATCGACGCTTATTATCCCTGAAACTAAGGTAAAATATTTTCATATGACTATTATTCCTCACTCGCTTAATGAAGGGAGATTTATTTTATTTTGAATATCTAGGAATTTTATAAATTTAGTAAATAATAATAATAATTTTGAGTATTTACTCCTTAAACTAAATTCACATTTTCCTATTTACATGTCCATCCTAAGGTTCCCTGTATCATCCACCATATAGTCATAGTTCACCAAGCTGGCTAGGCCACTAGGCCAGCGTTGTGGTCTATATGGCCTAACCACTCTTAATCATACCCTCGATTGTGGAGTAGGTCCGTGCCCTGCAGTGGAAGTTGGGACGTATAAGGGCTGATACAGATTTATTTTGTTCACAGATGGCGGACTCGAGACCTAAAGTCGGTTTGGAGATATTCAACTTGGATTCTGATGATGAGGACATCGGCAGCTCTAATAAAGGTATGTAGACAACTTTAGGCTGTCGCGGTGGGCTATATGGCCTAAGCCGCCTTACGGCCGATGCCAATAATCAATCGAAAAAATTAGATTTAAGTCAATCTGGATTGTTTTCTACTTTTCGATTTGTCATTTACCATGTTGCCATAGTTTTTTCACTACTGAGATTGATTATTGGCAATATAGTATCAGAAAAAAGATTGAGCTGTCAATCTCAAACGGCAAATTTTGGATTGGGATTGTTTATTGGCAGCGGCTGTTAATCGTATTGTCTTTATCCCATCGTTGGACGGAAGTCACAAGGCCAAATTTGGATGTCCTAGTACCACCTCGGTATATCTATTTTGGCAAAAAGATGTGATGTTTAGTGAAATTAGAATGTTTCTGATAGCAAGGTGTTGATGCTAATTCGAAATAGCAATAATTTCCATTACTATGTGTGTGTGTGTGTGTGCGTAGAGAGTTCATCTCGGGGCCCGCTGTCGGCGCTGGAGCTGGACGCGGCGCTGCGCGCGGGACGCTGCGTGCGGCGAGGCTGCGGCGCCGGCGCCCGCCCGCTCGCACTCTACTGCCACCACTGCGCCGCGCTGCACCTGCGACGCACGCAGGTACTGCACTGCACCTCACACACATAGTGTTCACTGCGGCGCGGCTGCGGCGCCGGCGCCCGCCCGCTCGCACTCTACTGCCACCACTGCGCCGCGCTGCACCTGCGACGCACGCAGGTACTGCACTGCACCTCACACACATAGTGTTCACTGCGGCGCGGCTGCGGCGCCGGCGCCCGCCCGCTCGCACTCTACTGCCACCACTGCGCCGCGCTGCACCTGCGACGCACGCAGGTACTGCACTGCACCTCACACACATAGTGTTCACTGCGGCGCGGCTGCGGCGCCGGCGCCCGCCCGCTCGCACTCTACTGCCACCACTGCGCCGCGCTGCACCTGCGACGCACGCAGGTACTGCACTGCACCTCACACACATAGTGTTCACTGCGGCGCGGCTGCGGCGCCGGCGCCCGCCCGCTCGCACTCTACTGCCACCACTGCGCCGCGCTGCACCTGCGACGCACGCAGGTACTGCACTGCACCTCACACACATAGTGTTCACTGCGGCGCGGCTGCGGCGCCGGCGCCCGCCCGCTCGCACTCTACTGCCACCACTGCGCCGCGCTGCACCTGCGACGCACGCAGGTACTGCACTGCACCTCACACACATAGTGTTCACTGCGGCGCGGCTGCGGCGCCGGCGCCCGCCCGCTCGCACTCTACTGCCACCACTGCGCCGCGCTGCACCTGCGACGCACGCAGGTACTGCACTGCACCTCACACACATAGTGTTCACTGCGGCGCGGCTGCGGCGCCGGCGCCCGCCCGCTCGCACTCTACTGCCACCACTGCGCCGCGCTGCACCTGCGACGCACGCAGGTACTGCACTGCACCTCACACACATAGTGTTCACTGCGGCGCGGCTGCGGCGCCGGCGCCCGCCCGCTCGCACTCTACTGCCACCACTGCGCCGCGCTGCACCTGCGACGCACGCAGGTACTGCACTGCACCTCACACACATAGTGTTCACTGCGGCGCGGCTGCGGCGCCGGCGCCCGCCCGCTCGCACTCTACTGCCACCACTGCGCCGCGCTGCACCTGCGACGCACGCAGGTACTGCACTGCACCTCACACACATAGTGTTCACTGCGGCGCGGCTGCGGCGCCGGCGCCCGCCCGCTCGCACTCTACTGCCACCACTGCGCCGCGCTGCACCTGCGACGCACGCAGGTACTGCACTGCACCTCACACACATAGTGTTCACTGCGGCGCGGCTGCGGCGCCGGCGCCCGCCCGCTCGCACTCTACTGCCACCACTGCGCCGCGCTGCACCTGCGACGCACGCAGGTACTGCACTGCACCTCACACACATAGTGTTCACTGCGGCGCGGCTGCGGCGCCGGCGCCCGCCCGCTCGCACTCTACTGCCACCACTGCGCCGCGCTGCACCTGCGACGCACGCAGGTACTGCACTGCACCTCACACACATAGTGTTCACTGCGGCGCGGCTGCGGCGCCGGCGCCCGCCCGCTCGCACTCTACTGCCACCACTGCGCCGCGCTGCACCTGCGACGCACGCAGGTACTGCACTGCACCTCACACACATAGTGTTCACTGCGGCGCGGCTGCGGCGCCGGCGCCCGCCCGCTCGCACTCTACTGCCACCACTGCGCCGCGCTGCACCTGCGACGCACGCAGGTACTGCACTGCACCTCACACACATAGTGTTCACTGCGGCGCGGCTGCGGCGCCGGCGCCCGCCCGCTCGCACTCTACTGCCACCACTGCGCCGCGCTGCACCTGCGACGCACGCAGGTACTGCACTGCACCTCACACACATAGTGTTCACTGCGGCGCGGCTGCGAGATACGTACAGTCAATAAGGATAACTTTGGCCAGATGTATGATCAATATTTTTGAACTAGTAAGATGTCGCGTTTGCAAAATCATACCAAGAAATTGTAACTACAAAACAGATTAGTACATTAGTTATGAAATTGTCGGAACTGTTCAAGTGTATCATATTTCATATCAGTTGAATTTACATATTTTTAACTATGTAGTGTTTTTGAGCCTGTTGACTTTTGGGCCAAAAGTGTATCACACATACTTACACACTCACACAAACACACACACCCACACACACCTACCCTCATACTTTTTTGGTTATTTATATTTAGATTTTGTATCATTTATCACGTTAATTTAACTGTTATATTTTATGAAACCTATGAAAGCTAATGTTAAAAGGAGGGTCTAATAACTGCGACACAGTTACAACTACTGCAGTTATTATGGCAACATTTTTATTGTTGGTTCAGATATAAACTATTTTTACATATTTATTTTTATTTATTTATATGAATATTGTCTTCAGTATAAAAATTATGTGATTGAATTTATGAAACTTATTATATAACCCACATCCCCACTCCACCCCCCAGGAGTTGGTGGAAGGCATCAAAAGCATGACTCCGCTGCTGGAGCTGAACATGGACAGGCTGGACCAGGACCTGGTGGAGATATCCGACTCCGAGTCAGAAGACGAGCCGGTCGAACCCAAGGATAGGATCGGCGAGGAAGGTGCCAAGTTAGTATACCAGTTTCTTTATTTTTTTTAAATTTTTATTCCAATTAATAGCGAGACGAGCATGCCGGTCATCTGTTGGTAAGCGATACGACAGCTCATAAACAGTAGCAGAACCAAACAACACCTCGAATCACAAAGCCATGCTTGGCATTCGACTGCGCTTGCCATCCTGAGACATAAGATGTTAAGTCTCAATATGTCCAGTAGTTACTCTGGCTACAATGTCCTTTAATCAGAAATACAACAGTGCCTCTACACTGCTGTTTGACGGGAGAAATAGACAATGCGGTGGTACCCAACCAGGCGGCCTCTCATATATGAGAGACCTACCACCAGTAATATTGGAACGAAGTTCCTTATCGCGCGTTGCGAAAGGGGGCCAGGCGGAAAAAATCAAGACCAAAAGTTGTGGACATATTGAGACTTAACATCTTATTTCTCAGGATGGCGAACGAAGTACAATGCCAAGCATAGCTTTGTAATTCATGTTCTTTGCTTTGGCTACTGTTCATGTGTAGTCGTATAGCTTACCATCAGGCGAACGGCTTGCTCGTCTCGCCGAAAATGCAACAAAAAAATAAAAAAGAACTACCAATTTTTTTTTACAGGATACTTGAAGAGAACCTGGCTGACATAATAAATAGCATGTGGCGTAAGTACAAGATGGACGCCAGCCTGCTGGACGCTAAATCCTTACTCGACGCCGAGACGGAACGATTGGAGAGTAAGTTGTATAATGGTTTCATAGATCCGATCCTATTGCCTCGGTGGCGTAGTTATACGGCTATAAAGCTGAGGTCTCGGGTTCGAATCCCGGGTTGGGCAAAGTGATATTGGATTTTTCTATTCATTATCATCCCAGAGTCGGGAATTTGTGCCCGATATGGCAATAGGCTCGGCACCTATCACATCGTAGGACGGAACATACAAGGCGCAATGTGGGTGTCCTGGCACCTCTGCCTACCCCTTCTGGGAAAAACGCGTGAGTTTATGTATGTAAGTGGTTTCATAGATTTACGCGAATGTTACACGCTGTAATAAAACTATTATTTACGGATTTTATCGCGGATTTGGTTTAAACTTTACATTTATTAAACTTCCCGAAGTTTCTGTTAGTTTAAAGCTTCCATGTTCTTTTAAGTCCGCTCCGTAAAGACGCTACAGTACGCAAGTGTTTAATTTATTATTCTAGCAAAAACTATGGATTTACCACCCAAACACAATTTAAAAAATTACAAAAAAAATGTCGCTTTTCTTTGCGGAAATTTTAGTTGCATCGTGTTTGTACTCACTGAAACTACCATCCGGCCTCGTTTTCGTTCATAGTCTTGATATACCCTGTATATCTGTACAGACGAGAGCAAAGAAATAAACAAGTTGTTGAACGAGTGCCAAGCCGCCACGGACAAGCTGCGCGGCGAACTGTACGCCACGTTCGAGCCGCGTCGCCACCACAGGCCCGCCATACACATCTACGATACTGCCGAGGTAACATTTTGCACCAAAATACCGCTTCTGCTAAATGAGAGATTAAATAGTGACTTTCAACTTAGACTGAATGGGCCAAAGTTACCTTGAGACGTGGCAATTTTAACTTGTCACTATCTGCTGTCATACGCATCTACGATACTGCTGAACTATACGTTTTACACCAAAATACAGCTTCGGCTCTATGACGCCGGTAATGTAACATACCTTCGGTAATGACACCGAGCATTGAAGCTCGCCGAGTCTCCGGGAATGTCTAACTTGTCTTTAACCCGCAACAAAATTAATCAAAAAGTTAAATTAATAGGAGTTGAAAATAAATTAGTGTCCACTTCAAAAAGTGCAAAGCGGGTGACAAAACAATGACCTACGCTTTGTAAAGTATACGATGATAATTGTGACAGCTCACGCCAATAAAGTTACGTTTTTTTTTTGTTAAAATGTCATACAAATAAAAACTGTACTTCATGGACGGGTACGACGCCCCCTTAGAGATGTGCCACGCATAACGATTAACCACAGACTATCGGATAATCGAATAATCGGATTTGAAATGAAAACAATAACAAAAATGTAAATATAAAAGTAACTTGTTTCTTAATTGGCGAAATATGTTCCATTTACTGATTACATTATGTGCATTGAATAAAAGTTACCGATAATATAGTTAGTAGCACGAGCCGAAATCGCCACTGTGGGACGGCTGTTATTGTAGTATTAGTAATAACTTATTTTTAAAGCAATAATAATAAATTAAAAAAAAAAAAAAAACTGTTTTATGAAATCCATACATTAATCACGCAATTATTGATAACAAGATAGAAAAAATAATAATCGAATAGTTTCATTAACGTTTATACACTACCCTCATCCCTACTGCGATCTGTCACAATTATCATCGTTTAATTTACAGGGCATAAAGATGTAAATAACCTCGCAAAAAGACTAGCCGAAGAAGCCAGCTGTAAAGCACCACAGATCAAATCATCATTGCATTTAATGTAATGTGAGCCTAGCTTGTTTATATAATAGAATCTGACTGAAAATTGGATTTCGCATTCGAGTTATAAGTTACCTTCGGTCTAGGGAATGGGCCAAAATTACCCGAAGCCAAATGTTTGTTGGCCTATGTTCGGCAGTAGACTTCCTGTGGTATAAGGCAGAGGGTAATATGTATATTAAAAAATTGGCAATATTTCAAAATTTTATTACTTCAGCCGTTAGTAAGACAAATTAGAAATTATACGCGGCGCGAGTCTGCTTACTATTAGTTATCACGCACTCTAAGAAAGGAAAAAATCATAAAAAAACCTACACTTTTTTATACTTGCATAGTAAAGTGACCACAATGACACCTGATGGTAGCCGTGCGGTGCAAGTACCGAACCACGAATCGTTGACACTAATGTGCCTAGTCTGTTATTTTTTACGATTTTTTTCTAATTACACTGAATGGCGAGCCGGGCATGCCGTTCATCAACAGTAGCAAAACCAAACAACACTTTGAATTACAAAGCAATGCTTGGCATTCCACTGTGCTCGCCATCCTGAGACATACGATGTTAAGTCTCAATATGTCTAGTAGTTACTCTGGCTACAATGCCCTTCAAACCGAAACACGACAGTGCGTTTACACTGATATTGTACCCAGGCGGCCTCTCACATATTAGAGACCTACCACCAGCTTCTATCGTGGATTTAGTTTGATATTTACATTTTTTTAACTTGCTGACGCGACGTTTCGATTACTTTACGGTTTTCGAGGTCACGGGGCCGACTGACCGTGATAGTGTTATTTCAAAAATACGTGTATTTTTTTTTGTAATATTTCAGATTATGACAGTGGAGGATGAAAATATGTCGGCCGATCAGAACTCCGTGCCTGAGGTGCGTTATTTTGTAATAATATCGTAAATGCACGTAATGACGCACGAAAATTAAAATGGAAATGGGCTGGGCATGTCGCGCGACTCAATGATAACAGATGGACACACAAAGTGACTAGGGGCCGTCCATTAATCACGTGATCTTTTATTTAGAATTTTTTGATCCCCCCCCTCCCTCCCTCTCCTTTGGTGATATGTGGTGAGATTTTTCTGGACTTAGATTTTTCGAATGTTATCTTTAAATACATGTATAAAGTATAATCCCTTTTTATTCTGAAATTAAGGACTATGACATAATAAAAGAATCCTGTAATCATACTGAAAATATATTATGTACCATTTTAATAAAATTTATGTGTCGAAAAAAATACACGTGATATCTTATTAGACCCCCTCCCTCTCCCCTTGTGATATTTCGTGATTATTTCCAACCCCCCCTCATTCACACTTCACGTGATTAATGGACGGCCCCCTACTTGGAAAGGACCTGATGGCAAACGCAATAAAGAGAGACCTTTCGCTCGCTGGGAAGATGATATCCGCAAAATAGCTGGACCACAATGGCAGCGCATCGCTCAGGATTGAGAAAAGTGGCAAACGTTGAGAGGCCTTTACCTAAGAGGGGTTCCTAAAAATAAAAATATATTAATATTACGAATTAGAAAGTAGTAGGCAATAGTTTTTTAAATAATTATGATTAGATTTTAAGCAATAAGGATTTAATTTTTTAAAGAATTTTACAGTAACAAAATAATCAAATGTACCTACTCTATTTACGCTACTAGGAAATAAAAGGCTTTTTATTTTATTGTAATATCGTAAATAAGAACAGTATCACTCTTTTAGTAGGTATAATAGGAAAATTGTAGTATTGATTTTTAGAACTGAAAAACTTAATCTTATTTTTTAACGTTCAACCTGCTAACATTCGAACTATCGAAGAACAGAGTAACCCCACAGTAGTTCCTCAGATTTACTGTGTACAAAAAATTCTACAACTTTATACTTTAAACAGAATTCCGTTTTACTTGCATATTTCAGACGAGGCAGGCGAAACGTCGGCTGTCTGGTCCAAACATACAGCCCGCCAAGAGACCTGCCATACCGCTCGGCTATGCGCCGCTGGACAACGATGCCAACCAGAATGCACAACAGGTATATACAGGGCGATACTGACATATCGATGGCTTAGTTTTCAAAGTTCGTAACTCCATTTTTTATTTTGGAATCATGTTTTATTGCTGTAAAATACTGTAGATCAAATAATTGATTGCTTATTTTATTGAAAATGAGCACATAAACAATCAAACTACTATAATAATTAAAAAAATATATATATAATATTTCCTTAAAAAAATTACAGTGTATACTTTTTTTATCCTCTTGTAGAATTTGGTTGTGGTTACAATGTCTGATATTAAGTCTTCCAAATGGGGCCTTATTCATAGGCAGATAAAAAAAAATAGGGAGTATATTTTATTAAATATACAGACATACAGAGACTTAATACTATTTAAAAATAATGTAATACAAAATAATGAGATACTTATGAGTTTTCAGGGGTACCCAAACTAGGCATAGCCTGTATCTTGGGCTACCAAACAAAGATTTAGGAATATCTGAGTATGAGAGAATTATACACGAAAAAAAATATTTATGAATGAAAGCCAATTTTAGCTATCAAATTATTTGTCCCTTTCCATCGAATTTTGGATTCAGTTTGAGTAAAGAAGAAAACTGTTTAAGAATAATGCCGAGTGTATTTTATTTAACCCACATGTCACCTTCATCACCCCAAGTGACATTACAAATAAACGGACTAAATGTTTTGTTGAAAATAGCGATTCTAATACTTATTGAAGATTTTTGATCACCCGTATAGGTGTGATTATTTTTACTGTTCAGACTTCAGATGAACTTCGGTTTGGTTTGGGAACATAGCTAAGCGGTAAAAATACTCGAATCAATACGGGATGTTCAGAAATCTCATTGAATGGGGTATAAAGCGGGAGGGGAATGTTGTGAATAGATTTTGTGTGTGTATATTTTCTGATATTTGTCCAAAACTCATGTAAAGAACTAAAGTTCACCATTTTCATTTCAGGAATACACAGCTGTTCTGAGAGTTGGAGAAACCAGCAGGTTGGATGATGATGTAAGTAGAAGTTATTATTATAGTATTAGTTGAAAGTGTGTGATGGACCTTTGGTTATGGGATGGACGCTGCTGTCGAGACGGTAGCAGGTTTGATTCCAAGGGCATATCTTTGATATCGTTGTGGATTTTATCACAAACGAATAATTTAGTTTCCACATGCATGTATCAAATTTGAAAATGTGACATTTTGTACCAAAGTTTTTTTTGTTAGAATTTTACTTTTTTAAAGTTATATTCGCAGTTTATGAATCAATTTTACACATATAATGGTTTCTCTTTTTCATTCATGCTGAATTCAAACATAGTTCGAAAGGGACAACATATTTTTATATCATAAGGCCGTGTGCTACTGGAAGCTATAACAATCCCCCCCTCCCCCTCAACTCTCCGGGTACATAAACATTCTCCAAATAAAGACATATGTTGTACTACTGCAAGCTATAACTGACCCCCCCCCCCCTCCCCCCTGCTCCCCCCTCCCCTTTCAGTCGGAGGTGTCGGTGGTGCAGCTGTCGTGCGAGGCGGCGCCGCGCGAGCTGCCCGCGCCGGGCGAGGTGTCGCGGCCTCCGCTGCGCGCCGCCATGCAGGTGTACGCGATGTCCAACAACGGACACTGGTACAAGGCGAGGGTTGTGGACCAGGTTCGATTCCTAGGGGTGAGTTGATGAATTTACAATTAATTTTACAATTATATTTTTTTATTTCTATGGTATGTAAGTCCGCCAACCCGCACTAGGCCAGCGTGGTGGACTATATGGCCTAACCACTCTCAATCGTACTGTCGATTGTAGAGTAGGCCCGTGCCCTGCAATGGGACGTATATGGAGTGATACAGAATATTTTTTTTAAGCTTCCTCTTTAACACGCTTTTATTAGCTTCACCTGTATGTTTGTATGTAACCGAATCCTTAGGAAGAAATCCCGAATTCCAATTTTACCCTACTTTGAACGATCAGATTTAATTCAAACTTTGCATACTTATCCAGGACCGATGACCATGCAATAATTGAAAAAATATGTGATATTACCTTATACAGAATGGTAAAAAAAATTTTTTTTTGAATATTTGTAATTTGCAGGCAGCTGTCTTACTTTGATAAGACAGCCGTAGATAATGTTTTTAGTGCAAGCAATTAAATTATAGTTTAAAAAACTAAAAAAACACGCTTGCATAAAAGATCCAACTAAAAAATAATTCATAATGAGTTTAAGATTCGAAAGAAAATGGAGTAAAATACATACATTATCTTGCTATAAAGCGTGGGGTACTGTTGTAATTGTTGTAAACACCCCACGCTTTGTAACAATAAAATGTATGTATTTTACTCCTTCTTTCGAATCTTAATCTCTTTATTAATTATTTTTTAGTTTTTAGTTGGATCTTTTCTTTTTGTTAATATGGATACACATACATAAATTTACGCATTTTTCCCAGAAGGTGTTGGCAGAGAAGCCAGAATATACACATTTCACCTTGTAGGTTCCGCGTCCCACGATAAGTCGGATTTGTGCCCGATTTGGTAATAGCCTTGCCACATCATAGATTGGGACGGAAAAGACGAAGCGAAACGTGCTTCTCTGCCTACCCCTTCTGGGAAATGGCGTGAGTTTATACAGAAGCGATAATTCTTTTGACGCGTGAAAAAATGATACGCGTAATTTTTCACAATGCGCGCACACCAACAATTTAATTTTTAACCGACTTTAAAAAGGCAGGAGGTTCTCAATTCGTCTGAATCTTTATTTTTCCAGTCCCAGCCGCAGTTTCCTTCGTATCGCGTGCGTTTTGAGAAGCGCGTGAAGAATCCCTGCAGGGTGGTATCTGCTCGGTACCTGGCGTACAGCGAACCGGCTGACGTCAGACTCACTATAGGTAACTTGCCTGACATATTTTTCATGCCTCATTTTATTTTATATATTTTATTTTATTTTTTATATTTTGTTTTATTTTTATATTATATTTTATTTTTTATATTTTATTTTATTCTTTATATTTTATTTTATTTTTTATATTTTATTGAATCGGAAAGGTACGGGTAGAAAAGAGTATGGGAGGAGGAAGGGATTGTGCCGGCACATAACTTCACGCACGTTAACAGATAATGTCTGATCTGATTTTCAAAATATCAATGTCAAAGGTATTACCTAGATATATAAGCATCATTTGTAAAGTTAAATAAACAGTTTCATACAGAGTCACAGTGAGACTTACTACATCTTTTGTTTCCATTTTCCACCCTGGCCTAACTACTGGCAAAGGAGTATTCATGTGTGATTGCTTGGTGTATTTATTTATTGATAATTTCTTTCCACAGGTACTAGGGTGATAGCATTGTTCAAAGAAACGGTGAACACGAATAAGAAGAATACTTATTCATCCGGTATTATCGCTGAGATACCCAACCCAGTTAACAGCTATAGGTAAGGAACAAATCAAAATTAAATAAAGCTGAAGAGTTTGTTTGTACGCGGTAATTTCAGTAACTACTTAGTGGAATTGTAAAGGAGAATGCCTATTCACAGTATTGGTAAAATATATCGTAGACCCTGACACCGATACTACTTACAATTTATTGTAGCATTTTTACGGTTTGTATTTAAAGGTTTTCCTGTTTTATCCAGGACGACAGGTTTTGTAAAATAAAGTAATTATAATATTTTACATTTTTATCACATAGTCGAAGGCAACTAAAGTTTTTATCGGACTTAAAGTTAATTTCTTCAAGAACTCCGCGCCTGGATCGCAATTATGTTTATATTTATTGAAAATATATATTTTTACCTACACAAAAAAGTAGGTTTTATTGAGGGGCAAAAATCGATAATCGATATGTTGGAATTTGTTTTCGCTATTCATCGCCAAAAAAATTATACCAATATACAGGATGGTGTCTCTATCCCAGGTACTTGATATTCTTCGACGACGGCTACGCTCAGTACGCGTCGCACGCGCACACGCGCGTGGTGTGCGCGTCCGCCACGCCCGTGTGGGAGGAGGTGCACCCGTTCTCGCGCGAGTTCGTGCGCACGTACCTGTGTGCCTACCCCGAGAGGCCCATGGTGCGGCTGCACGCCGGACAGACGCTCAACACCGAGTGGAACGGTGAGTGTGTCTCTGTCGCGCTACGAGTGGTTGTGTATGTCTGTCTTTTTTGCACTACAGTCGGTTGTGTACATCTGTCTCTCTCTAGCATGCGAGGCAGTGTCAATAATATCAATGGAACGGTAAGATAACTATCTCTTTCGCACTATGGACGGTTATGTACATTTGTCTCTCTCTAGCATTAAGGGCATGTTGACCCCCAGCAATGAATAGAACTGTAAATTACAACCATCACGACGCACGACTATGTACATCTATCTTTCTCTGGACTAATAGATTTAGCAGTGGTGCTTACCCAGGTGGCCGCTCATATATGATAGTCCTACCACCAGTAAAATACTTCGATTTATTTCATCATCATCATCATCATCATATCAGCCACAGGAAGTCCACTGCTGAACATAGGCCTCCCCCAATGATCTCCACAATGACCTGTTGGAAGCGGCCTGCATCCAGCGACTTCCTGCGACCTTAGTCAGATCGTCCGTCCACCTTGTAGGCGGGCGTCCGACACTTCGCTTGCCTGTACGTGGCCTCCACTCGAGAACCTTTCGGCCCCAATGGCCATCAGTTCTACGAGCTATGTGCCCGGCCCACTGCCACTTCAACTTGCCAATCCTATGGGCTATGTCGGTAACGTTGGTTCTCCTACGGATCTCCTCATTTCTGATTCGATCTCGTAGGGAAACACCGAGCATAGCCCGCTCCATGGCTCGTTGAGTGACTTTGAGCCTTTTAATGAGGCCCACAGTGAGAGGCCACGTCTCGGTGCCGTATGTCATCACTGGTAACACACAACTATCGAAGACTTTCGATTTTAGGCACTGAGGTATTTTGGACGAGAAGACGTCGCGAAGTTTCCCGAACGCTGCCCAACCGAGTTGGATTCGCCGATTGACCTCTCTCTCGAAGTTGGACCTGCCTAACCGGACCACTTGTCCTAAATAGACATATTCGTCTACAACTTCGAGAGTCGAGCCCCCAACTCCAATGGGGGTGGGCACAACATGGATATTCGACATGATCTTCGTTTTATCCATGTTCATTTTAAGACCCACCTGTTGGGAAACTCGATTAAGGTCTTCGAGCATAGTGCTAAGGTCTTCCAGCGATTCTGCCAAGACTACAATATCGTCGGCAAATCGAAGGTGAGTAATATACTCGCCGTTGATGTTGATGCCGAATCCTTTCCACTGCAAGAGCTTGAAGGCATTTTCCAGCGCGGCAGTGAACAGTTTCGGAGATATGACATCTCCCTGTCTCACGCCTCTCTGTAGTGGAATAGCCTTCGTGCTCTGATCCTGTACTCGGACCGACATGGTGGCGTTGTTGTATATACACCTCAACACTTCGATGTACCGATAATCTATGTGGCACCGCTGAAGAGACTGTAGCACAGCCCAGGTCTCGATCGAATCAAAGGCTTTCTCATAGTCCACAAACGCTAAACAAAGCGGCAAGTTATACTCCTCGGTTTTTTGTATAACCTGCCGTAGCGTATGAATATGGTCTATGGTACTAAAGCCTTTTCGGAAACCGGCTTGTTCGGGAGGCTGGAAGTCATCAAACCTGCCTTCGAGACGATTTGTGATGACCCTTGAAAACAACTTATAGACATGGCTCAGGAGCGAGATGGGCCTGTAGTTCTTCAGCAAAGTGTTATCACCTTTTTTGAAGAACAGTACCACCACGCTCCTGCTCCATGCCTCCGGCGTTGAGCCCTCGAGGAGAACGGAATTGAAGAGCCTCTGAAGGACTTTCAGTACCGGCGTTCCGCCCGCTTTCAGAAGCTCTGAAGTGATTCCGTCCTCACCCGGCGCCTTGTTGTTTTTAAGTTGTTTGAGGGCCATCTCAATCTCAAACAGGCTGATGTCCGGGATATCATCGCTAAAGTGTCGGATTAACTCGGCTCTCGGGTCTTCGGCCGAGCTAACAGTAGGTTCGGCAACCGAGGTGTAAAGCTGTCCGTAGAACCTCTCGATCTCCCTTAATACCTCTGCCCTCGTCGATACCACGCGGCCGTCTTCCGTCTTCAGCCTAGACAACTGGCTTTGCCCAATAGACAAGTCTCTTGCAAACACTTTGGAGCCTCCGTTCCGCTCAATTGTCTCCTTAATGCTCACAGTATTGTGAGCACGGACATCGTGTCGCAAGGACTTCCAGATCCGTCTATTGAGCCGCCGATATGCTTCGGCGTCAATGGAAGACTGCAGCGTCAAAGATCGACGTTCGGCCATGAGGTCAAGAGTGTGGATCGAGAGTTTTTGTGGTCTATCTCTACGGCGAGGTCTAAAATACTTAGATCCCACCGTATGGACAGCTTCTACCAAACCGCTGTTTAACTCGTCCACTGCAAGGTTTTCTTTTAGACAATCAAAGCGATTTGTCAACTCGAGTTGAAAGCTCTCGGGGTTTTGGATATGGGCGCGAGTAGGTCGGAGCGTAGACTTCATCAAGCGGCGCCTTTCTAATTGGACGTTGATATTCAATGTGCCCCTAACCATTCGGTGATCGCTACCGGTTTTCACCCTGTTGATCACAGAGACATCACTGAACATCCGTCTATTCGTCGTCAAGATGAAATCTATCTCATTTCTCGTAGAACCGTCAGGACTCAACCAGGTCCATTTCCTGTGAGGCGGCTTCTGGAAAAAAGAGTTCATCGCGAAGAGTCCCTCTTTTTCCAGAAAGTCGGCCAGCCTCTGACCCCTGAGGTTCCGTTGCCCATGTCCAAATTGCCCCACTTTCAACTCTGCATCGCTTCTCTTGCCCAACTTTGCGTTGAAGTCCCCCATAACAACATTGAAGTAGGTTTTGGAAGTATGTATGGCCCGACTAATGTCCTCATACATCTCCTCTACTTCTTCATCTGGGTGTGTCGAGGTCGGCGCGTATACCTGTATGACCTTCAACGAATATCTTTTGGATATTGTGAGTATAAGGTATACTACCCTGCTCGACACACTTTCGATGGATACGATGTTGTTGATGAGAGACCTGTGGACGAGAAATCCGACACCTCCTCGGGACTGTTGGTCGTCCCCCCGGTAGAAGAGCAGGTTACCAGACTTCAGGGTTATCGTATCCTCCCCGATTCTTCGGACTTCCGATAACCTCAGAATATCCCAGTGTAACCCGCTCAATTCTTCTTCCAGTTCGACAATCTTCTCGTCTGTCCTCAAAGTGCGTATGTTGTGTGTTACCAGGGCCAGTCGTCGTCGGGGGTGGTAGCCGGGGCCAACCCGGGGATTCTTAGCACCCCCTGCCCCACCGTAACCATGGCTGCTACCATCGCCAGGAATAGTGGGGCTGCCGGGGACTGGGGGCCTGGTCAATTTTTGTGTCGCCATTGAGGGGTATTTGCCAATACTCGCCACGCTTGGCAGGCGGGTTGGCGAGCGCAGGAGGGGACTCGTGCTGACGACGCTGCTGCCCATCATCAGCGGGGGAAAGGAAATAGGGTTTGTGAGTAGAGGATATAATGGGAAAGGAGAGTATGGCCTGTAGGAGTGGATACTGCAGTCATGGAAGGGAATGTTTGTAGTGACTGCAGTAGCTCGGGGGGCCGAGGTCGCGTACTCGTAGCACCTATTCTAGGACAAGCCATGACCACTAGATAGGAGCACCCCTGACCTAATTGACCTGACCCTGACCTGATTTATTTAATCCAGGCAAATGGTGGGAGTCGCGCGTGATCCAAGTAGACGCCTCCCTCGTGCAAGTGTACTTCGAGGAGGACAAGCGCACGGAGTGGATCTACCGCGGGTCCACCAGGTTGGAGCCGCTGTTCCTGGAGCTGCAGGCCGCCGTGAAGCCCAGGGGACGCCACGTGCCAAGGACCAAGGCGATGGGGAGTGTGAGTAGAGAAAAAAAAAACAAAAAAGGGTAAAGAATGTTAATCTAGTAGTCAAAAGGAAAAAAAAAATGTCTATAGAACTTAAAATTCATAACAAACAATAAAGTATACAAATAGGAGAGAGTAATGTTTTTTTTTTTTTTTTTTTATAAAACCAAAGTGTTTCTCTACTATCGATTGTTAGTAATATAAATTACACTAAAGACTGAATATTTTTATTTATGATTTCAATAATTTTTGTACCATATTTACTGTCAGTAATTAAATGTATGTATTTGTTTTAGATCAACAAGCCATACGTGGAGTATACAAGATCATACGAGCAGGAAAAATCTATTGACGCGCAGCAAGAGGTAAATACTAGTCATTTAAAATACTAGGCTCAGAAAACAACGAGAAGGAGACGTAACGGTGGTGGTGAAATCGCCCTGTTTCTTCTGTTTAGTACTGTTGCGGGGTTTCTTGTGATTGAGAGGTTTTAGATCTAGTGCTGGGGGACCTTTGAGGTGTTTATATTGAAGTCCCAAAGCTCCTCCAAAGTGCAGATGGAGACATGGGTTTTTGGCTGTAAAAGTCCGGCATGCCCGGTCTATCCAGATAGTCGGGTATCCAATGAGGATTTTACCAATTAGAAAAAAAAAGGCTCAGAAAACAATCCCCTTTAACGACCATCCTCTATATCCTATCTATTTGTAACAAGCTGTTATAACACCTACCATTACTGTGTCAGTACAATGCTATGCTTAGTTAAACAAAGATAGACATATATCTTTTTCTTATCTAGCTGTATATAAAAATGTACACCTAACCTATACCTATCTATCTTTGCTAACTAAAACATAAAATTGATCGATATATCTAATGAAATCTCTTGTTAAAGATAGGTAGATTGTAGAGAACGTTTATATTATACGGTATCACACGCAGAGTGATTATATAATACGGTATGCAAGGTTCAGCTGACTTTTCTAGCTGGTCGAAATAGATAAGAAAAAATATAACAAAATAGGTGATAGGCACAAAAAATAAAATTGGTGGAGAAAGCATTGTGTCAGTCATCTTCTTCACTTTGTTTGCAGCTTTGATGGATCTTGACTTGAATGATTGCGTATTGTTTGTAGGAGTTGCGCCGACAACGAGCGGTGGCTAAGAAGTCCACGACAATCGCCACACCAGGCGTTCAGGAACAACAAGATCCCTTCGCTAGCAGAGTTGTCGTGAGTATCCATCATACAGAGATAACGAATAATTATCCGATATATGAATATCTAGTGAGAATTGCGTGAGATCATAAATCTGGTATCATTAATCAATAATCTGGTTAATCATAAAGATGGATGGATGCCATCGTTAGGTTTCAAGGGAAACGGTGGATGAGACAAGCACAGGACCGGAAGAAGTGGTGTAATGAAGAAGAGGCCTATGTCCAGCAGTGGATTAATGTGGGCTGATATGATGAATGATGATGATAAATCTGGTAAGTAGTGAAAGTAGCGAGTAACTGGTGGGATAAGAGAGTACCAGGTGAAATTAGTGATTACCTGGTGAGATTAGTGAGAACCCGGTGAGATTAGTGAGTACCAGGTGAGATTCGTGAGTACTGTTGAGATTAGTGAGTACCTGGTGAGATAAGAGAGTACCTGCTGAGATTGGAGAGTAATTAGTTAGGTAAGAGAGTATACAGTGAGATAAGAGAGTACCTAGTGAGCTTAGGGAGTACCTAGTGAGCTTAGGGAGTACCTGGTGAGATTAGTGAGTACCTGGTGAGATTTGTGAGTACCTGGTGAGATTCGTGAGTACTGGTGAGATTAGTGAGTACCAGGTGAGATTAGTGAGTACCTGGTGAGCTTAGGGAGTACCTGGTGAGATTAGTGAGTACCTGGTGAGATTAGTGAGTACCTGGTGAGATTCGTGAGTACTGGTGAGATTAGTGAGTACCAGGTGAGATTAGTGAGTACCTGGTGAGCTTAGGGAGTACCTAGTGAGATTATAGAGTACGTAGTAAGTTTAGAGAGTACCTAGTGAGCTTAGGGTGTACCTGGTGAGATTATAGAGTACCTGGTGAGATTAGGGAGTACCTAGTGAGATTATAGAGTACCTAGCAAGATTAGAGAGTACATAGTGAGTTTAGGGAGTACCTGGTGAGATTATAGAGTACCTGGTGAGATTAGGGTGTACCTAGTGAGATTATAGAGTACCTAGCAAGATTAGAGAGTACCTAGTGAGCTTAGGGAGTACCTGATGAGATTAGGGAGTACCTAGTGAGCTTAGGGAGTACCTGGTGAGTGGTGAGATTAGAGAGTACCCAGGGAGATCAACGTGATTAACTTGTGATTATGTATGTATGTGTTTGTTGTAGTACTACACTCCGCGTAACGCGGTGCGTCCATACAAGATGACGACACACATCTGCGGGCCCAAGTGCAAGCGCACTGACGTGTTGACTCTAAAGGAGTTGCGCTCGTACAATCCTCTGGCGAAGCCACTGTTAAGCGGGTGGGAGAGGTGAGGACAGTGTTTTGTATTGTTTAGTGACTACAATGATCCTAGGTGCAGTACAGGTAGAATAACCACTATCGATACAATTATGTTTATTAGTTGTTCATTTATTTAATTATTCATTTATTTATTAATTCTGAAATGCACATAAGAGGATAAAAACTTAAATATATTACAAATGAAAAAAAAGTACATATGGCGGTCTTATCGCTCTAGGCGATTTCTTACAGATAAACTTTGCATGGACATGAGAAAAGGAAAAGACGAGAAAAAAAGGGCAGCCTAGAAAATAAAGTAATTATAAAAAGTATAGCTTTCGTCTTTCGACTTAGTATACCTTTCGTGCTGAATTTAAAACAAATTGTATTTTGTCCCGTCGGCAGGCGGACGTTCAAGTAGCTAATAATGTCTATAAACAAACGTCTCCCCCAGACAACTGGTCCGCAACAAGGGCGTGTCGTGCGTACTGTACCGCGCGCCGTGCGGCCGCCGCCTCCGCCACGCGCGCGAGCTGCACCGCTACCTGCGCGCCACCCGCAGCGACCTGCCCGTCGACCTGTTCGACTTCAACCCCGACACGCACTGCCTGGCCGAGTTCGTGCTCGCCAAGTGCATCGTGGGGAAGAAGGTACGTGTCGCTCTTGTATCTGGCTCGAAGGACGTATCAGTTATATCTCCCTGTAGGCAGTAAGCTCGCGAGCTGCACCGCTACCTGCGCGCCACCCGCAGCGACCTGCCCGTCGACCTGTTCGACTTCAACCCCGACACGCACTGCCTGGCCGAGTTCGTGCTCGCCAAGTGCATCGTGGGGAAGAAGGTACGTGTCGCTCTTGTATCTGGCTCGAAGGACGTATCAGTTATATCTCCCTGTAGGCAGTAAGCTCGCGAGCTGCACCGCTACCTGCGCGCCACCCGCAGCGACCTGCCCGTCGACCTGTTCGACTTCAACCCCGACACGCACTGCCTGGCCGAGTTCGTGCTCGCCAAGTGCATCGTGGGGAAGAAGGTACGTGTCGCTCTTGTATCTGGCTCGAAGGACGTATCAGTTATATCTCCCTGTAGGCAGTAAGCTCGCGAGCTGCACCGCTACCTGCGCGCCACCCGCAGCGACCTGCCCGTCGACCTGTTCGACTTCAACCCCGACACGCACTGCCTGGCCGAGTTCGTGCTCGCCAAGTGCATCGTGGGGAAGAAGGTACGTGTCGCTCTTGTATCTGGCTCGAAGGACGTATCAGTTATATCTCCCTGTAGGCAGTAAGCTCGCGAGCTGCACCGCTACCTGCGCGCCACCCGCAGCGACCTGCCCGTCGACCTGTTCGACTTCAACCCCGACACGCACTGCCTGGCCGAGTTCGTGCTCGCCAAGTGCATCGTGGGGAAGAAGGTACGTGTCGCTCTTGTATCTGGCTCGAAGGACGTATCAGTTATATCTCCCTGTAGGCAGTAAGCTCGCGAGCTGCACCGCTACCTGCGCGCCACCCGCAGCGACCTGCCCGTCGACCTGTTCGACTTCAACCCCGACACGCACTGCCTGGCCGAGTTCGTGCTCGCCAAGTGCATCGTGGGGAAGAAGGTACGTGTCGCTCTTGTATCTGGCTCGAAGGACGTATCAGTTATATCTCCCTGTAGGCAGTAAGCTCGCGAGCTGCACCGCTACCTGCGCGCCACCCGCAGCGACCTGCCCGTCGACCTGTTCGACTTCAACCCCGACACGCACTGCCTGGCCGAGTTCGTGCTCGCCAAGTGCATCGTGGGGAAGAAGGTACGTGTCGCTCTTGTATCTGGCTCGAAGGACGTATCAGTTATATCTCCCTGTAGGCAGTAAGCTCGCGAGCTGCACCGCTACCTGCGCGCCACCCGCAGCGACCTGCCCGTCGACCTGTTCGACTTCAACCCCGACACGCACTGCCTGGCCGAGTTCGTGCTCGCCAAGTGCATCGTGGGGAAGAAGGTACGTGTCGCTCTTGTATCTGGCTCGAAGGACGTATCAGTTATATCTCCCTGTAGGCAGTAAGCTCGCGAGCTGCACCGCTACCTGCGCGCCACCCGCAGCGACCTGCCCGTCGACCTGTTCGACTTCAACCCCGACACGCACTGCCTGGCCGAGTTCGTGCTCGCCAAGTGCATCGTGGGGAAGAAGGTACGTGTCGCTCTTGTATCTGGCTCGAAGGACGTATCAGTTATATCTCCCTGTAGGCAGTAAGCTCGCGAGCTGCACCGCTACCTGCGCGCCACCCGCAGCGACCTGCCCGTCGACCTGTTCGACTTCAACCCCGACACGCACTGCCTGGCCGAGTTCGTGCTCGCCAAGTGCATCGTGGGGAAGAAGGTACGTGTCGCTCTTGTATCTGGCTCGAAGGACGTATCAGTTATATCTCCCTGTAGGCAGTAAGCTCGCGAGCTGCACCGCTACCTGCGCGCCACCCGCAGCGACCTGCCCGTCGACCTGTTCGACTTCAACCCCGACACGCACTGCCTGGCCGAGTTCGTGCTCGCCAAGTGCATCGTGGGGAAGAAGGTACGTGTCGCTCTTGTATCTGGCTCGAAGGACGTATCAGTTATATCTCCCTGTAGGCAGTAAGCTCGCGAGCTGCACCGCTACCTGCGCGCCACCCGCAGCGACCTGCCCGTCGACCTGTTCGACTTCAACCCCGACACGCACTGCCTGGCCGAGTTCGTGCTCGCCAAGTGCATCGTGGGGAAGAAGGTACGTGTCGCTCTTGTATCTGGCTCGAAGGACGTATCAGTTATATCTCCCTGTAGGCAGTAAGCTCGCGAGCTGCACCGCTACCTGCGCGCCACCCGCAGCGACCTGCCCGTCGACCTGTTCGACTTCAACCCCGACACGCACTGCCTGGCCGAGTTCGTGCTCGCCAAGTGCATCGTGGGGAAGAAGGTACGTGTCGCTCTTGTATCTGGCTCGAAGGACGTATCAGTTATATCTCCCTGTAGGCAGTAAGCTCGCGAGCTGCACCGCTACCTGCGCGCCACCCGCAGCGACCTGCCCGTCGACCTGTTCGACTTCAACCCCGACACGCACTGCCTGGCCGAGTTCGTGCTCGCCAAGTGCATCGTGGGGAAGAAGGTACGTGTCGCTCTTGTATCTGGCTCGAAGGACGTATCAGTTATATCTCCCTGTAGGCAGTAAGCTCGCGAGCTGCACCGCTACCTGCGCGCCACCCGCAGCGACCTGCCCGTCGACCTGTTCGACTTCAACCCCGACACGCACTGCCTGGCCGAGTTCGTGCTCGCCAAGTGCATCGTGGGGAAGAAGGTACGTGTCGCTCTTGTATCTGGCTCGAAGGACGTATCAGTTATATCTCCCTGTAGGCAGTAAGCTCGCGAGCTGCACCGCTACCTGCGCGCCACCCGCAGCGACCTGCCCGTCGACCTGTTCGACTTCAACCCCGACACGCACTGCCTGGCCGAGTTCGTGCTCGCCAAGTGCATCGTGGGGAAGAAGGTACGTGTCGCTCTTGTATCTGGCTCGAAGGACGTATCAGTTATATCTCCCTGTAGGCAGTAAGCTCGCGAGCTGCACCGCTACCTGCGCGCCACCCGCAGCGACCTGCCCGTCGACCTGTTCGACTTCAACCCCGACACGCACTGCCTGGCCGAGTTCGTGCTCGCCAAGTGCATCGTGGGGAAGAAGGTACGTGTCGCTCTTGTATCTGGCTCGAAGGACGTATCAGTTATATCTCCCTGTAGGCAGTAAGCTCGCGAGCTGCACCGCTACCTGCGCGCCACCCGCAGCGACCTGCCCGTCGACCTGTTCGACTTCAACCCCGACACGCACTGCCTGGCCGAGTTCGTGCTCGCCAAGTGCATCGTGGGGAAGAAGGTACGTGTCGCTCTTGTATCTGGCTCGAAGGACGTATCAGTTATATCTCCCTGTAGGCAGTAAGCTCGCGAGCTGCACCGCTACCTGCGCGCCACCCGCAGCGACCTGCCCGTCGACCTGTTCGACTTCAACCCCGACACGCACTGCCTGGCCGAGTTCGTGCTCGCCAAGTGCATCGTGGGGAAGAAGGTACGTGTCGCTCTTGTATCTGGCTCGAAGGACGTATCAGTTATATCTCCCTGTAGGCAGTAAGCTCGCGAGCTGCACCGCTACCTGCGCGCCACCCGCAGCGACCTGCCCGTCGACCTGTTCGACTTCAACCCCGACACGCACTGCCTGGCCGAGTTCGTGCTCGCCAAGTGCATCGTGGGGAAGAAGGTACGTGTCGCTCTTGTATCTGGCTCGAAGGACGTATCAGTTATATCTCCCTGTAGGCAGTAAGCTCGCGAGCTGCACCGCTACCTGCGCGCCACCCGCAGCGACCTGCCCGTCGACCTGTTCGACTTCAACCCCGACACGCACTGCCTGGCCGAGTTCGTGCTCGCCAAGTGCATCGTGGGGAAGAAGGTACGTGTCGCTCTTGTATCTGGCTCGAAGGACGTATCAGTTATATCTCCCTGTAGGCAGTAAGCTCGCGAGCTGCACCGCTACCTGCGCGCCACCCGCAGCGACCTGCCCGTCGACCTGTTCGACTTCAACCCCGACACGCACTGCCTGGCCGAGTTCGTGCTCGCCAAGTGCATCGTGGGGAAGAAGGTACGTGTCGCTCTTGTATCTGGCTCGAAGGACGTATCAGTTATATCTCCCTGTAGGCAGTAAGCTCGCGAGCTGCACCGCTACCTGCGCGCCACCCGCAGCGACCTGCCCGTCGACCTGTTCGACTTCAACCCCGACACGCACTGCCTGGCCGAGTTCGTGCTCGCCAAGTGCATCGTGGGGAAGAAGGTACGTGTCGCTCTTGTATCTGGCTCGAAGGACGTATCAGTTATATCTCCCTGTAGGCAGTAAGCTCGCGAGCTGCACCGCTACCTGCGCGCCACCCGCAGCGACCTGCCCGTCGACCTGTTCGACTTCAACCCCGACACGCACTGCCTGGCCGAGTTCGTGCTCGCCAAGTGCATCGTGGGGAAGAAGGTACGTGTCGCTCTTGTATCTGGCTCGAAGGACGTATCAGTTATATCTCCCTGTAGGCAGTAAGCGAGCTGCAATGATATGTGTTATTGTTTGTTATAGGACCTGTCCCACGGCAAGGAGAACGTGCCGGTGCCTTGTGTGAACAGCGTGGACGCCACACTCCCCGAGTTCTGTTCGTACAACACGGAGCGCACGCCCACGGCTGGCGTGCCGCTCAACCTCGATCCGGACTTCTTATGCGGGTGCGACTGCACTGACGACTGCGAGGTATACAACACTCTCTCATTTATCTCTCTCTCTAGATTTCTCACTCCCTCGTTCTAGCTCTCTCACTCTCTCTTTTTAGCTGTCTCTGTCTCTCTCTCTAGCCCTCTCTCCATACAGCCACAGGATTTTTTTTATTGCAATGCGATGGCGAGACGAGCATTTCTTTCGCCAACTGGAAACCGATACGACCGCTCATACACAGCAGCAAAACCAAAAATAACATCGAATTACGAAATAATGTTTAGCATTCCACTGCGCTCGCCATCTTGAGACAAGTTGTTAAGTCTCAATATGTCCATAAGTAATTCTGGTTGCAATATCCTTCAAATCGAAACACAACTGCATTTACATTGCTGTTTTGCGGTAGAAATAGACATTTTGGGGGTACTTACCCAAGCGACCTCTCACATACGAGAGGCTTACCACCGCCTCGCCATTCATTGCAATAAAAAAATAATTATTGTATTATATGATGTGTTATATCTTTATAGCATTTATGTACAGTGCAAAAAATGATTAAATAAATAATAAATATGTTTCAGGATAAGACGAAGTGTGCTTGTTGGAAGCTAACACTAGAGGGCGCCAAGACCATCGGCATGGAGGGACCCAACATCGGCTACGACTACAAGAGACTGCCCGAGCCGCTGCCTTCTGGCATCTACGAGTGTAACGTCAGGTATTGTAGTTAGATGGCTGTAGAATTTCCCCCATTATCCCCTTTCTATAGATGAGAATCTTATTTTTTCAAAAGTATGCCATTTGCCCCTTGATATTGGGACTGGTCATGAACAGTAGAAAAATCAAGCACTTTAAATTAACAAAGCAACGTTTGATATTCCACTGCGCTCGCCATCCTGAGACATAAGATGATAAGTCTTAATATGTCCAGTAGTTACTCTGACTACAATGTCCTTCCGGCAAAATATCTCTATTGTTGTCCATCCTAGCGTGGAGTCAGGACTATGAGACGTTGTGACATGCCCCTTCCGATCCTCCCAGAGTGTCGGAAGGAAGGCTAAAAGAGCTTTACTCTCGGTAAATAAAAGGACTATGTGATGTTTGGATGATATATAAAGATAATTGTTGCAGGTGTAAGTGTAAACATACGTGTCTGAACCGAGTCGCGCAACATCCGTTACAGCTCAAGTTGCAGGTACGTGTTGCGTCAACATTTTAACATAAGTTTTTGTTTGTTATCCTTGTTTATTTACATCACAGGTAATTTTTATGTACTCATTGTATGTTTATCTGTGGAAAATATCGATAGTGTATTTACCTATCCATTGTTACATACATACATAAACTCACGCCTTTTTCCCAGAAGGGGTAGGCAGAGGTGCCAGGACAACCACATTTCGCCTTGTATGTTCCGTCCCACAATGTGATAGGTGGCGAGTCTATCGCCATATCGGGCACAAATTCCTGACTCTGGGCTGATAATGAATAGAAAAATCCAATATCACTTTGCCCAACCCGGGATTCGAACCCGAGACCTCAGCTTTGTAACTGTACCTTAGTACAATTACGCCACCGAGGTAGTTCTATCCATTGTTAGCATAATTAAAACAGAAAACATATAAATTATTTTTTGTAATAAATTATTTACCAACTCGCACTAGGCCAGCGTGGTGGACTATATGGCCTAGCCGCTCTCAATCGTACTCTCGATTGTAGATTAAGCCCGTGCCCTGCAATGAGACGTGTATGGGCTGATATGGGAATACAGGAAGTGATTTATGAACATATATTCCAGGTGTTCAAGACTCCGAACCGTGGCTGGGGTATTCGAGCTCTTAACGACATCCCCAAAGGCGCGTTCTTGTGCGTGTACGCAGGGAACTTACTCACCGACGCCACTGCCAATCTCGTGAGTATACAATTGAGATCATATCGTATAATAAAATAGAAGTAACTCCACCAACTTCATGCGCTCCTGGTACTTTAAACTTTAACGTGTCGATAAACTATCTCCGCAATACTCATGTGTTCTTGGTACTTTAAACTTTAACATGTCGATAAACTATCTCCGCAATATTCATGTGTTCTTGGTACTTTAAACTTCATCATGTCGATAAACTATCTCCGCAATACGCATGTGTTCTTGGTACTTTAAACTTCATCATGTAGATAAACTATCTCCGCAATATTCATGTGTTCTTGGTACTTTAAACTTTAACGTGTCAAATAAACTATCTCCACAATATTAATGTGTTTCTGGTACTTTAAACATCTTCGTGTCGCTTTTTGGATGTCGGTGTGTGCGCATGTTTGAAAGGATGGTGATAATTTTCGCAACTTTTAAGGGAGCTGCTCAGGTATATTTAATAATGAAACAACAACGACAACAGTTCAAAGTGTAATGAGTTTTTAAAAATGACAGTTACACGTTGGCCACTTATAAGGAAGCGCCTGCAGGAATTATCATATATGTGCTTGTTTATTTAATTTATATTAATAATATACCAGAGTGTAACTATTATAAGAATTAAAATATAAAATTAATGGAAGAGAGACCGCAACAGCATTGTACAAATTATTGTTAAATTAACTGTGTATGAATGAGGCCGTTAGACGAGCTTTCCGTTCACCTGATGGTAAGCGATACGACCGCTCACGGACAGTAGCCAAACCAAACAACACCTTGAGTTACAAAGCAATGCTTGACATTTCACTGAGACATAATATGTAAAGTCTCAATATATCCAGTAGTTACCCTAGCTACAATGTCCTTCAATCCGAAACACAAAAGTTCATTCACACTAATGTTTGGCAGGACAAACAGACATTGAACTACCCAGACTCCTATTTAAGAGACCTACCACCAGTAAATTATGATTGGTTATTGAATATGTGTGTAGGACGGTTTGAACGAAGGCGACGAGTACCTGGCTGAGTTGGACTACATCGAGGTGGTGGAACAGATGAAGGAGGGATACGAAGAGGACGTGCCAGACGCTGACAAAATACTGGACCAGGTACAATCACACGCTGCCTACATGTATACTTTAGCTATACTCCACATAATAAATATTGATTTTATACATCTACTAAAGGGCGTTCTCTATATCCTATCTGTCTTAAAAAATGGGTTAAAATAGCTTCCAACATTATGTTAGTACAATTCTCCGCTTCATTAAACAAAATCAGACACATATTATGTTTTTTAACTACACACGCACTCCATATTACAAAATACTGATTTTATACACATACTAACAGCCGTTCTTTATAGAGTATCTATGTTAAACAAGGGGTTAAAATAGCTACCATGACTATGTCGGTACAATTCTACGCTTCATTAAACAAAAACAAACATATATTTATCTAATCTAGCTATCTTTTTCTCCTTCTTAATCTGTGTAAACTAAAACATAAATTGCATCGAAATATCTAATGAAATCTCTTGTTAAAGATAGATAGTGTATAGAGAACGGCTGTAATTGATTAAATTATCATTAATTAAATAACATGATTTAATTTATTTACGTTTATATGGTTGACTAGCGGCTTCATATATAAAAAAATAATCATCTTCCTTGAAATCGGTTAAAGCGATTTTGTAATAACAGAAGGAGACAGAAGTTAAAGAAGAGAAGTCGGAGGAGGAGGAGTCCTCTTCTTCGGAAGAAGAGGAAGTAGTCTCCAAGAACGAAGAGCAAGACGACGACTTCAGACCAGGGTATATAGGATTAGGAGTTATGGAGTTCAAGTGAGTTTTTTTTTTATTGCAATGAATGGCGAGACGAGCAAGCCGTTCGCCTGATGGTAAGCGATACGACCGCTCATAAACAGTAGGAACGTTCCACTGCGCTCGCCATCCTGAGACATATGATGTAAAGTCTCAATATGTCCAGTAGTTGTTCTGGCTTCTTCATCCTTCATTCCGAAACACAACAGTGCATTTAAACTGCTGTTTGTCGGGAGAAATAGACATTGCGGTGGTACCCACCCAGGCCGCCCCTCACATATGAGAGACCTACCACCAGTTAAGTTATTTTATTTAATCTATATTATACACAAACAAAAATAACATAACAATTTGAAGTTATTTATCAGTTACCGTCGGTACGTGGCGTAACACAGTTGTGCGTATAGCGATAAATAAAAGTGTTTATAGTACCGCGATAATTATCTCGAAATAACAAATAAAAATTCCTATTCATGGATGTGGTCCATCATGGGCCATCATCTCTAGCTGGATGTAAAACGAGTAAAGAAGATATATGTGAAGATGATGACCTACAATGTTCGAGTGGTGAAGAGTTAAATAGTTATCTACCTGAGTCCGAGTCGCCCGACTCAGATATTCTTATCAGCAATCGGCGTCCGTTGAAAAGATTGCGTAATAGTAGCAACGAGTGCGTTGACGAAGGATTTACAATAGTTCAGAAGAAAACACACAATAAGATGAATAAAAATAAAAATAGCAGTGAAAATGACCAATATGAGGTATGTCTGGCATCCCACCAATTATTACCTAAACAAATAGGGTTGGCAAAGATTTTAAAAGAAGAGAATATACAAAATATGACACAAATTAAGTATAAAAATCCTTATAAAGCATTATTAAAATTTGAAAAGAAAGATGACGCAGAAAAATTAATTAAAAACACAAATCTGAAGGAGCGCGGTTACCGCTGTTATTCAACAAGCGAAGTGGACATAACATATGGAATAGTTAAATACTTGGAGCTTGATGTAAAAGATGAAGAGTTACTTAAATCTTTTCGATGCGATCAACAGATTGTTTCTGTTAAAAGACTAAAACGAATTGCAGAAACAGGGGAATGGGTGGATAGTGAAACTGTTCGTTTCGGTTTTAAGGGCTGTATTTTACCGTCATATGTTTATGGTTATGACTGTAGATTTAAAGTTGAGCCGTTCACTTACCCCGTGACTCAATGTTCCAAATGTTGGAAATATGGGCATATAGCCCGTAATTGTCCGGCCAGATCAATATATTGTCCCAAATGCGGCGGGGAACACAGCAATTGTGACACAAAGAATAATAAATGCATAAATTGCAGAGGTACACATTTGGCATTTAGTAAAGTATGTCCTATATACATAAAAGAAAGAGAAATACGAGTTATTATGTGTAAAAATAACTGCACGTATAAAGTAGCCTTAACAAAACTAAGAGAGAATAAAATACATGTGTCAGGTGATAGCAGTTACATAAACAAACTACAAGAAGATTCAAGCCCTCAAAATACTCAATTAAATGGATCTTATAGACAAATATTAGGCACTAAATTAAAACAAACTGAAACATTAAACTGCCAAATAAACAAAGTACATGAAGAAGATAGTGAACTTGAATCAATAGATAGTAACGGACACACTATAACTGCCACACAAAATGAACAGTTACGAAACAACAAGTCTAAAAAAAGAAAGAGGAGGAGAAATACGTCTAATCAGAACGAAAATGAAAATACAAATAATAATAGATCGAATAACTCAGATATGCAATGGGAAGAAATTAGAGAAGATAGAAATATTTTATCAAACATATTCCAAAAGACGAGGGAGATCATAGTGTCAGGAAAAAGCTTTGAGGAGAAAGTACAGCAAGTTCTTAAATTGTTTGTTGAGGAAATAATATCATTCTTTGTGAAGTCAGTAAATTGTAGGGAAACGATTTCTAAATTAATAGAACTTTTTTACAATGGATAAAATAGATCGAAATCTAAATGTATTACCTGGTTCGAACTCTTCGCGATTTACTGAGCAAATATTAAATGTTGCTCAGTGGAATGCGCAGAGTCTGACTCCAAAAAAATGTGAGCTTGAATTATTTCTAAATCAAGAAAAGATAGCTATCTGCCTTGTCAGTGAGACTTGGTTGAATACGGACATAGTTGTAAAAATTAAAAATTATAACATTTTTAGGAGGGACAGATCTGATTCTTATGGTGGCGTAGCTATCATTATGCATAAATCTATTAGAGCTCAGTTATATAATATTGAGGTAACTAATAGAGGAATAGAAATTGTGTGTGTTAAAGTTTTAAATTGTCCCCATTTAGAGCATGTTGTTTCTATATATTGCCCTTCATCGATACGTACTTTACAATGTGATTGGGAATACATATTTTCACGTTTTACGGCTAAGACATTAATAGCAGGTGATTTTAATGCCCACCACACAAACTGGTCTGTCAAGTGTGATCAAAGAGGTTTGCAAGTACTTGATTCATCCTTAGAGCATAATTATATATCATTAAACAACGGAGAAATGACCAGAATTAAATTAGTAAACGGTATTTTACAGGAGTCTGTGCCAGATATTACTTTTGTAACGTCAGACATAGCAATTTATTTTAAATGGCAAGTTACCAGAGAATGTTTAGGTAGTGATCATTTGATCATTAAATATTCAATGCAGTATGTTTCTTCCAAAAAGTTTATTAAATGTCGTAATTATAAGCTATCTGATTGGAATTTGTATAAAAAAACACTGTTAAGTAGGATGAACTTTACAACTATAAATGAAAACAATATGCAATGTAATTATGATCTTTTCATCGACAATATTAATCATGCCGCTGATCTTAGTATACCTATGATTAGAAACTGTAGAAATCCAAATCAAACCTTTCAACCGAAACCATATTGGACGCCAGAATTATCTTTGGCAATAGCTGAACGACGATTAGCTTTAAAAAAATTTAGACGGAACCCAACACCCGATAATCTAGTCATATTGAAGGAAAAAGTTGCGTTTGCACAGAGAGTTCACAGACAGGCCAGAGCAAAAAATTGGCAATTATTTTGCAATAACATAGATGGCACCATAACGTCATCAGATATGTGGCGCCGTATGCGTTGGATGAAGGGCTTGAAAAGAGAATATGTTTATGCGCCGAAGGATAAAAAAGAAGAATTATTATGTTCGTTAGCTCCAGACTCCGTAAATCCTAGAAAGCCATATTTTAAGTCTAAGAATAATAAACTAGAAAGTGAATTCTCTATCCAGGAGCTCCTTAGATGCATTAAAAAGAAAGATACTGCACCAGGAGACGACCAAATTACATATTCGATGATTTACAACTTACCTTATGCATATAAATTAATCTTACTCAATCTTATCAATATAATATTTAAATATGCTCTGGTACCCCATCAGTGGCGTGATATTAAAATAGTTCCTATTCCGAAACCCAATTCAGAAAACACATTTAGACCTATATCTTTGATATCTTGTATATGTAAGATTTTCCATGTGATGCTATGTAGACGTATCGAATGGTTTGTTGAATCTAATTGTATTTTAGCTCAAACTACTAGTAGATTTAGAAGAAGTAAGTCTTGTATTGATTGTCTGGTTCGACTTACTTCAAGTGCTCAAATTGGTTTTGCCAAAAATATGTCGACTCTAGCTGTCTTTTTGGATGTACAAAACGCTTACAATAATGTTCTTATCAACGAACTTGTCAGTATTCTTGATGACCTAAACTTAGGGACTCGAATTTGTCAATATTTGTGGTCTTTTTTAAGTTATAGGTGTTTAAAAATTAAAGACAACATAGATGATTATGCCATGGTCAGATGGACAAGGAGAGGATTAGCTCAAGGAGACCCTATTTCGCCGCTCCTGTTTAATATAATGACTCATAAAATAGGCTCGTCAACTCGAAATGTAAGCATACTCCAATACGCTGATGACTTTGCTATTTTTACACAAAATCGCGATTTAGATGTAAGCACCTTTAACATTCAAAATAGCCTTAACATTATTGTTAAAGATTTAGAATTATTGGGTTTGAAAATATCACCAGAAAAAACACAATGTTGCATATTTAGACGACAAAAAAGCAGACAACAAATTACTTTAACTATTAATGATGTCATTATAACTCCGGTAGATCATTTGAAATATCTAGGTGTGTGGTTGGACAAATCATTGTTATGGACTAAACACATTAACGAAACACAGACAAGGGCTACAAAATCATTAAACATCCTTAAAATACTTGCAGGAGCTTCTTGGGGCTTACATCCCACACACCTTCGACGCTTATATATCGCCTTAATACGCAGCAAGATAGACTTTGGTAGTTTTCTTTATGGTGCAGCAGCAAAAACGCACTTAGCTAAGCTTGACAGAATACAAAATGTAGCAATGCGCACTATAGGAGGTTTCATTAGAACCACACCCATAAATGTAATGGAGTGTGAGCTATATATTCAACCGTTACATTTTAGACGCCTGTATCTAGCTACAAAATATTGTCTGAAGTCACAATCTCTCGCTAATAATGTTACTATATCTCTTTTGAAAGAACTTTCCATGTTGTGTGTATCCCGATACTGGCAAAGAAAAAAGAAGCCACTTCTTGTAGAAATCTTCGATGAAACGAAAACTGAATATGTTAATAGTTGCAAACCTTTAGATATGTTTAGACTAGATACTTGGGTAACAAATATTAATTTAGATTTTATTAGAACCGAAGTAGATGGTACTCAATTATCGAAAAAATGTGTAGATAAGATGATACTTAAATGTAATGTAATTGAAATGTTTAATTCGGAATACAAAAACTGGCACAGACTTTTCACTGACGGTTCGAAAACAAGTACCGGCACTGGAGCAGCTTTTTATGATCCTATATGTAATGTTCAAGGATTATTCAAAATTGTATCTAACTTTCACTCCATTATGGCGGTGGAACTCTTTGCGGTCTTGGAAGCTATATCCTATATTATGACTTCGGATATTAAGAAAGCGGTTATTTTTACTGACAGCCGAAGCGCTTTGCAGCATATTGCTCGATGTGCCTCTACTATTAGAGGTGCTTCGGTAGCATATGCCATCTTGGAGAAAATCCTATTTCTTAAGACAAGGGGTGTGGAGCTAAGATTGCAATGGGTTCCATCGCATATCGGTATTCAAGGTAATGAAATTGCTGATAAATTAGCTAAAGAAGCGATTCTAAATGGTGCACCTATTTATATATTTCCGGAATATACAGAAGTTCTTAACAATTACAGATATAAAATTTTTGAAAAATGGAAAGCATATTATAAATCTACAGCTACACAAAAAGGAATATGGTATAATACAATTCAGCAAGAACCTATTCGGATACCATGGAGTACTAATTGTACTTTAAAGAGAAGTCAGATAGTTTTAGCACATAGACTTAGGTCTGGGCATTTACCGCTAAATAAATTTAAATACCTAATGAGACTAGTAGACTCCCCTAATTGTTTATCATGTGGAGTATTAGAGGATGTGTATCATTTCTTAGTAGAATGCATAAATACCGAACCCTTAAGAATATCCTTGATGAATCAATATAATGTAAACCCTTTCAACTTAGGAGTGTTTCAAAGCATATTATCTGAACCAATGTCTAATATAGCCAAAACTGTGTATACGTTAATTAGTAACATAAATATTTAATTGTACTCGTATTTAGTATTAGATTTACAATTTAAGGTTGATTGTAAGATTATTTTTTGTAATCATAGGGCTGGCATAGTCGCAGAGCGACTCAAAGCCCTGAAAAAATAAATAAAGAGAAAAAAAAAAAAAAAAAGAAGTTATTTATCTATTAAAAGTGTACAAGGAGCACTTATCGCGTGTGTTTTTCGAATAAATAAATATTTCAAATAATACATTTTCATTCTTCATTTTTCAACAGTAAAAGACTTCGTAAACGCGGTAAAAGTAAGAAAGAGGAGAAGGAAGAACCGACAGAGGAACAGGAACAGAAAGGCAAGGAGTCTAACGCAGAGGATGACTGCATCACTATCAGCGACGACGAGGAAGGTAAGGCTCTGGGGCCCTACTATATTCATCCGAAACGAGGTTCTAAACTTCGGATGATCGAAGTTTATATACGATACGAATGTACCTACATATACTTACGGTCGTTATTGACTTATGTTCGTAACCACAGACTTATGGTTACGGTGTACGTTATACAAATTCGTACTTTTACAGAGTAGATACATTCGTATCGTATTCGATGCCCATCCGAAATATATCACTACATAGTATAAAACAAAGTCGCTTTCTCTGTCCCTATGTCCCTTTGTATGCTTAAATCTTTAAAACCACGCAACGGATTGCAGTGCATATTATTGTACAGAAATCTATATGCACCCGGGCGAAGCTGGGCCGGGCCGCTAGTATTTATTATATCGCACATTTAGAATTAAAGTGATATTTAGAATTATTTACGGATTTTAGCACGGATTTGGTTTAATTTTTATTTTTTACATTTTTCAACTTCCCGACGTTCCCGTAAATAATAGTTTTATTTCAATGTGTAACATTCGCGTAAATCTAAGAAAACATTATTCCTATTATTTGATAAATCTAATTTTAACTGATATTATTTGCAGTGCGCGAACCGTCAAGATTCACCGCACAGACTGAAATGGGCGCCAACGAACACGTGCCTAAATACAGGTAATTATTGCATTTATATAGTGTTAATTTTCAGAACAAAAATAAAGGAAAACGTTGTCTTTACGTATAAATAATATCCTACCCTTTCTATTACCTCCATCAAAACGTTGCCTGTAAGAGATTGCCTAATGCAATAAGGCCGCGCATTGTACTTACTTTAAATATAGCTACAATTGTTTTTATTTTTTCTTTTGGTGTTTATATGTATGTGATATAAAGAGAATAATAAATATATAATAAAAAATGTGTCGACTGCCTTATTATGCCTTGTATCAGGATATAGACCACAAAATACGACACTAGTGGCTCAATATGACGCCTCATTATTCCATAACTGTTACAATATACTATTGTTGTTTTCAGATCGGTTCGTTCGTATTTCGGCAAAGACGAGGCGTGCTACATCATGGATGCTAAGGTTCAGGGCAACATTGGACGATATCTTAATGTGAGTGTTTTAGAAATTATTTAACAAATATTTTGTATTTGGTTTTTCATTTTGAAGTGCGTGGTAGCGTGTTGGTAAACGAACGGATACCAACATGTTCATAGTGGTCGCGAGTTCAAATCCCAGGGCACACTTCTGACTTTCCCGAGTCATGGCATTTGTGTCTATTTATAGTAAAAAACCACACAATCAAAGATGTGTGATGTGTGTTTTTACGAACTCATTTAAAAAAGAAACTGAGCAGTCAAGTTTGTGTAATTGTAAATGTGAATAATGGTTATAAAATATGGTCAGTTCTTTTTATGTTTATTTTTTTTAATTATGCATGTGAGGGGCACTTAGCAATAGCAGAAATATAGAGCATGCTAAAGCTTCAAAAATAACAAGGCGGTGATGTTAATTTGAAATAGTAATAATTCCCATTACTACTGTATCCCAATTCTTTTCAATAGTACTCTCTATTGTGTAGGAGACCCGTGCCTTGCAGTGGGACGTGTACGGGCTGATACAGACACAAAATAATGAATTAATCTGTGTTATTGTTTGTGCAGCACTCGTGTTCCCCGAACGTGTTCGTGCAGAACGTGTTCGTGGACACGCACGACCCGCGCTTCCCGTGGGTGGCGTTCTTCGCGCTGAGCCACATCCGCGCCGGCACCGAGCTCACCTGGAACTACAACTACGACGTGGGCTCCGTGCCAGGGAAAGTGCTCTACTGCTACTGCGGCGCGCCCAACTGCAGGAGGCGGCTGTTGTAAACGCATTTTTAGTGTTTGGCCTAACCCACAATGGTTGACCTAACCCACAAAAACTTGCTAAGGCTGTTGTTTATTGTGGACAGTGTGGTGTGTGGTTTAGTTAGAGTAACTATTGGTTGTAGGAACCTCGTGCTCAGCACAGTTGATAAAAACAGTTATAGTGCCCATTTTAGGACCTTCATTGTGATAGAGTTTCAAGTGTTTAATAATTTAGCCACAGTGAAAGCTTATGTTTAATTTGAAATTATTATCAATTGAGTTATGGAAATATTTGTATTTAAAGTCAATACGATTCACTAATATGTTCTTACACGTTGTCAACTTCCATTTAAGCCAATGTAAAAAAATCTAATATGAAAATAGTTGCTATTATTTTTTCATTGTAATTTTAAGTTTTAAGATATTTTAGTGGTCCGTTTTGCCATTAAATATATTTTACATGCTTAAAACCTGGGACTAAAATGGGGCACAATTCATAATTTATTTTAATTTTTGTAACACAAATGTAATTAATAGCATATTATTATTTTTAATTATGTTTTCATTATTAAATCTTCAATTTCAATTCAATGTAATTTGTATGTATTCACATACAAAAATGTACCCCGACTTACGCGATCTCACACGATTCTATCGCGTAAGATGTGGTATATTTCTGTATAGGACGATATTAAAAAGCAAATGTTGCTCCCACAAATGGGCATAACTAAGATCTGGGTATTAGACTAGTAACATAAGTGTAAATGTTGTTTCTGTAACTTGCGATCTACGATGAGTTGCCTCATTCATTGGACACACGAAGTAAAATATTGTATGTAATTTACACACAACATGGTGAAGAAACTTACATACTAGAGATTTTCAGGATTTTCGAAGTGTATATTCCAACCTAGTATAGGGCATGGTGGACTGTAGCCTATCAACTCTCAATTGTGAAGGAGGACATAAATAGGCTTTATTATGTTAAAAAAGTTTCCATACATGCAGTATTTTAGTTTGAAAATTGTTTTTAAGTATCTCTGAATGTGTTCTTAGACAAATATACAGTTTTTTCTAAATAATTGTTTTATTTTTACTTCATATTTGAGTTTTTAACTGCTGCATATATTAGTAATTACCTCAAGAAACTCACGGATTTTGATACATAAATAATATTCTCAGTGAGGGGTATGCCAATGTGGGTAGTTAATTATAATTGCGGCTACACATCGGACTGTGGGTAGAACTCTCGAACAACAGTAATCTCCTCCATTCTTTGTCGCCCTAGTACTTTTCTTGCTGTGAGAGATATTTCGAATAATGATGACATAAGTTTAACAAAACCTCTTTCATATTTCTGCTATCCTAGTACTTTTTGTGCACCGAGAAATATTTTTGTATATTGATGACGTAGATTTAACAGTTAGCAAAACGTCCCTTCAATTATCTGTCGTCTTAGTATTTTTTGTGCTACCGCACCCCATTTCTCTCCATAAAAATTATTTTATGTAGTTTTGCTACTCTACACCAGATGACGCTGAATGAATACTTCCGGAAGTTTTAGTTCATTTGCAGTACGTTAGATGGCGCTAACCCTTGATTTAGTTCTTTATTATCTCGATAGATGGCTCTTGAAACGTTTCAATTACTGCTAGTAGATAACAGATGGCGTTAAACATCTTACTGTAACACTATTCATCAATAGATGGCGCTTAACGTTTTGATTAGCTATTACCTGATAGATGGCTCTAGATATTTTTCTACTCTTGCTACTTAATAACAGATGGCGCCAAATATCTTAATATACCTATTTTACTATAGATGGCGCTAAACATCTTAGTTGAGCTATTTCTCAATAGATGGCGCTTAATTTATTAGTTAAGCTGTTAATCAATAGATGGCGCTCAATAATCATTTCGTTCACATCCATTTCGATAAATGAAACTGATTATTTTTCACGGTGCCACAGTATTTATTATACAAACAGATTGCGATGTTTTCCTTCATAAATAAAAAACAATATGTATTTTCTATTTTTTATTACACGCACATAAACAAATATATACGACAGTCACATCTAAATAACTTTTAAAGTACATAATATTTATGAACTCATATCTTATATCATAGGTTTATATTTCCACAAGATATTTCTTATGTATGTGAAGTCTACCAACTTGGTGGAGTATACTGTATGATGGTCTGGCATGGTCGAGCATGACGCACGGTCCATACACCGAGCATGACGCTGTGTTCACAGTCCGGGCATGATGTAGGCGATGTTGTGCAGCGTGTCCTGCAGCAGACGCGCGGGCGGCGCGACGGCGGGCAGCGCGCGGCACACGCTGAGCAGCGGCGCCAGCGAGCACAGCAGCGTGTCCAGCAACACCGACACCGAGCCAGACACCGCGATCTGACCCTGATGTGCACATTGTGTTCGTTAAATCACAAGTTGAAATAACATGCTGAAGGCATCAATTATTAAATCATAAATCATGAGCATGGGACATACTATCAATATCCAGTACATATTTATATGTAGCTATGATAATGTGTGCCTCACTCTGCATAGAGATTTTGGCCCATGGTATCCACATGTTAAAAGTTTGTAAAAAATATAAAAATTGTTAGAGATTATTTAAAAAATAGGTTTAATAAGAATTGGCATTGGGATTTATTGACACTACACGCCTATTTTAATCAAATTTCAAAAAAGAATACTATTTATCAAAGTTACACACACTTTTTAAAGATTTGAAATTTGAGCAATATTCGCTATTATTTTGTGTAGGTTTTTTAAACAAGCGTTGCCCACTCTACATAAAAGTTTGGCCCAGTATCCACATGGCACAGTACATGCAAATCATAATATAGATATCTGAAAATGATGTCAAATTATTTAAAATCATTTAGGTTTTACAAACTGAAGAGACTTTATTATTATGAACAATTCTTATCCTTTACCGATACAGTACAATATATCAGTGGCGGTACTTCCATAGAAGCCCAAAAGCCCGGCTTGCCCTAATTAATACGTACATACTCGATACTAAACACAAACCATTTTATTCCGTACAATACAATCATATTTTATTAGAAAACATTTTCAATTTTTGAATTTACCGCGTCCTGTCGAGAGCGACGAAGGTCGTCGTCCTGTCGCGCGCCTAAAATCCAAATTATTATTTTTAAAAGTGCCTGCGAGTGCGCCGCGCCGAAGCGCCACGCGAAATTCATTCAAATGCAAGTAATATTAAAATACGAAGTCCGCTGGCTCCACACGCTCCCGCAATAGCAACATTGCAAAATATATCTATCCTTTTCTCTCTCGTGTGCTTTTACGAGGCTTTTGGCAAACTCGATATTTGTATGGGGATCTCACGAGTGAAGTGCACTACAAATGTATAGGTATAGACATTTTGTATAGCAATTTGTACTACACCAAATGCCCGGCTTTTTAGAATGAACATCGTACGTTTCGTGGTCGGCGCGTTGTTATTTAATATTATGAATTATTAAAATTTATTTTTATTTTTATTAATTTGGTTGGTTTTATAGTTTTAGTACAAATAAGAAGGTTTTCGTGTAGGTACTTTTTGATAAAATATAATTGTATGTCGTAATGTTTATTTTACTTAAAAGGGCAATAGTGTACGAATTGCGATTAACTTCATATGTGTTTTGACATTTTGCAATTGTTAGTACATAATTCTCGAAAATAGTTCTTTTTAGTGATAATGTTTAGTTTTTGATACTAAAATGAGTGGTATTGTTTTGCTATGATGGTGTGAGTGTGACGGTGAAACTACTCATTGCCGTTAAAAAGGTAAATTTATTCAAGTGTAAAAAAAAAATATTGTAAATAAACTGGCGCGAAAAATATGCCGGGATTGTGAATTTCTCTAAGTCGTGGTATATCACAAGATAGATTTTATCGACTCGCTTTAAAATACTATGTGCGTTCTTTAATTTTAACATGCTCTCCCCTTCAAATAGGTTATTAAACAATCGTGTTTCATATAGTTTATCAAACGCCAAGATTTGTGTTACATTATTTGGAGTATAATGATTTATATTTAAAATAAATTATTTCATCCATTCAATAGAAATTATATCAATTGTATTACAAAAAACATAACATGAATGTATTAATAATAATTTCTTCCCGCGAAGTTATACACGGCAACGTAGCTGTAGCTATGCTTTTGCTATTAAAATGCAATTTAAAGTTACAGATGCATTGCCAAAAGTAATTGAAGTTACATATTTATTTAATTAATTGATTTAAAAACGAATGATAAGTAATGCCTTCATCATATTAAGAATATTAATTGGCTGTGAAAATCGCGCCATCTATTAGATTTTTACGGAACTTATTGTTATAGGTGCTTTCATATCAGTGATAAAGAAAGCTGTTATTTTAATGGTTTTTATCCTATTCTTATATAGATTGAACGGTAGGATTTTCTCGGTGCGTGAGGTGTCGGATTCGAATCTCGGGTCGTTTTTTTTAAGATTCATTATTATCGCAACGCCCGTCTCCTATCACATGATGGCACGGAATATGCAAGTCGAAACATGAGTGTCCTAGTAGCACCTCTTCCAACATGTGTATGTATAGATGTGGAATGTGGAATGTGGAACACATGTTGGAAGAATAACGAGAAGTTAATACCATTTCCTTTTAAATCAATACATATTAAAATATCTAAAAAAATATTGGGCTTGCCCTAGTCCAGAACCCTAGGCACGCCACTGCAATATATGTGTATATCACCTCATGTTCCTTGAGCCTCGCTCCGATGATGGCGAGGCTCTCGCCCAGTAGTCGCAGATGCGCCGCCACGTCGACGGCGCCGCAGCCAGTCACGCGGTACACGCCCGCCTGACCAGAACCACTCGACGACAACGGCTGCAAATAAATACACAATATAACAATATTTGAGTACAATGTTCCTATCTTAACTTTAACTTAACTTTCAATTAGCATTAACCGCACCTCGGATAAACCTCATTGGTTACGATATTGCCTCTGCGCAAAGCTGGTGGTCTCTCATATGTGAGAGATCGCCCGGGTAGGTACCACCGCAATGTCTGTTTCTCCCGCCAAACAGTAGCGTAAATGCCCCGTTGTATTTTGGATTGAAGGATATTGTAGCCAGAGTAATTACTGGACATATTGACACTTAACATCTTATGTCTCAGGATGGCGAGCGCGGTGGAATGCCAAGCATTACTTTGGAATTCAAGACGTTGTTTGGTTTTGCTACTGTTCATGAGCAGTCGTATCACTTACCATCAGGCGAACGGCTTGCTCGTGTCGCTATTCATTGCATTAAAAAAATAAAACTAGTTACCACGAGTGCCTGCGAGGTTTGCGGCGGGGTGGCGGGCGCGGGCGGCGCGCGGGGAGGAGCGCGGGGGGGACGACCTGGACCACTCGCCGCTGGGCGGATACCTGAATGAAATATTACATTACATCAACTGTAGGGTGCATACATACTAGTGGTGGAATTTACAGGTTGATACTAACATATGGTATTTAATTAAAACCACGTGTTCCTAACCGTCCGAGGTAACATTGTATCAAGTTTGAATAAAAACTGCCTGATAGTTTTGTCAAAAACCACGATTTTAGGTTTCAAGGCTTTTTATCAACCCCTATAGATGCAGTCTCTCAGCTAAACGGTAAAAAGCTCGTATCTATCTGGGATGCCCAAAAATCGTGAAAACTAAAAGCACGATTTTCGACAAATAAATCTTCTCATAATTTATTCAAATTATGTACAACGTAACCTGGGGCAATAAGGAACATGTAGGTTAAATAATGTGTCAATATCACCCTGTATAGCATGCTATTGCTATACAAGGTGTATATCACAAATAGCTATATATCACAAATAGCAGGTGATGTCGATAATAACATTTCACAAGTTACATAAAATAGCTAAGAGTTTGCGATTTGCGATTTTGATTCACAAAGCCGATCTGTGTAATATCTTATACCTATAAGATATGAGTTCAAAAATAACAAGGTGGTGGTGTTAATTTGAAATAGCCTTAATTCCAATTACTAATACCTATACTAATCATTTGAGAAGCTATGATTATCCTATCATAAAATACCGGGTATATCAAGACTGCTACCGAAAACGAAGCAGGGTGGTAGTTTAAGAGACTTCAGACACAATGCAATAGAAAAAGTTGCAAAAAAAAGCGTCAATTTTTTTTTGTTATTTTTTTCCTATGACCATATTTGGGTGGTAAATACATTTTTTCCTAAAATAATAGTGTATACCTTTTTATTTATAAATAATCTAAGGTATAAAAGAGTTTAAATTATTATTTTAGCAAAAACTATGGATTTACCACACAAAATTGATGATATTTAAAAAATCAAAATAAATAATTGTCGCGTTTCTTTGCGAAATTTTTAGTTGCATTGTATTTGTAGTCACTAAAACTACCACCCGGCTTCGCTTTCGGTAGCAGTCTTGAGATACCCAGTATATTGTGATACTTACTCGGGTTGGATATGATCTTGGTGGTGGCCTGGTTACTCTGCTCCTTCTGTATGGCGAACCGTTTAGCCTTGCGTTTCCACAGGTACCGCTCGTTGTAGTTCACCTGACATATAATAAATAAATAACACCCAACAGTCACATACATAGTCCTGACTCCTCACTAAGATCGAGTCTTGTATTGTGGGTATCAGGAACTACGAGAGACTTTTCGGTCTCACAAACACCCAGACCCGAAATAAATATTTGTGAGCCGTACAAACATTTCTCTCGGTGCGGGGATCGAACCCGCGGCCTCTCGTTTCATAGGCGGCGTCTAACCGATTGCGCCATGGAGGCTGTCAAATTTAATTAGTCATTACACTGAAACAGAGCTATTATCTAAAGATTTGATCACGGCTTTAGTTTAATGGAATTTTATACGAACGCCGTTTATATTCCAGAAGGAAATAAAATATTTGTGTGGTAGCGCCATCTATAGTAGCATTTTGGATATAGATGCAAAAGCATAAATATATAGAGTATTTATGGATGGACATTATGGATGCGGGTAAGCGTATGAAAAAATATGGCCACGATTTTTGCAGACTGTAATGACAAGTACAAGTACTAACATTGGCCCACATCTCGCCGAGTCGTTTGGAGATGGCGGAGAAGTCCATGTCGGGGTGTTTGCGTAGCAGCTCATTCCTCGCCTCTTTCGCCCACATCATGTACGCTGTGATACGAGTCTTGCCTGCAAAAATAAACATTTCAATAAATAAATAAATAACACCCAACAGTCACATACATAGTCCTGACCCCACACTAAGATCGAGTCTTGTGTCGTGGGTATCGGGAACTACGAGAGACTTTTCGGTCTCACAAACACCCAGACCCGGAAGAAATATTTGTGGGCCGCACAAACATTTCTCTCGGTGCGGGGATCGAACCCGCGGCCTCTCGTTTCACAGGCGACGTCTAACCAACTGTGCCACGGAGGCTATCCAGATTTCAATCTATACACCCTTTGTAAATTGACTGTCAATTTAAATAGGGTTGTGTCTAAGGTTTGATTTTAAGTAGTATATGATGAAATAAAACTATTATTTACGGATTTTATCGCGGATTTGGTTTAATTTCACATTTTTGATTTCCCGACGTTTCGATTACTTTACAGCTTTCGTGGCCAGTCTTCCCCGTGACCAGTAACCGAAACGTCGGGAAATCAAAAATGTAAAATTAAACCAAATCCGCGATAAAATCCGTAAATAAAAATTTTATTTCAATGAGTAAAATTCGCGTAAACCTAAGAAATCATTATAGTATATGATGGTTCCTAAGAAGTATCACTTATAAAAATCATTTTAAATAAATAATCAGTGTTGTTTGTTACCTTTATCCTTCCTCTGTGCTTTGGCCCTGCCCACCACTCTGCCGTCCTTCACTATGAGTTTCTTCTTAGTGCTCTTTTCCATCATATACAGAGAGTTGGCTGGAGTCCGCGTGGTGCCTTCATCTGACGCAGAACTGTCTGATTCCATGCTGGAAAACGAAATTACTGGTACATTTTGGTGATTTAGTTTATAGCCGACTATATCATGCAATAACTTTCATACCATAGCGATTTGTAAGAATTTATATGATGGGATAATTTCGCCAAAGCGTAAGGGGACTCCATGGCTTAAAAACTCTGAATTGTGCTCTCAATTGTAGAGGAGTAGGAGGTGGTAGGTCTCTCATATGCGAGAGGCCGCCTGAGTAAGTACTGGACATATTGAGACTTAACATTTTATGTCTCAGGATGGCGAGTGCAGTGGAATGGTGTTGTTTGGTTTTGCTTCGGTACATGAGCGGTCGTATCGTTTACCATCAGGCGAACGGAATGCTCGTCTCACCACACATAGCAATAAAGAAATAAAATTACGCGATGTAAATTAAATGATCAACATACCTATCAGCATTCTCCGCAGGATTCTCATAATAATCCGACTCACTGCCGGAAGCTGTCCCGGCCTCCTCCATTCTCTGCGGAGTGCCCTCTTGAGGTGGGTAATCCCTCTCCTCATTTCTGAACGTGCTGTAGGTCTTCACAGGCGTCTGTCGACGGAACCTCGTCTCTATGTCGTCCGGAGACTCAAAGTCCATGAGTTTGGAGCTCTTCTTGCGCACACGACCACTCCGCGATATACCGGTCACCTCTAGATCTTTGAGAATGAAAGATTATCTTGTCGAAGGATTGGTGTACTTTGCGGGTTAGTGTAAAGATTAATATTATTTTTGGAAGCTGCCCTAGACTCAAGCCTGACACTACAACTGATGTGACAGGATCATCAGCATTATACCGGATGATATTGATATAAACAAATAAATTAAAATTTACATATCAACCATATGCTGATGATACGTCCTAACTAATATTTTCACCAAAATATTGATTTTAACCAAAATATTATTTATTTAATATTGCTAATATAAGTCCGTGGTGGCCTGTTGGTAAACGGACTAGACGCGACTGCCAACATGTTCACGGTGGTCAGGGCACACCTCTGACTTTTCGGAGTCATGTGTGTATTGATAGTCAATCACCATGCACTAAAAACGGTGAAGGAAAACATCGTGAGGAAACCTGCATACCATAGCGATTTATAAAAAATTCTATGGTATGTAAGTCCGCCAACCCGCACTAGGCCAGCGTGGTGGACTATATGGCCTAACCACTCTCAATCGTACTGTCGATTGTAGAGGAGGCCCGTGCCCTGCAGTGGGACGTATATGGGCTGATACAGATTGCTAATAATGTCTTATAAAAACTATCAAACTAATTTAAAATTAATAAACCTGGATATTGGGCTCATAAAATATATCATCTGTATTGTTTTTATTCATTCTTATAAAATTACTTCAAAACGCTAAGGAGGTATTGGTAGTTTACGGTCGATATAGTATTTAATTTAAATCACATGTTCTTAACCACTCCAGGTAACAATGTACCATGTAAAACTAACTTCATGCGAGTAATATCACCCAATATAACACTGATCCATGATGATGCCATGATCAGTGAGTCTCTGAGAGTTTCTAACATGTCTTTAACCCGCAAAGTATGTCACCAAGTAGTAAATTTATAGGAGTTGGAAATATTTAAGTACACTTTTCTCTGTAAGAGAGCAGGTGACAAATCAATGAACTAGAGACGTAATAACATTTTGGATCTTTAAAGCCGAGAAACTGGCATTTATTTTAACATTTTTACCAATGTTTCGAATACTACTACTACTCTCTCTCTACACATTTCAGCGTCATGAGATTGAGGCGAGTTAATGTGAATTTAAACCATATTTGTAATAAAATCTATAAAAATATATTTTAGGTAAATATAAGAAATCATCATTATATTATTATTTTAATAGGACTAATCTTTGTGAATATATAAATATTTGTATGAATTGTGATATTTTAATGCTATATTTATATTTTTAATTACTCTTTCTTGTCTAATAAAAGATTTAACATATTATATTATCTATTATGGAAAGTCATGATAACAATTTACAAAACTACATACATGATTTTGCAACACATAACATATCAACTAGAAGTGTATCAATTATACAAATATCATATTTTTAAAGAATGTAATGTACATTTTTATTTTTGTTATAGTTAGCTAAAATATTCAAAGTAGTTTAGATCGAATTGTGTATAACTTTAGAATTCTTGCTTCAACTGGCTAAAGATGGCTAATAACAGATCTTCTATGTCTAAATATTTACTTTTAAACCACTTTTCGTAGAAATCACGTCAAGCTAATGACGAATAATTCTAAGCTATGAACAATTTGGCGTATTAATTAAATCAATTAAACGAAGCCAAAGAAAAATAGGTGCAATACCTACTTTAATATGGATGTCCAACGCGTTCTAATGGCTAAAACACATTAATTTGCAAAAAATGTCTGAAGCCGGTGTCTTTCGTTCAATTATTTCGATAGTAAAAGGTATCTTCTTTTGTAGGTCTGCGCACTTTGGGTGCACAATTATCAACGCACTTTTGTTTAACTTCTACCGGTGATATTTTACGTATTTTGTGAATATTCTTAATGTATTTTTTACATGATCTGTCAATCCTAAGCGTAAAATCCTTGCGAGTGGAGTCGGGGGCTAAGGCTACACATAATTTATGGCGAAGTGATTAGCATTCAGTTACCCGCCAAATACATGTACAGCTTTTATTATAGTAAAAAAATGTCCTTACCTTCTTGCATTTTAGTTTATGAGATGCAATATTACGTTTTATCTAAATATAAGCCGCGAATCAAGGTACAATTAATAGAATTGGGAGATAAAAACGCGTCGTTTAATCGACGCAACAACAGAAAATATTTTGATAGATAAGAGATTGTGACTTTTTAAGACGTTAATTCTGCTAGTGATATTAGTCTTTTTGCCCAATCTGTTTAGGTTTTTGCGTTCGGATATTCTTGAAAATAATGGTTTGGTTAAAACTACAGAGGGCAGCACTTGCGGCAGGCGCTACTAGCGCCATGTAGTGGGATAAATAGAAAATTGACAATGTTTAAAACATAGATGTAGTATAGAACATAGATCGGCAATGTGTCATTTTGAGCGCGACCAAAACTGATTTACGATTGTGTGCGTGAAGTTTACCCCCTCAACCGTCAAACGAACAGCGCTCAGGCTCGTCGGACTTCAAGCAATAAAGCAACCTAACGTTATTGAAATAGGGGCTATTTTAATTCAAGGACACAATATGGCGCTTACGACAAGCCAGGGGTTACATGTGTGCTTGACATATAGTGGTGTACCATGCACTTTCGATAGTATCATATCGATATCGATATAGCTGTCGGCCTGTAGTTGTGAAATAAAATGTTATGGATATATGCGACATTTTATTATATATTAACAGAAACTTATTGATGTGTTTATTTCAATACAGATTGATAAACACACAAATAAATAAAGATAAATTGTCATATTATTTGGAAAACATTTTGTTTGAGATATTTTGTATGAGTCTTTAGTACAGACATCTAATTAAACTGAGAACAAAAAACACTTTTATAAAATAAAACTATAATTTACAAAGTTTTTGCGTTTTCGGTTTATTTGTTTAATTTCCCGTCGCGAAGTTTCGATTACTTTACAGCTTTCGTAGTCGTAGGGTGGACTCAGTCTGCAACAAAATCCATGATTATTAGTTTTTTTCAATGAGTAAAATTCGCGTAAGTATATTTATACTAGAGTTAAAAAAATATGCTTATTTAAGTCAATTAATTGACTTGTAACTCATTGGGAAGTGTTGGACGCCTGCTAGGCCGCGTTGGAGGTGTACGGAGGAGCTTGTAGGAAGTCGTTGGATGCAGGCAACTTACAACAAACTGATGTAGACATTTTTGTGTAAGGCCTATGTTCATTAGTCGCATTCCTGTGACTGAAGAAAGAGACAGTTTAATAAACTACAAAGGTTTTCTCGATCTCGTCACCTAAACGAATGTTTTTTCTATGAGAAATATAAATTTTAAACCTATACCTAATGTTATGATAAATGAATAATGTTGCTTCAAGGTTTGGATGATGATATTGTGCATAGAAGTATCGCATATTTTATAATAATATCGAATATGTTCTTGTTTTACTATTATAAATTGACAGCCTCTTGGCAGAGATTGAAAGAGGTTCTTAATTCATAAATCACACACATGAAGTGTTATAATAAATATTCCACAAATATAAAAAAATGAGAAAAAGTAAAGTAATAAGTAATATTGTAGAATGAATACTATAATAATGGCCGGGGAAATATGGCCGAGATAACGCCAGGTAGAAGAAGGAGAAAAATGCACACTATCACAACATACTATAGCCCCATAAAAATGTAGGGAAACATGTGTTGTCATCGACTATTTTATCGACAACCTTTTATTGATCGAACCTGTCAGTCAATCCCTAGCTACTTTTGGTTGAAATTATTGTAAATTCACGTATTTGATATTATTTTTTATACGCAATGGATGCTTTCAGCGTATTAATACAATGAAATACTATATTCTTTTCTACCGATATGTATACACGGATTTCCATTTAATTCTATAATATCGTCACAAAAAAGTATTGTGCAAAAGTGGCCGGTACCTGTGAAAACTGTAATTATTTCGGATTTTTACGCCTGCATGAACCACACCTTGGCACTACACAATGCACTATAATAAACTACGTTTAATAAATATAACCAAGTACTGTAAAATTAAATAAATTATGAAAATAAGCGAATTTTGTTGCTCGCTTAGTTTGACATATTTTGACTCTGGGTCACTGCTGGCTACTTCTGTGTAAACGAATGGTCGCATCATGCATCTCGCTTTAACATATGAGTTAAATTATTCTATCTCTTTCACATTGCCGATCTATGTTTTATACTAAATCTATGGTTTAAAATGGATGTTTTATATTCCCATAATAAATTTCAACGCAAAGTATACGGTTTTACTTACAATTCATCTATTTCCTACAATCTCATGTTTTCTAGTCGATTCAAGGTACTTACACTTGACGCAAGGGTCAAAGCAGACATTTATCTTGATCATATATTTTTTGTAAGAAATAAAACACATAAATGCAACAAAGATATATTTAACACTGTCCCGCTTGGAATCGTTTACAAATGCAACAGAAACTATTAGTATGGACCATTACATTTACAAATAAGTTTTAGTGGAGTTAATCGTGTGAAATCGATTACTATCGATACGCATGGAGTGGTGAGTTAATCGATTATCGGTTATATCGTGGTCATTGCTTATAACTTTAATATATCGATTCTCGCTACAGAGAATCCAATATAATATATGTTTTGACATATTTTTTTTTCATTTGACAATTTTGCCAATATTATTGCACGAACAACATATCGATGTTTTTTATCGACAAACTAAAATCCGAATAATAAATTAACCTTTGGTTTTCCTTAACATCAACAAACACAATAAAGTGATCAGAGACTTTCGAAAACTATAAATGAAAGTGCGTTTTCGTAAGTGGCAAGAAAAAGTCGATCGTATAAAAAGACGAAAGCCCTAGCTATTTTTTCATAAAAGTTTACAAGGAGACATCTCTTTGTGTCATAGAAAAATAAACTTTATGGTTATATTCGTAAGATTCATATTTATTCCATCACACTACTATATTTGTATTCTGTCACTAACCTGTATTTTAAAAACAAGGTATAGTAATGTTTAACATCATATATCACAACAAACGATAAGTAATATCGTACTTTTTAATCGTATTCCCATTGTAATAAGGTTTATTTTTCCATGACACCAAAGTCTCTAACCCACTGTAAAATCCTTAGCTATATCAAAACTATTTATTGTACGCCGGACGTCACTTATGTATTAACCAAAAATGTGTATCAAAGTTCCTACTGAATCACCTTTGTGATTATTTGTGACAAAATTGAAATATACAAGCAAAAAATCAGCCGATCTCTTAGTTTTACAAATCGATATCAAGAATATTATATATAATTTGATACTTGATAGAGTATAAACTGAATTTTCATTCTTACAGGATGGATAGAATCAGGGGTGGATAGAAATAAACTGTGTTGTTGCTTGTTTTATGAATAAATGTGATTATATTTATTTTGTGGAATACACAATTATTATTTACACATTACATATATGTGTGTATTAATCAAATATTTTATATGTCACAATTAAACCCTTTTTGTATTGTTTCTATTCTCCGGTTCCGATTCACCCCAATGATACACTGAACACTTTTTAAATTATACCATAGAATTATAATGTTCTATCAGACAAGTAAAATGTTGTCTATAGAACGTAATCTATAACAATGCAATATCATATTTCACATTTAAAGTGTTTAAAAAATGAAAATTATTTAGCCGATTTTTTGCAAGTGTTATATAAAAGTAAAAAACCTTGAAGCCAGACAGAAAACTATTACCCAATTCAAATAACTTATTTATGACATTGCAAAATCCCTTTACATTACACAATTACAAGCATATACATGTAGGAACTTCAACATATCCAAATCAACTGACCCGTCCCATTATATTACTCAGTATGATAGCGAGGCACACCATAATTCCTACCCCAGTAAGCAATTGATTTGGGGCCAGTAACGGTTGGTCCCGTGCTATATCCCTGTCCCTATCAGCATCGTCTAGGTCTTGGTGGACCACGGACAAAGCCTTGGCTATCTCAGCGTCAGATTTGGCACTGTTCTGCGAGGCAGCCACTACCAACCGTTTCAGATCTCTGATTTGCTTCTCTACTGATTGTTCTTGATGGTGAAGGTGCTCTGAAAAGATTTTATAAATAATTACAATACGTTTATAATACATAGTCCAACAGGGTTGTGTCCAAAGTTTGATTTTGAACAGTATGTAATGGTTCCTAAAAAACATACCAAGCCTTGCTTTGAAATTCAATGTATTGTTTGGTTAATGAGGGGTCGTATCGCTTACCATCAGGCGAACGGCATGCTCGTCTCGTCACTCACACAAAACATGCGATAGCCAAAAATTGTTTGGGAATTAGTTTTAATATTTTTAATTCAAACCACTCACCTACAGTTACTACGATAGCGTAAAAAAATCCAAAATGGCAGCATCAAAATAACAATGATTAATTTTAATATTCATAACTTGTTAGTACAATATGAAAATGGTACAAAAACGGTTTTGACCATCAAGTGGTCTAATTCTTAAATTTTTTATCGATCAGTCGGAAAGTCAAAAGAAAAGTTAAACCAAATCCGCGAAAAATCGATACAAGCCAGTTTTATTTCAATAAGTATATGTAGGTCGTCAATAGTAGTAGGACAAGTAAGTAAGGACATTGGGCCCAACATACAGACATCAGCTCTGTAATTTTAAATTGTTCTTACCGATTAAAGATGCCTGTTTGTTGACTAGATGATTTATATTCTCCTGCATTTCTTTCAAATTGTGCGCCAGTTGCTCCTGAAAATATTCAATTGACATTGTATAATGTTTTCAACCGACAACACAAAACAGGGTATTATGTTTATATTACTGTTTGGAATCATAGTTTTTATGGTTATCGGAATAGTAGGTTTAATGGGATTGCAATAAATCCATGATCCAAGCGTTGTGGATGTTCATGGGCGGCAGTTAGTAATGGGAATCATTGCTATTTCAAATTAGCTTCACCACCTTGTTAATTTTGACCCCCACAGAAAAACTGATATATTATAAAAAAATGCACATCTAAAATTACACACAAAATTGACTGACCAGTTTCTTCTTTAAATGTGTTCGTAAAAAAACACTACTTCATAGATTACACGAGATCGATTTTTTAATTTTTTTTGTTGGATCTTTTTTTTTTATTTTTTATTTCAATGAATGGCGATATGAGCAACCCGTTCGCCTGATGGTAAGCGATACGACCGCTCATAAACAGTAGCAAAATTCCACTGCGCTCTGACGAGCGACGAGACTTAACATCTTATATCTCAGGATGACTCCTGAGATATAAGATGTTAAGTCTCAATATGTCCAGCAGTTACTCTGGCTACAATGTCCTTCAAACCGAAACACAACAGTGCATTTACACTGCTGTTTCACGGGAGAAATAGACATTGCGGTGGTACCAATCCAGATGACCTCTCACATATGAGAGACCTACCAAAATGTAATAAAAACTGTAATACGCTGTGGCTCGCGCCGCAGTGCAACATTAAGCCGAGTGGTCACCTTTTTTTTTTTTTTTACGAGGGCAAAAACTGTTCTCCTCCTCTTCCCGCGGCCCCGGGGGAGAAGCGCAGGAAGGATGTGTCGGGGTCACCGGCCTTCCAGCCCGGCGCTTGGATGTTAATGCCGAGCTGGGTCCCTAACGTTGATATCCTACGCCGGCATACCGACCAAAACCCCTCGATGGCCCTCTTCGCGCATATTAGGATGGCTGCGGTCTCTGCCAGCGTAATTCGCCCGGTACTATTCCGCAGTCATCCTTTGCAGTTCGGAGACCTATGGCCCCTCCTCTCTCCATAATCATTAGCCCCATTCGGGCGTTCATCTCGGGATTACTTTTGGTGTGGGTGCCCCCCAAAAGCACCCAGTAATCCCGGTGGTCCCATTTAGTCGCCTTTTACGACAGGCAGGGAATACCGTGGTGGAATTCTTTTCGCCCCCTTGCCACAGGGCAGGGCGCCAGGCCTAATTTTCCCCATTAAACTGGTGCCGTCTTCTTCGATGTCTCTGCCGACGGACTGGGTCGGTTCTGTCGCGATCCCTTTCGGCGCTCTCTTTTTGTGAGATAACTCGCTCACAAAAAGAGAGCACCGCTTGCCACGACCTTCGATTCCCGATCATTGAGACAATGACGGCCGGGAGTGTCAGGTCTTCCCCAACAATAGCGCGGAGGGCGCTGCGTTCTTCTTCCCAGGCTGGACATTCCACCAGTGTATGCTGGGCTGTGTCGTCCGGGCAGTTGTCACAGTGATGACACACGGCGGACTCCTCTTTCCTTGCCACTCGCCACAGGTAATGTCCAAAGCATCCATGCCCGGACAGTACCTGTGTCAAGCGGAAAAGCCGAGTGGTCACCTACGTGTCACTTGTTTGCGACGTACAAACTTTTTTTTATTTTTTATTTCTGTGTGGTCTATGTAAAGGACATGGCCAGTTTTTGTATGGCGCTGTGCCTAGTACTTCGAATCTCGTCTACATCAATTAGTTTTGCATTGTTGGGTTAAGGTTTATTCCAAGATTAATACAGAAAAGTTACAAAGCCTAGAAAGTTCAGGGTTTTTAGATATTTACAAAAACATATCTTATTTTGAGGTTAGGTTTTGTAGGTTATCTGTCAATTTATTGAATCGAATAAAAATACGTTTACATAATGCTTTATCATCGAATTTGGAATTTAAAGGAACTAATATTTTATAAGTTACACAAAATATACACCGAGACGTATTTTAATTGTGCCACAATGTAAACAAATAAACAAAGCATGGTTCCTGTCAAGCAACTGACAAGTGTCAAGTATTTTACTGTAGCGTTTAGTTGTTGCACTAAAAGTGTGTAAAAATGGGAAGAATATATGTGTAAATATATACTACAAACATTGCTTTATATATATTTAGTATTTTTAATTATTATGACTTATTACCTACTTATAGATTATTTTTAGGAATATTTTAAACAAAGTTATTATTTTTTTCCTACACTTGCTTTACTGCGAACGAAACGTTTATGCGGGGTCAACAATGGCGGAAATGGGTCATCAATCAATGCAAAATCTTATTAAACTTTATATTACTCCCTAAACTTCTACAGAAATATGACATATTCTTAAATTAATACTTGATTTTTTATATTCATTCAATTATTGCCTTGTTTTTGTACATGATAAAAAGGAACTAGGCAGAAACTGTCCAGGTCCTTTATGTTATATGAGTGTACGCGTTGTGATAAGTGACAAATAAATGTGTTTTCTTTCTTTCTTTCTAATAAATAATATTTCTTTTTTATTCCCCACCTGGTAAGCGAACTCTGTCTTCATGGCCTCAGTAATATCAGCTCGGTTGGCGGCGCCGCCCCCCGCGATGGAGTACAGCACGCCGGCGCTGCGGGCCATCTGCTGCTCCATCATGTCGCGGAACTCGGCCATCTTCAGACGGTTGTTGATAGTGGAACCAGCTATACCGAGAACTGTTCCTGGGGGGTTAATAGGGATGATGATGAGATATGTAGTAGTGAAACACGCAATCCGACATATGTTGAATCAAATCGTAGTAAAAACAATACTATTCTCTATTAAACTTATAATTTTACCCCTCCACAATGCAGAGTACGATTAAGAGTGGTTAGGCGATATAGTCCACTATGCTGGCCAGGTGGGTTACTCTATGAAACGATACGAACTTCGAATGTTCGACGTCACGAGTAAAATATAAGATTTCCACTTCTAAAAATCAATACTATTCTCTATTATACTGATCATTTTCTCCGAACTCAGTCTATGGTTGCCACGTACTGTTATATCCCTATACTACATATAATAATACTTATCCCTATATATATCTTGCCCTAGCAGCATTTTCTGGAGTAGTAGTTTAGTTCGTAATAACTTGTCACGCGCGACACACGCTCCTAAACTTTTCCAAAAACCTTAATTTGTGTTTCTTTTAAATTGTACTTTTTTTAAAAAAGGCGTCCGGCCAATTCCTTATATCAGTACGATAGAGGAATCCAACATTTTGAGTAGTAGGTAGGCACATTAGTGAAGTTTTTATTATTGTTTTTATAGAGTAACCCCCCTGTTCTGTCCCGTAACGTTTCGTTCTCACATATCAGATGATTTGAGAGACTATCCCGCCCTCACACCCACCACTGCAACTCCTGTCAGCCTGTCAACAGGGGCCCTACTATATTCATCGGTAACGAACTTCGAAACTTCGGATGATACCTACATATACTTATAGTCGTTATTGACTTATGGTTGTAACCATAGACTTATGGTTACGATGTACGTTATACAAATTCGAACTTTTACAGAGTAGATACATTCGTATCGTATAAAGAACTTCGATCGTCCGAAGTTTCGAACTTCGTTTCGGATGAATATAGTAGGGCCCCAGAAGCACAAGGAATTATCAGAAGATACAAAATAGAAGGCAACTCACCGAATATCGAGGCGACGATGTACCAATACTTGTTCCTCTCGGCGTGCGCGCGTTCTCGCTCGTGTCCGAGCTTGACGGCCGCGGACATGGTGGCGAACAACTCGCGCTCCTCGCGCTCCGCGTCCGCGAACAACGTGCGGAGCGCACGCTCTTGGATTATAAGCTGGAAGCGGGGGTGATAAGGTTGTGTTACGCCTGATTGGGAACATAACTCAGCTTCGCGCGATAGGGATGATTTGCAAACGAGGATTACATGGTTGTCTACATGCCTGATTCCAAATTTTTTCATAATTTTTGGAACGAAGTTCCTTATCGTTGCGAAAGGGGGCTAGACGGAAAGAATTAAGACCAAAGGCTGTAATGACACTTTAAAACATTATACAATCTGGGGGCGCGGCCGAGCCCCCGTCCAAGTCGAGCTATAGGCCGTAACATTCTTTTCTCGAAGCAATTCAGACCATTTTCAACCCCCTATAACTTCGTTGTGGCTAAAGCATGAAGCCTGAATTTTCAGTTACTAAGCAGGCATTGTGTAAACACGGTATATTTAAAATTTCATTCAATTTGAACCAGTAGTTTAAGAATTGTAACTAGTCAAACTTTCTTAATTTTGTCACTCACTGACTGACTGACCGATCATCAAAAGTCTAAGGCACTTCTAGCAGACATAGAACCTTCAAATTTAGAATATAATTAGTGTTTAGTGTCTAAAGTAAGGGAAAATTCAAACATTTCATAATTTGTGTCTAATTTTCTAGATAGACCAACAGTCAACTAGTAGTTGACATGACGTGGCGCGTTTGGATGCATTAGAAATCCGTTAAATATGGCCATTTCGGTCGCACTAAGGGCAATTTGTATTACTATTTTAACCTTGACGGGCATGAGCGGCGGTGCGGATAACTTTGTAATCCCATATAAATGTATAGGATTACAAAGTTACATTTGCAGTTAATGAATCATTGTACCCGTATATAATGGAATAATAGTTGTAGATAGATATCTATATATATGAGGCATAACAGGAGGGGATATAGAGAAGGAAATGGTGTATTCAGCATGTCACATGCCCTTGCAAATAAATAGACTAAATAGCTCGAAAATATCAATTACAATGAAAGAAAGAACATTAATAATCAAATCCGCTATATTTGTGATAAATTGATGCCTACAAAAATAAGAAAAATCCATAAGACAGAGGCTTTAAGAAAAATTGTTAGTGATATTCTAGAAGTAAGAAGTACCGAAAAGGAAAAAAGTAGGACTCTACAAAAAGACGTGAGATCCCATCAAAAACATCCTGTAAAAAAATTCCAAGTCTCGCAGCTCAGGTTTTCTACCGCAAAAAGTTGTCAGATGCATGTAATACCAAGTCGATTAATTTATTTAGTCCTTAAGGGACCTTCTATATAAAGTTATTAAGTTAGTTATTACCATTTCAATCTTAAAAATTCTTTACGATTTAAATAGATAGATCGACTTGGCCAGCAGCATTATGTATAAATTGTACGATACATTATGTTTTCATGCGATGGCCAAGTCGATCCATTTATTTAAATCGTAAAGAATTTTTAATATTGATATGGTAATAACTAACTTAATAACTTTATATAGAAGGTCCCTTAAGGACTAAATAAATTAATCGACTTGGTATTACATGCATCTGACAACTTTTTGCGGTAGAAAACCTGAGCTGCGAGACTTGGAATTTTTTTACAGGATGTTTTTGATGGGATCGCTTTTTACAATTTTAGTTTGTTACCCTGATGTCAATCATTAACCCTTCATTTGACTAAGTACCAATTACACTGGTCAACATGAAAATTGCCTTTTACTTGAAACTGCTATACATCTTTAGTATTCGACCCCCTTAATCTAAATATAGAACTTAAAATTAATAGTTAGCTCTTATTATTAATTTATGCTATATTTAAGATAATACCGGGTAACTTGGTGGATGTCACTTTATATTATGAGATTTCAAATAATTTTGTGAGAGTATCCGCGTTAATTTTATTATTATGCTTTCGTTTCATGTGTCTTATAGTATTAGCGTTTCATTTGTTTGTTAAAACGCGAAATTTTAAAAGTTATTTCTCATTTTCGACAAATTTCTGTTGCAAAAACTACAATTTGCAAAAACTACGGTTTGTTGGGTCTGCAAATGGGCTACACCAATTGCTGGTGCTTCTTGCGCGGGTGGGATAGTCGGGCTAGATCGTTACATTACTTTAAAAAAGATTGAACTTGAAGACAAAGTCTGTGCCCTGGAGAAAATAACGTTAAATATCCTCCCCTAGTCGATCCTCATAAAAATTGTCTCCCTCCATCGCATATGAAATTGGGATTAACGAAGACCTTGGTTAATCCTCTCAACAAAGGCTTTGAAGGTTGGTCCACCTTTTTTCGCACCCACTTTGCAAGTAATTGATTACTTGCGAAGTGAATTTCGACATCTATGCGGCGCCAAAATAAAAGGGGGAGTTTTCGTCGGACCTCAAATATGAGAGATTCTTAAGGACCAAAACTTTGATCCGATTTCACAGGGCATCGAAAAAGAGGCATGGGAATCTTTTAGAGCAGTAGTAGTTCATGATTTTTTGGGCAATAGGAGATTTGAAAATTACCACGAGCTTGTGAACAATCTTCTGCAAAAGTATCAGCAAATGGTTCGCAATATGTCCCCAAAAATTCACTTTCTTCATTCTCACCTCGATTTTTTCCTCCTAACTGCGGTGATATGACTGACGAACATGGTGAACGATTTCACCAAGACTTATTGACAATGGAAAAGAAATACAACGGCCGATAGAATGCGTCAATGCTAGCGGACTACTGCTAGAACTTGGTTTAAGGTTTTCGTAAAGATAATTCCAAAAGGAAAACGAAAAAAAGAGAAATTATTGAATAGTAAAGGTTAAATACTTGGGAAATATTTTAAAATACTCAGTTTCATGTAAAAAGTTTATGAAAAAGTAAAGAAAATGTCTTTTTTAAAAAAGAATCGATTTATATTCTATGAAATTTTACTCTTACGTCATCGGTCATATATTTCGATACCAGCCATAATTTTAAAATAAGAGCTAACTTTCAAATTTGGTTTATATTTTCGTATTCAGTGACCCCAAATTAGCAAAATAATAAAGCATTTATTTTACAGATAAACAAAAAGTTAAATTTTGTAGACCAGTGTTATTACTAAAATTAAGTTGACTAATGATTAAGTTTATATTACATTATATTTTTTAATAATATCCTTTTTAACTAACATTGATATAAAATAGAGATGGTAAAACTTATAATGGAGTAGTGGGAAAACTCGCTATCTCTTTCATCCCCATGCGCCTTGTGCAAGATGACGTCATAGCACGGTAGCTGCATCCTATTCTGTGCCTCCTACTACAGACAGAAGAACGCCCATATTACTATGAAAGTTAGTATAGGCGCGAAGATTATTGGCCATGATGAAACCTACTTTTTTGAGTGGAGAAAAATATATATTTTCAATAAATACATATATAAACATGCCTGCATAATTACCAATACATTATTGATTTAAAAACCAACGATAGGTCCTAGGCCCTTCGGTATAATTGGTGTGTGAGAAAGAGGAATTAAAAATCGAGCTAAAGTAAATATTAAATGAACTTAATGTAATCAATCACCACGCACTAAAAACGGTGAAGGAAAACATCGTGAGGAAACCTACATACCATAGCCGATTTATAAAAATTTCTATGGTATGTAAGTCCGCCAACCCGCATTAGGCCAGCGTGGTGGACTACATGGCCTAACCACTCGCAATCGTACTCTCGATTGTAGAGGAGGCCCGTGCCCTGCAGTGGGACGTATATAGGCTGATACGATACATGTAAACATAATTGAGACCCAGGCCCGGAGTCCTTTGAGAAATTAACTTGAACTCCAATAAAACATATTTTTGTATGACGCTCTATGAACAAAACGTAAAAATTGATGATAATTACTATATTTGTCGCCTGAGATAAAATACTTGTACTTTTTATTTCTGTAGATTCTTATTTTTTTGTTTACAACAAATATTTAAATAAGACTTTCATTTTTTATGCACCGTATACGGTCTAGTTTGCCTGATTATAAAAATACCACCTGGTATTTAACTGTGCTAAGAATCCGATATCATTACAGCAGAAAAAAAGCATTATATATGGCGCCAAATAGCCAAAGAATCATATCTCTGACATATGAGATATGCACAATTACTTTCCCAAATACCGTACAAGCTTTCTCACGATAAGATAATGTATCTTCTGTGACAATAATGATAAGACACTTGTATTTGATTGCGCAATGCATGCAATCACGTCATGACCATCTTTCATATCTGCTTGTTGTTTGTTTAAGAAAAAAGATTTGTATCTGTATCCACCCATACACGTCCCACTGCAAGGCACGGGCCTCCTCTAGAAACAAGAGCACTATTGAGAGGGGTTAAGCCATATAGTCCACCACGATGTCGTAGTGCGAGTTGCCGGACTTTACATACCAAAGAAATTCTTACAAATCGCTATGGTATGCAAGTTTCCTCACGATGTTTTCCTTCACCGTTTTAGTGCGTGGTGATTGGCTATCAATACACACATGACTCCGAAAAGTCAGAGGTTTGCCCTGGGATTCGAACCCATGAGCATCGTGAACATGTTGGCAGTCGCGTCTAGTCCCTATCCACGCACTATCCGATACACCCATGTCCCCCAATTAGTTCGGATAATCGACACGTTACTGTAGTTTTTTTTCAGCGAGTATACCTTATGTTCCTCTGTGCAGAGTTGTAAGTACTTTTCGTCTCCTTTCATGGTGTTCTGCATTTCCGCATGGAGCTCCTTGAGCCTTGCCTCGATGCCAGCCAGCTGCCTGCCCACATCACGTCGCTTGTCTTGTGCAGACATGAACCTTTCCTGGGGACACATCAAATAAATAACACCCAACAGTGAAATACAGAGTTCTGACCCCACACTAAGATCGAGTCTTGTGTTGAGTATCAGGAACTACGAGAGACTTTGCGGTCTCAGTAACACTAAGACACACAGACCCGAAAGAAATATTTGTGGGCCGCACAAACATTTCTCTCGGCGCGGGGATCGAACCCACGGCCTCTCGTTTCACAGGCGGTGTCTAACCAACTACAGCGAGGAGGCTGTCGAATGCGTCGTATTGTGTCTTCCAAGAGTTTCAGTGCGAGTTCCATTAATACCAAGTTATTATTAACTATATTGTCCTTCAAATTGAATCACAATAGTGCTCATTATAAATGCTTGGTATAAATAGACAAAAAGGTGGAGCTGACACCGACCCTGAATATAAGATGCTCCTAAGACTTAAATGTTGTTGGTGTTCTATTTGTAAATATGCAATACTCATTATTGGAATAATGATAGAACCAGAAAGAAAAGAAGAAAATGGTTGACTATATTCACCTTATCATTAAATAATTTATTGCACAGTAATTCTGTTAATTCAAATAAATTTTCTGTGAAATGTCAGATGGTAAGTCTGCCAAGCCACAATAGGACATGAATTGGACTATGACCTATAGTCTATACTATCTCAAATAAAACTCTTTATCCATCCAAATGTTGCCTGGAAGGAATTACCTAGTGTGATAAGGCAACTTTTTATACTATCATTATTATGTTATTTCTGTACTATAATTGTTTCTTTAAAGTCCAATAAGAAATAAATAAATAAGAATCCCATGCTCTTCAGAATGCAATTGTGAGTTAATAAAGTTTGTTTCTATGGGAGCTTTATGATGTAGATATAAAGTTATTTCAGCATTTATAAATAAAAATTACATTACTTTTGTTAGTTTTATATTTAAGAACATTCAAACTCAGAAACATCTTTGTATGCACATAATAATGCGTAGATTTAGTACCTAGCAATGATTGACGAAATCATTGTTACTATTTTTATTGTACAATTTGGTATTTTTAAACCCAAGTCATATGACACATACATTGTTAATTGTAGACATTTGTTTAATTTTAACTGATTTTTAAATTAGGTATCAGTCAAAAACCTTCCAGTTATATTCAGGTTTAAAGTACCGATTCATGACCTTGGGATGGTCATAAAATGGATCAACCCACCTGCGCATCTATCACAGTATTCTGTATGGCCATGATCTCCTCAACGCCAGTGAACTTCTCATACTTGGTGACCAAGTCCTTAACTTTGCCCGATATAGCTTCATACTTGAACTTTTCAGCGACTTCGGACACTCTCGTAGCCGGAACATATTTGGTCAATAAATGGTCCACTTTATGCTTCCCCGCGGCGTTTATCTGAGGCAAGCTCACCGTATTGATCTTGTCTTTAAGACTCTGCACTATCTGGCGGATCTTGTTCGCCATTTTCACATATTTTTGTGTTTTTAAATTGTGATTTAATTCACCATTTTGTACGGACAATGATTTCACCCCGGTTGAGGTGACACTGACAAGTGACAGTACTTTGACATCTAATGACAGGAGACAGTGACGTATGTTGTGTTCGGATCACAGGGGTAGCCACCGTGTAACCTAGTATGAGATAGCGATATTTTTTTTTATTTTTTTTTTTTTTTTTTTTTATTAAAAATTTTACGGCTATGGATACAAGTCCTTTTAGCCAATCCTTAACTATTACAAATCGTAAGTTCGAATTATATACAATAATAAATCTATATACATTTACAACATCTACAACCTTTACAATTTTTCTACTGTACTACATATATATTTATACAACGGTTTATACATTAATGGATTCTTTAACATTTCTTTGACTGACGAAGGCTTATATGTTGATATTTCTAATAAATCCGAAATTAAAATTAAACGCATTAAATAAAATTTAGGGCAAGATAAAACAATATGGTCTAAGTCTGCTGGTTGTACGTTACAATATTGGCAATGATCAGATGCTAATATTTTCATCCTAAACAGATGAGCTGGAGTCTGACAATGTCCAAATCTTAATCTATTTATTATAGTTATGCATTTCCTCTCTTCAAATTGCATTTTATTATTATTAAACCATGGGCGGGCGGGTAGGTTCTCTTGTATTGATGCATACCATTTTCCTTTACTTTTATTTTTTTCCTTCCAGTAACACTCCCATCTAAATCTAGCTTTTTCTTTTAATGTCAGAAAATAATCTGTGTAGGGTATTTTCAGAGCATCAGTATGGTCTTCATCCCAATGAGAATTAGCTGCTTTATCAGCTAATTCATTACCCTGGATTCCCGAATGGCCAGGTACCCATTCAATCCTAACCACCTTGCTCTTGTTCAAATTATCCAATAATTCTTTTATATTATAAATTATATAGTTGGTTTTATAAGCCAAAGTTGAACCATATATTGTTTTAATAACACTTTGAGCGTCTGATAGAATAAGTATTCTGTCAACGTTACCTAAATCTCTCGTGTACATTAAGGCTCTATAAATTGCGTATGCTTCTGCTGTGAAAATACTACTCTCGTTATTAATTCTATAATTTTTACTTATTTTCTTATACGAGTCATAGAAAGCAGCACATACACGATTTAGGGTCTTTGAGCCATCAGTGTATATTTTATACCAGAGCACATTATTTATGTCATCTACGCTATCCCTTTCTTGAATTGAATCTAACAGAGCGTCGTATTTACAATTATATACAGGGTAAATACTAAATTTATACATATTTACACTAAGCTCATTCATATGAGCCATTATAGTACACAATTCAGGAATGTTGTTATACATTATATCAGAAGGACGAATGTAATCGTCTAATGAGGCATCGCATAAATTTTCAGGCAATTTAACAGTATCTAATAATATTGAGCTGGTTTTGCATAAAGCTTTTAAACAAAACTTTTCCGCAAAGTGTAGCCTTCTAATAGCCAGGGGAGGTACGCAGACCTCAGCCTCAAGTGCGTGTATAGGCGTAGTTCTCATTGCACCACTTATTATTCTCAATGCAATATTTTGAATAACATCCAATTTTTTTAACAATGAAGAGCCGGCATACATATAAGCTAAATAACTATAATCAAAATGACTCCTAATGATGCTTTTATAGAGCATTAATAAGGTTTTAGGATCTGAACCCCAGAATGTTCCTGCTAAACTTCTCAAGATATTTAAATTTCTTGTTGCATTTTTACATATGTAATTTATATGGCTTTGAAATTTAAGCTTATTATCTATTATTACTCCTAAAAATTTCTTTTCTTTCACTTGAGGAATGGATAAATTATTATATTGAATATTGATCAAATCATCAGTACCAAATACAACAAGAGAACTTTTTTCCGTATTAATATTTAATTTTAACTTATTACTGTAATATGAATTCAACTGACATAAAGCTAGATTTAAATTTTGTTGAGCAACCGAAATATTTCTGTCAATTGAGTAAACAACAATGTCATCTGCGAATTGTAATACTTTAACGTTTTTCGTAAGATATTGTGAAATCTGAGAAGTATACAGGTTGTACAAGATAGGTGACAGAGATGCTCCTTGCATTAGGCCTTTACAAACAGAATATGGGCCGTGTAGTAACCCATTAAATTTAACATGAAACGACCGATCGTTAAGGAAATTATGAATCCACTTTAACAATTTTCCGGGTAAACCCAATTCATATAATACCCGTATCAGTTGATTAATATTTACATTATCATATGCACCCTGAACATCAAGGAAGGCACAAACTGCAACAGATTTTGAAAGGAGACATTTTTTCATGTCTGTGATAAAGGTAACAAAGCTTTCTGGAGCACTTTTACCTTTTCTGAAACCAAATTGGATATCTGGTAAAATATTGTAATGCTCTACATAATAATCCAGTCTTAATTTGATAATTTGTTCTGTTACTTTACCTATGCAAGAGGTTAGTGATATAGGTCTATATGAATTGTAATCTTTAGGAGGTTTCTCAGGTTTCAGAATTGGAATGATGCACTGTGTTTTCCAAGATTCAGGAATAATTTGATTAAGCCATAGTGAATTTAAGACCATTAATAATTTCTTTTTACAGTTGATAGGAAGTTTTCGTAAAAGGATATAAGGAATATTGTCTAGTCCTGGAGCCGAATCCTTTCTTGAATCTAATGCTATACAAAGTTCCTTATACGTAAATTCTCTTAGCAAAAAAGTATTAATTTCATTGTCATTATTTTTATCGAAAAATATATCATTATCCACTAAACTACTGTTTGATCCATTACTAATTTTATTAATAAAATCAGGTAACCATTCATCTTGTTTAGGTTTAGTCATCACATTAATCCTTTTAAATCTACGGATGTAATTCCAAATTTTTGAAACAGGAGTGTATCTATCTAAGGATGAACATAGGGTTTTCCAACTATTACGTTTTTGTTCACTAATAATTTTTTTCTTTTTTGCATCCAGTTTTTTATATTCAATAAACAGTTCCATTGTCATTGATGATCTATATGCTAACAAAGCCATTTTTGATTTTTGTACAGCTTCTGCACATTCATCATTCCACCATGGTGCTGGGATTTTCCTATGATTTGATGATATATTACATTTGAAGATAGGTGTACATTGGTCCCTTAAATTGTATAATAGTTCACAAAATTGATTATATTGTGAAAGAGGGTCAGAGTCTGAAGGAATAAATTCATCAAATAATTTCTCAGCCTCAATCTCAAATTTAATCCAATCAGTTTTATGAAATAGATATTTTTGAATGTTATAATTTATTTGGTATTTACAGGGGGAGATCAGGATGTCAGTAAAGATAGGGAGGTGGTAACTTCCTAATGGATCTTCACCAACACTCCATTCACATAGTGGAGCTATGTCTGGGCTAACACAGGTGAGATCTATTGCTGATGGATTTCTATTTGGAGCCTGGACTGTTGTGGCTTTGCCATCATTTAACAAGCACAGATCAGCTTCATCCAGTAGGTTAAATAGCTGAGTACCCCTTGACTTTGTTGTTGCACACCCAAAAGCTATGTGGTGGGCATTAAAATCTCCTGATATTAAGCAAGGTCTAGGTAAGGAATTAAATATATTTCTTAATTTATTTATTTTAAATCTACTACTTTTAGGTGGACAATACACAGTCAAAATGGATAAAGGACCAGTGTGAGTTTGAACTGAAATTGCAACTGATTGAATATCCTGGTAGAATGGGAGTTGTATGTTTTCATATTTAATATTATTTCTAATCAAAATACCAACACCACCATGATCATTTTTAGCATTTTTATAGATTAAATTATAGCCTGGAAATTTCAGGTTATGACAATTGTTTGTTTTTAACCAAGTTTCATTAAGCAGCAAAATGTCAATGTTAAATTCTGTTAATAAAGACATTACAAGTGGCCGTTTGTTATTAATACTCTGAATATTATGATGAACTATTCTTATAAATCTATCCATTATGTAAGTGTTTTAATAAAATTTCTTTAATTTTAATTGTAGTCTTAGGAGCGTCTTTATTGTTTCCTAATGAAATTAGAGTTTTTACTAATGCATTAATTATCCTATCGTTATTAATTATTTCATTGGTTTCTTTAATAGAAGAAATATGTTTAAATTTGTTTAGTCCTGAATTTTGGAATTTCAATGCATCATGCTTTGGTAAGGGAAGTGGAGGGAAATTCCTATTACTACTTGCGTTATTAACTGAAGTGGCTGTTGTAGCAGCATAGGAAAGTTTTTTCTGTTTCATTTTGGCTTCCTTCATTGGGCATGTTCTGGCAATAGCCAGGTGAGGACCCCCACAGTTGACACATTTTATTTCCTCCTCATTAATGCATTCTTTGTAGGAATGTTCCCCAGCACAGATTGAGCATATTTGCTTATTTTTACATACTCTGGCTGAATGATTGAATTTTAAACATTTGAAACATTGTAATAGGGGTTTAATATATGGTTTAACTTTGAAGCGCCAGTGATCTAGGAAAATATATTCAGGCAAGGTGTTACCAACAAATGTTATAGCTACCGTCTTCAAAGCTTGTCTTACTCCGGTATTGTCCTTTTTGGTGAACCTTCTCACCGCTACCATTTCATATTCACATGTGAGTTTTCTATAGAGTTCTTCATTGGAGATGTCGACGGGAACAAACTGGATTACACCGATGACTTCCACTGACGATGCTGGAATGTATGCTTTTATATTATGCGCTTCTAATTTGGAATTGTTGTTCAGAAAATCATTGGCTGAACTGGCTTGCTTAAAAACAATTTGAATTTTATGAGCGTTTACTCTACTAATTTCATACTGTCCTTTGATGAATTCTCCTAAAATATTTAATATGAATATCGGATCTTTGTTTCCAATATATTCATTTTCGGTACTTTCTATAAATACTGGAAAGTTTGTATTGTTACAGTTATCAGTATACTGTCTCTTGTAACCAGGCTTGTAGTATGGTTTTAGCGCCAAAATCTCTTCTGCTGGATTACTAGCAGTAGTAGTAGCAATCCGTTCATATTTTCTCTTCTTATTATCTTTTATTGGGTCTCCATCGCTATGGGTCCCCATTACTCCGGATAATTACAGATTTTAAAATATTTTATAAAATTAAAATTTTTAAATAGTCCGCCTTGTTTGACTTCCCGCCAAAAAGTAGAGATAGCGATATTTGTGGGAGTGTGGCCAGGTTGACACGTTTTTCCTAAGGTATCGGGAAACTTTGACCGTTCTTTAAAAAAATATAATTGCTAAAATATCGATATTTTAACTTTGATGGGAACTACAATGCACTTACATACCTGGGTCGTCAGCCATCACCCAGAACTAATAAAAACACTGTATAACATAAACATAATTTAAGTAAATATTTAATTCTGAAAATAAAAACGATTGTAATAAAAGCTAATAACAAAACAGCATCTAGTCCGCCCCGTGACCACGAAAGTTGTAAAGTAATCGAAACATCGCGGGGAGAAGTTAAAAAAAGCAAAACTTAAACCAAATCCGCGATAAAATTCGTAAATAGTTTTATTTCAAAAACAATATCTATTGTGCATCCATATACAGTTCAAAACATATAAGGAAAAAGTTTAAAAAATAAAAGATAATTATTGAAGTTTGTTTTTTAATATGTAATTTAAATCTATTAATATCGTTTGTTTTAGGGAATATCAACCTTTGGACCGCTGGCCACCCCAAATAATGTAAATATTTGCCTCCAAAACGTCAAATTTCCTGGAGTCAAGCGGTTACGCCGATAAGGACAGGTTACAAAAGCTTGCATCTCTTTCTTACATGAATGTTATGTATAAATCTCTTTCGTTTTGTGGAAAAGGGTTAGAACATGTGACTCCGTCTATTAGTTTCTCCGTCTACGGTTCGGATACACGTTCCTAATTTTTTTTTTAATCTGGCGCGGCATAGTGGCCGCATTGCGTCTGATGGTGAGCGCAAATGCCGCTCAGGCAGAGTGTCCACTGGCATCGGACGGCAGTCCCATGTCAATAAACACAATTATGCCGGCCTGCTAAGATGCCTCTTCACTTCTTCTACTTCCTATACTACTTTCTTACTACTACTACTACTTTAATTATTTTTATATCCCACTGACCAGTTGGGTTTTGGAGCCAGTTTTGAACACATTATGGAGTCCTTTGAGTTTTTGAGGAATTATGTTGCCTGCGGCTTATTAACGTGTTATTTCTTTTTATGTAAAATACGCACTACAGCTAAAACACACCTGAGGTTTTCTAACCGTACTTTTAGATAACTCATTTTTATAACGCTACAGTTTAAAAAGCCTTGAGTTGAGAATATGTTGCGTTACTTAATTAAATAATCTGAAGTTAAATAACTAGTATATATCTCTATTCTAGAGGTCAGAACGCCTCTCGTTAGGCAAAAGCAACAGCTTTTTGCAACGTGCATTTAAATAATTATATTCAATTGCGTAAATTAATTGGATGTATTGCGCTATTGTTAATTAATAAGTTGAAGTGGCACATAGTGGGAGAACCCTTAACCGATGCGGAAAGACGACAACATCCTTTACTGTCCTAGCTCATGGCTGCAATGTCCTTCAGAGTAGAACACAAAAGTGCATTTTCACTGCTGTTTGGTGGATGAAATAGACATTGCGGTGGAATCTACCCAAGCGGTCTATTTCATATGTGACACCTACCATCAGTAAAAGATGATATCAATACACATATACATCCCAAAAGACAGAGGTGTGCCCTGGGATTCGAACCCGCCCGTTGGCAAACCCGTTGGCAGCCGCGTCGATCCGTTTACTAACATGCCACCACGCACTTATGGTTACTTATTATATACTTACTATATGGTCTAACTACTCTCAATCGTACTCTCGATTGTAGAGGAGCCCCATGCCCTGCAGTGACACGTATATGGGCTAATAAGTTCTGTTATGTTATGTTCCGTAAAATATTTGTTTTATTAGGAGACTCGATGACGGAAGGTCATTCTAGATGTGATCTTAAGGCAGCACGCGTTTACATTTCTACATCGTTTGTAATAACAAATAAATAATTGCGATACATCTTTATTTGATTATAACATGTTTACAATGTTAAAGCACCCTGACTCCTGGTCCAGAAAGCCCTGAATGACAGAAGTCAGACTCTTTCGAATGTTCTACCAGGTATATTCAGGCTGCGGCTGAAAACGAAGCAAGATGGTAGGTTCAGTGACTTCTGAAACAATGGAACAAACGCCGAAAAAAAATTTGATGTGATGTGTTGCGAGCCTGTGAAATTGGGTAGGTAAAAGAAAGGGAAGAAGGAATAGGCATCAAGGTTGTCGGTTCACGCGGATCTCCTGTGAGACAGTGGTACCGGCCCGGAGGAGCCTGCTCATTCATACATGACTGACAACAGCCTGGCTCTACCACATTTTACCTAGATATCGTCGTTTTTGGGTGGTAAAAACATACATTTACCTAAAATAATAATGTACTACCTCTTAAACACGTAATGGTATGCAAGTTTTAAATTATTATTTTTGCATTAAATTCGTTATTACCACACAAACACGATGATACTAGAAAAATTCCAAAAAGTTGCTTTATAAAAAGTGTAATCAAAGTAGTCACTAAAACTATATATACCTGGCTTCGTTTTCGGTCGCATGGATATACACTACACTATCTATAATATGTAATATTTGCTATACATCATAGTTATCTATATTAACTTGTTAATGTTAGTGAATATTATTTTTTTATGTGTGGCGTTAAATCCTTACTAATATTATAAAGGTGAAAGTTTGTATGTATGTATGTATGTATGGATGTTTGTTACTCTTTCATGAAAAAACGGCTCAACAGATTTTGATGAAATTTGGTATAGTGATAGCTGACACCCTGGATTAACACATAGGCTACTTTTTATCCCGAAAAATGTAGTGTTCCCGTGGGATGAGTCAGGAAACCAAATATACATATTTTCTACTCTTTCAAATTCAAATTGTTGGCACGGGATGTCCTCTCCTACGGAAGGGAAATATAGTCGACGGCACGCGGGAAATATAGTTAGTAGACACGCGAAATAATATGTTCTTGATGTGGATTGGACTCAAAAACTATCTGCACCCGGGCGAAGCCGGGCCCGACAGCTAGTTATCTTATAGTTTTAAGGTGACGTTAAAAGTGTGTGCAAAAATGTAGAGATGAAAGAAATAAGGTTACCTTCATCTCTTCATATAATAATTATGTTCGCGATTTCAAAAAGCATATTTTTTTTATGAATTTCGAAGTAATAATAACCACAATAAAAGAAAAAGAAAATCCTAAATGTTACAGCAATGCAATTTTTTTTCGAATTTAAAATATTGCTGCTTTTCTTTATAATAATTAATACAATGTAAGATCTAAAAATAAACAAATATTATGTTGATAAATAATAAAATACATATTTTTCATTAACTATTTTACAACCATACTTTTATACTTTTACGACTAATCCTAAAGCTGCGATGTTTATATCAAATTCCATTGCTTTTATTTGAATATTTTCTTAAAATCTGTAGCAGCGATTGACATCAAGTTGGTGTAACAGATAGCCGAAATACCAATATTAATATACCTTGTGTAGTCATTATTTAATGATGTAATAAAGTCAAGAAAATACAATATATATTACAAGAAAATTGAAAAATTATAAGGCTGGCCTATACAAGAAGGTACTCACGTTGAGTTATGAGTCAAAAACGATCTCTGTAATCAAAAAGTAACAAGTGGGCTGTTTTCTGCATTACACGGTGCTAAGTAGGATAACGTTAAGATAGATATTATAAAAGAAATGCAAACTGCTAAACATCAGACAGAAACAACAGACAGAATAGTTTACGGTGAACCAAAATGGTACATTACATACTTGCTTAATATTTATATGTTGAATATATTACAGATAAATTAAAAATCTAACGATCCTGAACATCAAAAGAGAATGATGAACTAATTAAGTACTGTGGGACATGGTTCCTTCAGCCTATGAAAGGAATTTGAAAGTCGCGAAATATTTTGTCGAATTCGGGTATGTTTCGCGTCAGATAATACGCAGTTGGTTCAATCATCCACCATGACTGTATTTCATTGTGTATTTTAAGAAATAACGGGTTCGATTTGATGCGGTTTTCTGATTGTCTGAGACCGCTACCTTCACGTGCTTGAAGTTCGTTTGTTACAATCGTCTCCAATTCTTCTTCTTTTGCTTGACAAGTGAAAAAATATAGGTTGTCAAGAAAGTCTCTCGCTAATCTTTTGTCACGTTCAGTAGCTTCCAGCGAGAGTCTTGGAAAATCGTCGATTTCTATAATAAATCGATATTTTTGTAAATCTCCAAGCCTGTTTTTTAATTGAAGGAATAGTTGTTTTGAATTTTCTCCTAAAGTCTCCTCGTTCAGGTTAAATTTTAACTTATTATTGGCATCTAGTACAAAGAGGTTGCCAATTGCTCCTGCGAGGCCGCCGTTGATGGCCAGAACTCCGCTATCTAGACTCTTGTCCGTGGCATACCTTCCTTCGCGTAGAACCACGTTCCCCTCAGCGTCAACTGTCCTTTCGATCACATCGCAAACTTTATCAGCTAAATACTGTAATCTTTTCTCCATTTTTTTCTTAATTATCGTCATATCGGAGTTTCCGAATGCTGCTGGCAAGGTGAATATTAAAGATTGCAGTTTATTTCTGCCGGAAATTTCAAAAGCTTCATTCACCACAGATTCAGATATTTGTATAAGTGAAAGTTTGTCAACGTGTTGAAAATTGACTCCTCTGTTTAATCTGTCTGTATTATATAGTTTTAGGGTGTTTGTATTGCTATCGTACTCGAGCACATTGCCGATCAGTTCGGAAATCGTCTCAGCCGAAGGATTTAGTATAATTCTTCGTAATGAGTCGGCGACTTCTCCCGTGCTGAGAGTAGTATGTTTTATAGCTTCCGCGTACAGAGTTTTTCTTAAGACAATCAGTAACTCCTCAGTGGAAGAGAAGAATTCTTCACGGAAGGTCCCTTCTCTGCATCCCGCTGTGTTAACTTCTGTCACTTTAATAACCTTTTGCGCGAGGACTACGTGGTAACTGCGAATGTGTTCGTCGATCAGCATATCACATTTGTCAACTAGTATGATTTTGAAAAGTTTTTTTCCCATATTTTTTATATTTTCAATCATCAACTCTCTGGTCAATCTATCTACATCGTGTTCTTCGTGCGCAAGTTGAAATATATTACTGTTTTCTCCTGTACGTAATAAATTCGTCACTAGGTCATGTGAAATTATAATTTTTCTTGAACTTTCTATATCAGCTTTAAGTGTCGTGTACACCACGTAATAAGGTTTAACTTTATCATAATTCCCACGACAAAGTACATCAGAGGAACTATTAAATTTGTCGCGTATTTTTCTATAGCCGTTGAAATATTTGAGTAAGCTATAATCGCTATTCTTTCGCCACAAATCTTCAAGTCTTAGTTTGTCTTTCACGATGTCTTGTTTATATCTTACTTGGAGAAATAAAACATAATCAGCATTTAAGGTCTCAAGTCTCATACACACATCGTCCATATCTCCTATTCCGTCGACGTTGGTGCCTAGGTGAAATTGTGTGATCTGTGGGCATGCCAAAGCTCGCAGATAGATTGTTGTCAGTAGCTTGGTCTCGTACAGTTGTCCGCGGATGTTTGCTATTCCCGGGCGTTTATTATACATACAAATAGGAGTCGGTGTTTCCTCCACAGTTGCATTCATTACATGTTCACTTGCTCCAATTATTTCTGCAATAGCTCGGTCGGGTAGCTCCTTAGCGATATCGAAAGCTGTTTTGCCTATATCGTTCGCGATTGTAGGGTTAGCGCCATATTTCAGAAGGATGTTGACTGCTTCTTTGTCTTGATGTAGTACAGCTACGTGTAGCGGAGTGTTGTTTTCATAATCCCCGAACCTTACGTTCACATCGGCTCCATTTTCAATACAATCTGTTATGTTTGTTATTCTCTCGGTTCTGCCCAAGTGTTCATACAAAGCTATAAATAATTTTGCTTTATTTAATGCCTTGTCTCCGTTCTCCATGTTTCTTGGAGTGTTATATTATCTGAAACAGAAAATTCAAAACATCAAAGAATTTTGTGATTATGTTATCTCTTTTATCGTTAAATCAATAATTATTGACTATCGGGCATCGACCCGCATGCACTAATCAGTGCAGATGACGTCCTTTGGTTGAAACTTTCCATTAATTAAATAAATATCTACATACAACAGTCACATACATAGTACTGAACCTCTAACTCTTTACTGGTGGTAGGTCTCTCATATGGGACCGTTCATCCTTATTCATATTGGAATTGATAATATTGTACTATTATTTATGTTGTTAATTAACTCTGTGCAAGCTTAGACTTAACATCTTATGTCTCAGGATGGCGAGCGCAGTGGAATGCCAAGCATTCCTTTGTAATTCAAGGTGTTGTTTGGTTTGGCTAATGTCCACGAGCAGTCATGACCGTTACCATTAGGCGAACAGCATGCTAGTCTCGCCATTAATAACAATGGCAATAAACAAATATAATTAATTACAGAGCGCAGCAAATGGCGGTGTTATCGCTATTAGATATATCTAGACAATCATATTAATACAATGAATCAGCCATTAACGAACACATGTATTCTGGGGGTGTTTAGAGAAAATCTCAAGTAAAGAACATACCTTTCAGGTCCAAATAATATTAATGTAGTCAAGTTTTCCGTTCAGATGATCAGGTGTCGTATCTTCACTTGAAATCTATTTCGCAAACAAATTGTTTCAATAATCTGTTATTTCACCGCAGCAGATAGCAAGGAACTGAGGTTTAGTTTACATTTGAAGAAGCTTGTGTTATCTAAATATAAACTATGAGTGGATTTCCCAGTATTCGTATCTGCTAAGTGTTTTCCTTTGTTGCTAATGCACGAGGATTTAATTACCAATACATTATTGATTTAAAAACCAACGATAGGTCCCCTTCGGTATAATTGGTGTGTGAGAAAGAGGAATTAAAAATCGAGCTAAAGTAAATATTAAATGAACTTAATGTAATCAATCACCACGCACTAAAAACGGTGAAGGAAAACATCGTGAGGAAACCTGCATACCATAGCCGATTTATAAAAAAATCTATGGTATGTAAGTCCGCCAACCCGCACTAGGCCAGCGTGGTGGACTATATGGCCTAACCACTCCCAATCGTAGTGTCGATTGTAGAGGAGGCCCGTGCCCTGCAGTGGGACGTAGATGGGCTGATACAGAATCAAAAAATGCCCGTTCATAGTATCGATAAATAATCTCATAGATCCCGATACCGATACCGCAAAAAAATTACTAGGTATAGTATTTATGGTTTGTATTTAAACGTTTTCCTGTTTTATCCCGGCCGACAGACTTTGATAAAATAAAATAATTAGGTATCATCATATTTTACATGTTGTACAACACAACAGTGCATTTATACTGCTGTTTGGCGGGAGAAATTTTTTTTATTGGAAATGGTTGCCAATTCGGTTTCTCTGTCTGAAAGGATCACTCGGAGGAGACTGAACCGGGCCGCTAAGCAGGGGCGTCGCCAGACGATGGCCCAGAGGGAGGGGGGAGGGGGCAAATATTATGGAGAATGAGAAAAATGTGATTGCAACTTACAGAATTTTGACGGCGGCCCCCAGACGGTCAATATTATTGTACAATAGTATGGTATGTGCAAAAAAATGCCCCCCCTTGGCGACGCCCTTGTCGCTAAGTATGTGATCACTACATAGTATAAAACAAAGTCGCTTTCTCTGTCCCTATGTCCCTTTGTTTGCTTAAATCTTTAAAACTACGCAACGGATTTTGATGCGTTTTTTTTAATAGATAGAGTGATTCAAGAGGAAGGTTTATATGTATAATACGTAGGTACATATTATTGTACAGAAATCTATTTGTACCCGGGCGAAGCTGGGCCGGGCCGCTAGTTTAATATAATTAGCAATTCAAAAAGTTGAGTCATAAACACATAATTATTTTACGTCACTAAGCCTCAAGTTTCCAATATGAAAAGTTTCATTTTAATTGATTCTTCCAAATGTCACTTCAAGTTCCGTATTAAAGGAATTTACATACCTTTCTATTTTAATGAAAAGTGTGACGTCTAAATATTTTTAATAGCTTTATCCTTGTAAAAAATGAAAATGTAACTTCCATGTATATATGACTAATTATACAGTCGCCATTTTGGTTAATGATTGCATCTATGAATCTATATAATATACTAATATATAAAACTGAAGAGTTTGTTTGTATGTATTCGCTAATTTCAGGAAATGACGATTCAAATTGAAAAAATATTTTGGTTTTGGATAGTTAATTTATCGAGGAATGCTATAGGCCAAACAACATCACGGCAAAACTAATAGGAGCGGAGCAGTCGTGAAAATGTTTCAAAAGCGAGGAAATCTTATTTCTTTTGAGAGCTTTCGTGGCGTATTCTGTGTAAACGGTTGAAGATACTCTACAATCATGTATGACGGGATCGTTCCTCTTAATAACTTCTAATGGGACAGGACGGGATGTAACGGGATGGGATGGGAAAAGCAGTGGAGGCAAAATGATTCTGCACCCGAGCGGAGCCGGGCTGGGTAGCTAGTCATGATATAAATTTATGGTTTGGGAAATTCACTTCTATACACGTTGTGGAATAAAGTCGCTTTCCCTATGAAAGGTTAGATTTTGAACAACGCAACGATTTTTAATGTAGTCTCCATCGATATAAATGATGCAAGAGAAAGGTTTAAACGTATATACAGGATGTTATTGATATATTATGGTATTTATTTTTAACCATACCTTCTTAATTGCCTCTTAGTTTTTTTTTTGGAGTTAAAACTCCCTAAGGTAAGAATCGTTTTTCTCAGATAAGTTCCCGAACCGAAGTTCAGCTAAGCGGTAAAAATACTCGTATCTGTACAGGGTGAGCAAAAATAATGAAAATTAAAATCACGATTTATGAAAAAAAAAACTCGGATTAAATAAAAAATCTGTCCTACTTTGGCATGAAAGTCAGACATTTTTTAGCTTCTAGCTAACCCGCTCATGAACACATACGTGTATTCTGTATACAGCTATTATGTACAAAAGAGATTTTAACAATGTCTAGGCTAATCTTGAGAACTATCGGGTCAAGTCGACAGGCGGACCTACAACAATGACTTTATTCACAGAAAAATTGAATAATGGCTTGTTATGGCTAATTACATTTTAATTTAACGCAACACGAAATTAAATTATTTACTGGTGGTAGGTCTCTCATGTGATAAGCCGCCTGGGTAGGTACCACCGCAATGTCTATTCCTACCGCCAAACACCAGTGTAAATGCACTGTTCTGTTTCGGTTTGATGGACAGTGTAGCCAAAGTAACTATTGTACATTTTCAGACTTGACATCTTATGTCTCAGGATGGCGAGCGCTGTAGAATGCCAAGCATTTTTTTGTGATTCAAAGTGTGTTGCTTGATTTTCTTAATTTTATTATTCATAAATATTACTGGATTACCAATACCCCTTTCCTCTTTTAATGTTTTTCCTTCCCGTTTCTCTCCAGATCTGATGGCTTACACATCCATGATCCAAGCGTTGTAGATGTTCATACATACGTACATAAACTCACGCCTATATCCCAGAAGGGGTAGGCAGAGGTGCCAGGGCACCCACATTTCGCCTTGTATTTTCCGTCCCACAATGTGATAGGTGGCGAGCCTATCGCCATATCGGGCACAAATTCCTGACTCTGGGCTGATAATGAATAGAAAAATCCAATATCACTTCGCCCAACCCGGGATTCGAACCCGAGACCTCAGCTTTGTAACCGTACCTTAGTACAACTACGCCACCGAGGTAGTCGTGGATGTTCATGGGCGGCAGTAATCACTTAGGTGACCTGTTTGCTTTTTAGACAGACCTATTGTGTACCTACGAAACATCATGTAGATAGGCTGACTTTTTTCGTATATCTCATAGTTATTATCCTACGGGAGAAGCAGTTGTTTTCGGTGTAAAAAATATCCTATGACCTTTTCTAGATCCCTGAAAAAATACAAAATTTAATGATAATCAGTTGAATAATTATAGTGTGAAAGAGCAACAAAAAAATACATATTACGTACTTATGATATCCACAATTTCAGAATTTCAGAATATTTTTTGCAGAATGAATGTACAATTAGATGTTCTTATTCTAGAGCGAGTCACAGAAACATTCTACCGGAAGGTAACGGTGTGCAATATTATAAGAATATATTATATTCGATTTTATATTTTAAACAAGATGATTCATTAAATTCAAATGATTAATCATTGCAGCATGTGATAGTTATAAATTGTAAGAGAGAACCTAGTTGGGACAGAAAGTCAGTTGATATAAGGTCAGGGTTTTAACGCGCTTACGTACATATTCATTAATTAGTACATAATATGTAGGTACATAATTTAACTATAACGGAAAATACAGTATACTAGAGGTCGGGCCTGGCTTCGCCCGGGTGCAGATAGCTTTTGAGTCCAGTCCACATCATTGCAGTCGACTATATTCCCCGTCCCGTTATATCCAGTTTATGTCCCGTCTCATTCAGTCTCATGACGAAAAGCATGCAATCCTGCCCTCTCCTATCCCGTGCCACCCATGCGAATTTTTTTTGTTTGTTTTATAATGGCCCGGCATAGTGGCGGCATTGCACCTGATGGTAAGTGCTAATGCCGCCCAGGCAGAGCATCCATTGGCATCGGACGGCAGTCCCATGACAATGGAAACAATTATGTCGGCCTGCTAAGTTGCCTCTTCACACTACGGCGGAAGGACCCAGGATTGTAGGAAGGAGGGAACACGCGAGAAGGCAAACAATTCCAACAATTAGAAAGAGTACCAAATATTCATATTTGAATTCCTGTGTCATCCTACGGTAACACGATATTTTTTTCAGTTGTAATATAAGATGCTGTTTGGTTTTGCTACAGTTCATGAGCAGTCGTAACTCTTACCATCAGGCGAAAGGCGTCGCGTACTCGCCATTCATTGCAATAAAAAAAACACTGCCATAATGGTTTCTTAGATTTACGCGAATGTTACACATTGAAATAAGACTATTATTTACGGATTTTATCGCGGATTTAGTTTAATTTTTACATTTTTTGAATTCCCGACGTTTCACGAACATCGACGCTCAACGAAGTCTGCAGTTGCTGAGCACATAGAAGAAGGCTCCAAGCATTACCTTCGTTTTGACCAGCCCCAAGTCCTCGCGAAAGAACACCGTTTCCTGCCCAGGATGTTTCGCGAGGCTATTGAAATTAAAAAACATCCAAATTTCAATAGGGAAGATGTCTTGAAGCTTGCACAAGCATGGGATCCAATTCTACACTTAATTAAATCGGAACCCAAAAGACCAACTGCCAGACCTCAAGACACAGTGAGCTCCTTCTGCGTGGATCGGAACGCGAAAACAGATTAGTTATTTAAATTAACTTTTTTAATTTAATAATTCAAAATTAAGGGTAGTTAAATTGTAACAGTCACTGAGCGGATGACTAATACCTCAGTCCGCCCCGTGACCACGAAAGCTGTAAAGTGATCGAAACGTCGGGAATTCAAAAAATGTAAAAATTAAACTAAATCTGCGATAAAATCCGTAAATAATAGTCTTATTTCAAAACACTGCCAGTCCGGACTGGGCCAATATCTTGCCAACAGCCAAACCCCGCTTAACGGCACTCTTGGTTCTATACTTCTTTGCTCAGCAGTGGCTGATTATGGGCTGATATTGTAATGTGCACGCACCATAACTTAAAATAACCAACACACCCATCAATCCGGTAGTAATTAAATTAGTATTAAGGACGCAAGGAATAAAGGATTCGGCGCTGACATAACGCCTAGTGATATAAATCTGAATAATTCGCAGGCGGTGCGTGCGACCTTCACGAATGCGTGGCTAAACTGCACTGATTAGAGGCCGGTTGTACTGTACTGTTTAACTGTTAGTTATACCTTTAGCAAATAGTTAAACAGTACACTTTGTAACTGTCGCAATAAATAAATAAATAATATGAGGCAGAAACTTCTACTGATTAACTATTAGTTAGAGGTATTTTTAACTGACAGAAATTATTATTTCTGCAATTATAATCATTATTTTTGATATGAGGGCAGAAACTTTTATTGATTAATTACTAGTTAAGGGTGTTTAAATTGACTTTTTAAATCTTTTTTTTAATCTTTGGTTTTAAGTTTTACTACGGTCCATAAGCGGCCGTGTCGCCATCAAGCGATCATCACAATATCTATTACTCCCACCAAAGAGCAGGGTTTAGGTACTGTTTTGTTTCGGTTTAAAGGACATTGTAGCCAGAGTAGGTAACATATTGAGACTTAATATCTCATGTCTCAGGAAGTCGAGCGCAGTGGATCCCCATGTATTGCTTAGTAATGCATGGTGTTGTTTGGTTTTGCTACTGTCCTGAGTGGTCATATCGCTTACCATCATGCGAATAGCATGCATAAATATTTTTTTTATCATTCCAATGAACAGCGAGACGAGACTTTGGTGACAGCTATTGTTGGATCTTGAAAATAACTGTCATGACATTACAACAAACGGATTTTAGGTCCAGAAACTACTAGCAAAAATCAAATTCGTACATCTTACATAGCGTATTCCAACAAGGACTGCTAAAATACCAATTACGATAGTGCTGCTATGATAAATTAATAAATTTACAAAGCATCCATATATTTAGTCCTGACCAAATTGTATCAACCCGTATACGTCCCACTGGGCATGTCCCAACGGAAATTAATGATTGAATGGTTATTCGAGATAGTCGTCCATGCTAGCCTAGTGCGGTTAGGCGGACTTTGTATATCATAGATATTCTAACAAATCAATATATAATAGTATATAGGTTTCCTCACGATGTTTTCCTTCATACGAGGTTTTTTTTATTGCTGTGAATTGCGAGACGGTCATACCGTTCTCCTGATGGTTAGCGGTGCGTCCGCTCATGACACCTTGAATTACAAAGTAATGCTTAGCATTCGCTCTGCTAGATGTTAAGTCTCAAAATGTCCAGTAGTTACTGTGGCTGCAATGTCCGTCAATCCGAAACACAACACTGCATTTACTTTACTGTTTTCCTTAAAATTAGGGTTCTAAAATTATTGGCGCAGTTGGTTAGAACTTCTAAGCCACTGCGCCACAGAGGCTGTTAATATTTAATAAAGGAAGTCTAGCATACATTGTTTAATAAATTATTTAGAGCGTATTCTGTCAATTTGGCTATATAATATATTAACAAGTCTGAAAGATGTAGCCAAATTTACTAAAGAACAAAACTTGGTTTCCTTATTGTATAAACCTTCTCTTATAACAATATTATAATTGTGTTTTCGTGAATGTCAACAGTAAAATCCTTTGAAATTAATTGAAATAAAAATCTTGTCCTTTTTTTGTTTGTACAATCGTCATACCCACTGTTTTTTAAAACAAAAATTTATTTTTAGAACAACAGAAGACAAGATATAATCAAGTTATTTTAGGATTAAAAATAATTACTGATATAAAAGGTTATCTGGATCTGCCTAGTAAATATCAAATCGCACTAAGTGATAGTTAGACTCTAGCATGACATAATGAAGGTTACAAGTTCACAATTTTTTATGCAATTAAAGTTTGTCTGCTTCAACATTCCAGCCGAACATACATAATTACACACATATGTATATACAATGCAATTTGCAGTTAAATAAAGGCTTGTTGTTGCTTTTTTCATGGATAAACCGCAAAGCAGCAAAAAGATCCAGACACAAAGTATTACGTTAAGGATAAAGGCTTTAACCATCTTTAGGAAACTGTAAAAACTGTTCATATTAATAAAAATGTGTATAAAAAATGGTATTTAAGGTCAGCACTGTGGTCACCCGGCGCGGCGGCTGTTTGACGTAACACGATTCTCAGAAAATATTTTTAACCATTGCATTTAGCTAATTGTGAAAAGATTATAATGATAAAAGTCCAAATTCGACAATGCAGTAGGTTTTTTGAGATCCTAATTTATTTATTTATTTTAATGATTTTTGTACATCAACGACCCTTAAAAATTAAAAAAAGATGACATTAGAGTATAAATAGCGGCCGTATTGCTCAAGGTTATCTCTTACCGGTTTCCATGGGAAGGAGATAAGAGATGGAAAAGAGGGTATTTAAGAATTAAATTATTTGATATTGTTTTTTTGTAATTTTAAATATAACGAGCGTCATTCAACATCTTTAGGTAGCCTCCGTGATTGGTTAGACGCCGGGTGGGAAACTAAAAGTATTCGGGTCAAGTCTAGGTATTTGTGAGACCAAGAACTGTCAATGTTTTTTCTTCATCAAATCAAATCAAATGAAAATTATTCGGCGCTCAAAATGAATTCAATTTTTTTTCGAATTGGACAAACGATTCCTCTGTATAGTATTTCCTCTGGGTAAAATATGTATATCCACGTGGATAGCGAACTTATAAATCGGTTAAAGATCCAATATATTAAGTGCAGTGCGTTGCATTTAAGAATCATCTATTGAGAGGAATAATAGACACGCAGAGATAAAAGTATTTGTTTCTTCTAAAACAATAAAACGACCATGCACAATATTCTAGTAACATCTTACAAGTGACAGTACCCTTATAAAAAGCATAATTCGTACCTTACTGGTGGTAGGTAATGTCCATTTCTCCTGCCAAACAACAGTTGTTGTGTTTCGGGTTGAAGGATATTGTAGCCAGATTAACTACTAAACATATTAAGGCTAAAAATACTTAGAAAATAATAATAGTCTATATTCAATCTCAAATTGTTTTTGAACATCATCAGGTGTTTATTTGGATATACAAGCTTTAAGACTGGCGATATGCATTGGGTAATCTATATGCGCTTACCATCTTTCTTTGTCCTTACTTTATCGTACTAGTATATAAAATATTAGTATTTAGTAACGATTTTTTGCTTTGATGTTTGTGCGGCCCAAAAAATATTTCTTCCGGGTCTGGGTGTTTGTAAGACCGAAAAGTCTCTCACGGTTCCTGTTACCCACGACACAAGACTCAATCTTAGTGTGGGGTAATGACTATGCATGTGACTGGTAGGTGTTATTTATATTATTATTTTTAAAGCACAGAATGGGATTATTGTGTGCTTAGTTTTTGATTGCGTTGATAGATTGTTCGTGCGTCATCAAAGGTCTTTGAATTTAAAGAAACAATATTTACGCTTGTAAAAAATCATTGAATTGTGTGTCGTGCATTACAGTAACAGGATTTACCTTTTTTTATCTGAAATATCAATAAAAAAAGGCAAATAATGCTTTATTCGTTTATCTGCTTTGATTATTTTTAAATGCAGTTATATTATTAAGAAGTATAATGTTGTGTGTATCACAGCGCATCTACCTTAAGTTAGCGTGCGGCGAAATTAAGAACTACAAATAAATGTAAAAATATATGTTTATCGCATTGTTTGACATATGCTTTCATAACATAAACAACGACCATATAATCTAATATTATTGACATGTCTAACGTAATAAGTTAATAGCACATGAAGATAGAAAAACTATTGTTATTACTTTGCACAACAGCGCTTTCTTTTTCCTTCTTGTAAATCCATCCTATGGTTGTCTGTGAGACAGTGCTTTTGACGAAAGAAGATCATAGTTGATCTATAGGGGGTAATTACTATATTGCCACTAGATACAAAATAATTTCTCAACTTATGTCTGATAGTTAGTGGCACTATATCTAAACGACCACCGCAATTATAAAAATCCTTACAACTAACGGCCTGTTTTCAATAATGTTTAACAAGAGACTACATTCGACATTTCTATGCATTTTATATTTTGGGTAAGCCAAGATAGAAGGATAAGCTAAGTAAGCAACATGAATATATCTTGGCAGCTATCTTTGTTTATTAAAGCATAGAATTGTATCAACATAGTAATGGTAGTGGTTTTAAACTCTTATTAAAGAAGATAGGATATACTCGTAGATAGCAGCCGTTAACATGCGTGTTAAACCACAGTTTAACCCACCGCTCAGCCAACACAACCGAGCCAAGTGATTTATAGTTAGCTATTAAGATTCACGCGGCGCTGTTGTCGACAAACGCATGCACAATAACAATAATATACACAACCGTGAATCTACGCATTTTTGGACGGCACGATACTTTGTATCTAAAATATACAACTTTGACAGCCTCCGCGGCGCAGTAATTTTTTTTCTATATTTTATTTTGTTGGGAACTGGGGCATTGTCTGCTACGAGCCGGGGGGTTGGACTATATGACCTAACCACTCTCAATCGTGTTCTCGAATATGGAGGGGGCCTATGCCCTGCAGTGGGACATATATGGGCTGCAGTTGGACGGATACAGAGTTTGTCTGTATCTCTGTTGAAAGTTCTGTTATAGTGTGTGGGGTAGCTTAACTGACAGCGAGGGAATTATATTTCATACGTGATACGAAGACTCCCTTGGCACAGTTGGTTAGACGCCGATTGTGAAACGAGACGCCGCAGGGGCCCTACTATATTCATCGAACGAACGAACGAACGAACGAAGGACCCTACTATATTCAACGAAACGAAGTTCGAAAGTTCGGATGATCAAAGTTTATATACGATACGAATGTGCCTACATAAAACTTATGGTCGTTATTGATTTATGGTCGTAACCATAGACTTATAGTTACGGTGTACGTTATATATATACATTCGTATCGTATAAAAAACTTCGTTTGTCCGAAGTTTCGAACTTCGTTTCGTTGAATATAGTAGGGTCCTTCGTTCGTTCGTTCGTTCGTTCGATGAATATAGTAGGGCCCCAGGCTCGATCCTCGCACCTAGGCAATTATTTGTGTGAATCACAGGTATTTTTTTCGGGTCTTGGTGTGGGATCGAAGTCTCTCGTAATTTCTGATTCACAAGACTCGATCTAAATGTGAGATCAGAACTATGTAATAGTTGGGTGTATTTATTTATTCATTCAAGGCGCTGTTTGGGTTTGCTGCTGTTCATGAGCAGGCCCATCGCTTACCATCAAGCGAAGGGCAAATTCATCTTGGAATTAATGCATTGCATTGAAAAATAAAAAAGGCTGACTTTTCGGAGTCATGTGCGTCTTAGTCAATAACCACACACTTTAATAAAGGAAAACAGCGCAAGGACACCTTAAAATATATTCTATGGTATGTGTAGTCTTCCTTGCTCTAGGCCATTGTGGTGGCCTAACCCCTTTTAATGAAACTGTCATGATGTAGAGTCTCATTATATTTTCAGTAAGTACATTTGTACATAGAAAAAGTACATATACTCTATATAATAAAAGTAGTATAATAAAAGTCACATACACAGTGCTGAGCCCACACTAAGATCGGGTCTTGTGTCTTGTATCAGGAACTGAGAGACTTTTCGGTCTCGCAAACACCCAAACTGAAAACAGAGAGGTACTTGGGTGATACAAACTATGGCTTAGATGAAAACGTGGCACACGTGGGTCAATATGATGGGTTCTTAAATCTTAATCACGAACCTATTCATAGACAGTTTTGAAACTTATTGTCAGAGATGGACCGTGATATTGCGGGGCACTGGGCTAATACGCCTTAGAGACCCACTAATTATTCAACTACTTATTGTAGTGCCACAAAACTTTACAGAGCGATTTAGGTTCACTGTAAATAAACAGCAAAAATTGGACAATAAAACGTGTTAAATATTTCAATAACCCATTGATTTTTAATGATTTAGCGATGTTTTATAATGTCGTTAAAATGAATGTTTAAAAAAGTTAGGCCTAGGGCCTTTTGTACCCGAGCTGCATTCCAAAAAGCCTTTATGTAGATCCGGC